>JBBPBR010000001.1:24587829-24599131 GCA_037974775.1 Cicer pinnatifidum | reverse complement strand
CCCCCCCCCCCAATTTTTACTAAGACTATTTTGCTCTTTTTTATTTTGTATAAAACCATGAAAAAAATTTACTATTCTAGTTTCTCACCCCCACTTCCGAAAATTATAAAATATTTCTTAACATTCGAAAATTTTAAACTTTCAAAATAATACCAAAGTAATTATTTTGTTTTATTCGAAAGTTTTATTAAATTAAAAACTTTCGAAATGTAATTTTGCATGAAAAATTACCAATTCCGAAACTTTGAAAAAATACCAAACGTTCGAAATGAAATATTCCTGAAAATTTTGAAACTTTGGATAAATGTGAAATTTTCGAAGTGTATTTTTCCAAAAACTTTGAAAGTTTGGATGAATTTGAAACTTCCGAAACACATATCCTTCGAAAATTTCAAACTTTCGAAGTAACTCAATTTCAAAAGTTTCAAAAAATTCAAAACTTTCAATATTTTTTTGGCTTAATTGCAGTTTTGGTCCCCCTATTTTTGCTGAATCGCAAAAGTAGTCCCTCCATTTTGTTTCTCCCCAGTTTTGGTCCCTCAAACATAATTTTGGTCCAAAATTTGATCAAATTTCATTTTTTAAAGCCGTATTACACCATTTATGATCATATATTTCAGGTACAATTGTTCCAAATGAGATCTTGAGGCATGATGTGACTTAAATAAAGCAAAAAAAATGAAATTTCATGAAGTTTTGGACCAAAATTCTGCTTGGGAGATCAAAACTGGGGAGAAACAAAATGGGGGGACTACTTTCGCGATTCAGCTAAAATAGGGGAACAAAATTGCAATTAAGCTTATGTTTTTTTAAATTATTGATGTATGTTATAATTAAAAATATATTTTGAAAAAAAATTATAATATTATTATTGATTAAATTTATTACTATTTTTGAAATTAGGTATGAGTAAAGTTGAGGTTCTTGCTTCAAGAAAGGTTATAGATTCTAGAGAAAAATTCATCACTGACATGTATTATTATTACTAATAATCCATCACTGATCAAATTTTTTTTGTAGCCATATATTTGATGTTTTATTTGAAACATATTTTGTAGGTATTTTCCTCTCGAGAAGTTGTATTTGAATGGGTAAAAACCATTTGAAGAAAAAATGAAATTTTAATTGTTACCATTCGATCAGATAAAGCAACCGAAAAGAGGGGAAGAAAAGACAAATTGATTTTGGGATGCGAAAGAGGAGGAAAATATAAATTAAAATCAAAATCAACAGTAACTTGTTCTCATAAGGAAAAGTGTCTGTTTACTCTCATATGTATACCATTAAGTGTCGGCGAAGGATGGAAAATTAGTGTTCGTTGTAGGACACACAATCATGATTTACTTGATATTGTAATCGATCATTCTTATTTGGGGCGTTTAAACAAAAAAGAGAGGAAATTTGTCAATGACATGACAAAGTATAAGCTTGCACCCAGATTCATTTTAAATGCTTTGAAAGAGAGAAATAAAGCTAATATCACAATTTCCAGTCAAATATATAAAGCAAGGAGTACTTATCGATCATCATTGAGAGGTTCGTACACAGAAATGCAGCATCTGTTGAAGTTAATTATGTGCATTAGACAAGAAGACGGGAGAATTCAGATGTTATGAGAGATGTATTTTGGACGCATACTGATTGTATAAAGTTGTTAAAAACGTTTCATTTTGTTTTGATATGTGATAACACATACAAAACAAATGGATATCGGTTACATTACTTGAAATTGTCAAGATCACATCTACTAGTTTGACATTTTCGGTTGGGTTTGCTTATTTGGAACAAGAGCGACAACATAACATCATCTGGGCATTTCAACAACATATTTTGCAATCCACCTACAAGCTATTGGAAGATGTGCAGGAACCGCTCATCTATCGCCCCGCTTATAGATCCTAGGAAAGTGTTAGTAAATCCAACACTACAACATAAGTAACATCATAAAATAACACAACTTAATAAATAAATAATTAAATAAATAAATGACACAACTTAATTAAAATGATATACCTATAATAGGGTCATGTAACCTCCCAACTATCGAGTGTCGTGGACAACTCCATCTCCCAGATTGTCATAAAGGAAAATCAATGTCGCGGTAGCCTACGAATAGTCTCGACAACGATCTAAATCAATACATAAACTAATGTATTTCGCTTCCACATGTGTATGTGTTTTATCGGCGAAAATAGTGTTGTCAACTAAATGCAATAGATATGTTCTAGCCACACACTCAAACTGGTTAGTTTGAATGAGACGACTATATAAATAACAGAACCATTGCAATCTATATTTGGCAAATTTATTATAATTAATTTCAGCTAGTGCTTCCTCCCATGTTGTACCTAAGTACTCATGTGCAACTCTTGCAACATTATTAGTGTTCATATTCATAGGTGCATGAAAAAATTTACCATGGGATGAGATGCGAAGGAGTGACGTCGTCTGAAGAGATAGTCATCTCTCCAACTGGAAAATGAAATGAGTTGGTCTCTTTGTGTCATCTTTCAACAAATGTGGATATCAGACCAGCATCAGCCATAGTGAGGTAGGCTGAAGGCAAATGTAGCAACCCATATTCCCGAACCCAATGCTTTACTGGATCTGGCACAAGAACTTCGACAAACTTCTTCAGCTTCAATCCATGAGTAATAACTTAAATTTAAATAAATAATTAATTAAATAAATAAAATAAACATAACCCTTACTTGCAATTTTGGTCCCCCTATTTTAGCTGAATGACGAAAATAGTCCCCTCATTTTATTTTTCCCAAGTTTTGATCCTCTAAACCGAATTTTGGTCTAAAACTTGATGTAACATCAATTTTTTAAGTCACACCACACCATTTATGATCATAGATCTCAGGTACAGTTGTTGCTTCACGAGATTTTGAGGCATGGTGTGACTTAAATAAGCACAAAAAATGACGTTTCATCAAATTTTAGACCAAAATTATGTTTAGGGGACCAAAACTGTGGAGAAATAAAATAGGGGGACTATTTTCACGATTTTGTTAAAATAGGGGTACCAAAACTGCAATTAAGTCTAAACATAATTAAATAAATTTAAATTAAATAAACCTAAATTAAATAAACAATTAATTAAATAAACTTAAATAAAAATTAATTAACATATACCTCTCCTTCCCATAGCCTCTAAGCCACGTGGTGCTCATACTGTGTCAACACATGTGTCACCACCGGTCCCCGACGAATCCAGTTTGTTGATCCTGCTCATCAATATGATCAACATCATCAGCATCATCAACATGTGCAGCAGCATCATGAATATCATTAATATCGGTAGCATGTGCAATATACTGTTCCTCAGCCCGTTCCATTCGAGGCTCAAGGACATCCTCCTCCATCTGTGAATGCTCAGTATGTTCAACAACATCATCATGGAAATCATGTCTTCGACGACGCTGCCTAAATGGACGATGCTGCCTTATTGAAGTTAAATAATAATTTTCCCATAAACGGTAAAGGTGTTGGGAATTGATATTATAGTTATTCCAATTAGATGTTAATTTCAAAAGTTGCAGGTCTAAGATTTTATTTTTAGTTACATTTGAAACAAAACAAAATTCTGATTCTTAATTAAGGGGTTGATTTTAGATTCAAAGAAATTATTTCTTGGATGATTGAAAAGCTATAAATAATTTTGTTATAACAAACCGATTTAAAAGCATAGAAAAACTGATCCTTGTGAAATCTGAAACTTAAGTTTTGATGGCCCACCTATGTCATCCTTGATTTTACTAGTGCTTATAATTCAATTTTGATATTACTTAAAAAGTTAGAATATTTGTTGAAATATTTATGATAATAGAAGCATATAAATTACAAAAAAAAAAATCTCAACGTCGAGAAACTTTAAATATAATAATTTACTGGAAAAAAAAATTATTACAAAATTATAGGATATTATTAGTGAATCTAATTCTGTATTTTAATATTATTAAAGAGAAATTTTATTTTAGTTGATGAAAAGTAAAATTAAAATCGTTTCAAAATTCGTTGCTGAGTTATATGACAAAAGCAATGATTTTTTTCACATCTCCACTATAACATAGGCTAATCTATTTTTGGCTAAGTAATGGAAATTTATTTTCTTATTATATTTTATTTACTTGATGGATTAAACTATATAAACTTTATACATTTGAGGAATTATATAATGATTTCTTTATGTTACTAATTTAAATACAAGATTAAAATGGTTTAGTTAATACATTTTGATGTGAACCTTTAGTCACCTCATATTCTTAAGTAGGAGTAGGACTAGATAAATTTTGATACTAAGTGATCGACTATTTTGTGAAGGTGTACAACCTTGTCAGAGAAAAGGCAATACTTATTAATTTTAAAAACAACGCTCAGAAAGGTAAGGGATGTGTATTATAGGAACTATATATTTACGAATGATATTGTGAGAATATGAAATCTGTATAATTTAATTGGTAATGGATGATTTTACAAGGTAACGAGTTTGTGTCTAAACCAGGTTGGTTTAGAACAAAGTTGAATGGTTGGGACGCTATAGTTGAGTAATCTATTTTTTTATTAGCTAAGGTGAAGACATTCATGCATGCATTGGAGGCCTTAACTTAGTCATGAGTACATGGCGACAGTTCATTGCAAAGGCAACATGATTCGGAAAAATACTCAACGGTGGGGTATTGAACATGAAATTTTGAAACGCATTTGTCCAACGGTGGGACATTGTCCAATGGTGGGACTCTTTGCTCTAAAGGGTGGCGAATTTTCCAGAATCATGTATTGACATATAGTCTAACAAATAGGCTTTTGTGTATTCCGCTTGAATTATACCTTTAGTGCTTTGCGATCTTAATTGTTAAATGAAGTATATGATTTAATTATATTCTCTATAATGATTATATATGCATGACTTTTTGCTTTGTTTTTGTTATTTGGAGATGACCCTTACTTTTGGACATATGACATCCCCAATTTGCTTTCGCACCCAGAGGAGTTTGTCGAGGAATAGAGGAAGCGTTTATTTTAAATCTAGGATGGGTAGTTGTGGTCAGCTTTAGGGACCTTATTTCTGTCAGACTTTAGTTCATATCAATTATTATTTCTTTGTTTTGATACGATGTCTTTGAAATCCTAGTACTTGTGCACTCAAATATTTGACTGAGATATTGGAGAATTTTAATTAACCCTGAATTGTTTGTTGAATTTAAATATGTGATTTAGTATATTCCTTGTGCGGTAAATTGAATCCTTTAAAAAAATGAACCATATTTTAATATAGTATTTCGAGATAATGTCCCTAAAAGTGGGATGTTACATTGTGGTATCAGAGCAGTTCGATCTGATTCAAACTGTGAGTTGAATGTCTTAAGCTGACCAATGTCGGGTTGTATGGTAGTTTGTAGTGTGTCTCTTTATAACTTTGTCTTATCTTCTAGTATGAGTGTGGTAGTTAGGGTTTCTCCTTACTCGCGTTGAGTAAGGACAATATCTTTCTTTATTTGAGATTGATGTCTAGCACCAAATAGATTATGTGTTGCAGGAAACAATGCCTCCAAGACGCATTTCCGGTGCTAGTGGTGCCATTAATGGGATCAATGAAACAGGGATGGCTCAAATGGCTCAAGCTATGGCAGAGATGGCTGCTGCTATCGCCACCTAGAACGAACGTGAACTGCGAAGAGACGAAAGGGAAGAAAGAGCCGCTGAATCTAGAGGTTTGGCAGATTTTCATAGGCATGACCCTCCCAAGTTCCATGGAGATGTTGACCCCGAAAAATCCGACAAGTGGTTACAGGAAGTAGAAAAGATCTTTGAAGTGATTCAATGCCCACCCGGGGTAAAGGTGAGTTACGCCTGTTACCTATTACTTGGGGATGCTAAGTTTTGGTAGAGGAGCACTAGTTGATGATGGAAGCTGCTCAAGAAGAGATTAATTGGGAATCTTTTCAGATGAAATTTCTAGATAAATATTTTCCAGTTAGCGCTAGAACAAAGTTGGGTGATGATTTCTTGAAAATCCGTCAAAGTGGTATGACTGTAGGAGAATATGCTGCGAAGTTTGAATCGTTGTCACGGTATTTCAAATTTTTCCGTCAGACCATTGATGAAGACTTTATGTGTCACCGCTTCCAAGATGGGCTAAAATATGAAATTCAAGATTATGTACTGCCCTTGGGAATCAAAAGATTCCAACCACTAGGGGAAAAGTGTAGAGAGATTGAGGCTATGAAAAATCGTAGATTGAACCGTGGAAATAGTAGCAACTCTATTGGACCACTTCGTTCTAGCAATCACTATCGCAGTCATGGTCAACCCGAGAAAAAGCCATATCATCGTCCTCAAGAAGCTAAGGGAGAATATCGTCCTGTGATTCCAGACTTGAGAGACAAAGGAAGGGCAGCGGAAATTAAGCCTTATTGTTATCGTTGTGGGGACCCAGGACATTTTGCTGATAAGTGCACTAAAAAATAATCTATGTTATAATTGCCAAAAACCAGGACACCTTGCTAAGGACTGTAGAGCATCTAAGGTTGGTGCTTTAGTGGATGCAACTAAAGTCCCACGCCCAACAGCCCAAGGGAGAGTTTACAGTATGAATGGTCAAGGGGTCTCTCGTCCGAATGAATCATTTCAAGGGGAATGCGAAATCTCAAGTAACATCCTACCCGTTCTTTTTTACTCTGGTGCAACACATTCATTTATTTCTATGGATTGCGTGAACCTATTGATGTTGCTTGTCACAACCTTAATGTTTGATTTGTCTATTACTACCACTGCTGATAAGACTTTAGCTACAAATAAAGCTTGTATGTGTTGTCCTATAATTGTGTTGGGTAGGAAGTTTATTGTGAATCTCATTTGTCTACCGCTTAAGAGCCTTGATGTGATCCTCAGTATGGATTGGTTGTCATACCATTATATCTTGTTAGATTGTGGTTGTAAGATTGTAATTTTCCCCGACCCAGGGCTCTTTAAATTTCTAGCTGCACATGAAGTTAAGGTCGCCCTTAAGGAGGGAGATAGAGATATTTTATCCCTGGCTAATGTAGAGGTCCCGCATGATGCCAAGATAGAGGATGTACTAGTGGTTAATGATTTTCCATATGTATTCCCAACAGATGTATCTGGCTTACCCCCAATTTGAGATATGAGTTTTCTATCAATTTACACCCAAGTGTTGGACCCATCTCAATTGCACCCTATTGAATGTCGCCCTTCGAGTTGGCTGAACTTAAAAAACAAATTGAAGAATTATTGTCGAAACAATTTATTCGACCAAGTGTTTCACCGTGGGGATCCCTAGTCTTGTTGGTAAGGAAGAAGGATGCACGTTCACGACTTTGCATAGATTACAGGCAACTCAACAAGGCCAGTATTAAGAATCGATACCCATTGCCACGTATCGATGACCTTATGGATCAACTCCGAGGGGCAGTGGTATTCTCCAAGATAGACTTGAAATCTGGGTATCATCAAATTAGAGTTAAGGTGGAGGACATTCCCAAGACTACATTTCGAACATGTTACGGACATTATGAGTACCTTGTAATGCCATTCGGAGTAACCAATGCACCCGCAGTGTTTATGGACTACATGAATCGTATCTTCCACCCATTTTTGGACAAGTCCGTGGTGGTGTTTATAGACGACATTCTCATGTATTCTAAAAGTCAAGAGGAGCATGAGGAGCACTTACATCAAGTCCTATTAGTGCTATGCGGGAAACAATTATATGCCAACCTGTCACAATGTGAGTTTTGGTTGGAGGAGGTTAATTTTCTGGGACACGTGATCTCAAAGGATGGAATTGTTGTCGACCCAACCAAGGTAAGAGCAGTTGTTGATTGGAAACAACCTGAGACTGTTACCGACATTAGAAGTTTTATTGGATTAGCTGGTTATTATCAGAGATTTATTGAAGGTTTCACTAAGATCGTATCCCCATTGACCTGACTTATAAGAAAAGATCAACCGTTTGCATGGACAAAGGAGTGCGAGGCGAGTTTTAGACTGTTAAAGGAATGTTTGACGACCTCCCCAGTGATAGTTTTACCACAACCAGATGAACCCTATGAAGTTTATTGTGATGCCTCTCACCAAGGATTGGGAAGTGTCCTCATGCAGAATAAGAAGGCAGTAGCCTATGCATTGCGACAATTGAAGACACATGTAAGGAACTATCCCACACATGATTTAGAATTGGCTGTGATAGTGTTCTCCCTAAAAATTTGGAGACACCACTTGCATGGGGGTACATTTACAATTTTTAGCGACTACAAAAGTTTGAAATACCTATTTGATCAAAAGGAGCTCAATATGATGCAAAGAAGGTGGATGGAGACCTTGAAGGATTATGATTTTAGTTTGCAATATCACCCAAGAAAGGCCAATGTAGTGGCGGATGCCTTAAGTAGACAAAATATCCTTATATCCTCCTTAATGGTGAAAGAACAAGAATTGTTAGAGAAGTTTCGTGATCTGATTGAGGACATTCAAAAACATCAATTCAACGATGAACTACTGCAAGAGAAGATGCAGTTAATCGTGCAGGGGAAGGCACCATAATTCAAAGTTGGATCAGGCAACATTTTACGCTACAACGAGCGTATTTGTGTTCTGGTAGTGGACAAGATAAAGGAGTTTATTCTAGAGGAGGCACACAAGAGTAAATTGAGTTTTCATCCAGGAGTGACCAAGATGTATCAAGATTTAAAGCAAAACTATTGGTGGCCCGAAATGAAGAAATAGGTGGTCAAGTATGTTGCAGCTTGCCTGACATGCCAGAAGGCTAAAGTAGAACATAAGAGACTCCCAGGAATGTTGCAGTCCTTAGATGTGCCTAAATGGAAATGGAACAGTATTTCCATGGATTTCATTATAGTATTACCAAGTACGCAGAGGAGAAATGATTCGATTTGGGTGATTGTTGATCGTCTAACTAAGTCAACTCATTTCCTACCCGTGAAGACTACTTATAATGTGACTAAGTTGACGAAAATTTACATTGCAGAGATTCTAAGACTTCATGGGGTGCCTTCTAGCATCGTCTCAGATCGAGACCCAAAGCTTACCTCTCATTTTTGGGAAGCTTTGCATGAAGCATTAGGGACGAAGTTGAGACTAAGCTCTACTTATCACCCGCATAGTGACGGACAAACAGAGAGAACCAATCAAACCTTAGAGGATATTTTAAAAGCTTGTGTCTTGGATAATCGTGGGGGTTGGGATGAATGTTTACCGTTAGTTGAATTCACCTACAATAATAGTTTTCATGCAAGTATTGGGATGGCGCCATATGAAGCCATTTATGGACGGAAATGCAAGACACCACTGTGTTGGTATCATGATGGTGAAAGTACCATAGTGGGGCTAGAAATGGTGCAATAAACCACAAAGAAGATCAGACAAGTAAGATAAAGGATGAGAACTTCCCAAAGTCACCAAAAAAGTTATGTTGATAGACGTCGTAGGCCCTTGGAATTTGAAGAAGGTGAACATGTGTTCCTACGTGTTACACCCACTATTGGGATTGGTAGAGCCATAAGGGCAAAATAGCTCACGCCAAGGTTCATTGGACCTTACCAAATCCTTAGGGGAATCGGACTTGTAGCTTACAAAGTTGCACTACCACCACTTCTTTCCAACATTCATGATGTGTTCCATGTTTCACAGTTGCGAAAATACGTCCATGATCCATCCCACACCATTGAACCAGATGTAGTGTAGTTGAAAGATAATCTATCTTTTGAAGTGCCTCTAAAAAGGATTGAGGACAGAAAGATTAAGATCCTCCGTAACAAAGAAATTCTTTTGGTGAAGGTAATATGGAATCAAGCCACCAGGGATGCCACTTGGGAACTCGAAGACACGATGAGGGAGCAATACCCAGAGCTTTTCACTGATGTCAGTTTCGAGGACGAAACTATTTTAAGTGGGTAGAATGTAAGACTCGTATGTTTTGTTCTATTTTATTTCCATATTTAAATATTTTATTATGGTTTTTCTTATATATTAAAAATGTTTTATTTTCTTAAATGTGAACTATTTTGCTAGAGATTGTTACTACTAGTGGTTTTCTAACTAATTGAAGGTACATTGCCATCTTGATTTAGGTGATGTTGCTATCTGTGTTTTATTCAAGAAATTAAATATTGTAATTTTAATCTGCCATCACATAGAAATATTTGAGGTTAGAGTGTGTTATTAGAAATACGGTAAAATTTATTTTAATGAAAATGTATGTGTGTAATTATAGAAGGTGCAATTAAGAATTAGTAAGATCATACTATAATATATTTATTAAAAAAATAAATAAATAAAAAATTAACTAATTTAGAGTGGAACCACAAAGCCCAATTAAAACTAAGACTATAACAAGAGATTCTCCTAACCCTAGCAAGACAACTCAGCAGCGCCTCCTCCATTCTCTCGTACACTCTCAATCTGGCAGGAGAAAATTAGAGGGGAAAAAATAAAGCCTTAGGAAGAGAATTAGAGGTCAATTTAGTGGATTATCATTATCAAGTAAGTAATATTAATTTGTTACTTACCTTTAAAATTTCAATTTTTCTATTAGTTATTAAATTAGTATTTTCGTTCCATGTGAAAATCGTGTCATGCAATTTATTTATTAGGATTTTCTTAAGATATTGATATAAAAAAAACCTATTTAAATTAGAGAAAATTTTTATCTATATCGAAAATCAATTTTCAGCTGGAAGAAATCGTTATAAAAAATATGTTGTGTTTTAAATGATTGAAATCGTTATTGACTATAAACTCAATTTTTATTTGAGTAAAATTTTATTGTGTAATAGTTTGATTGTTAAAGAAACCTAATAAAATAAATAAATAAATACATAAATAAATAAATAAATAAAAATCTTATTGAAGTTAAATAATAATTTTCCCATAAACAGTAAAAGTGTTGGGAATTGTTATTATAGTTATTCCATTTAGATGTTAATTTTAAAAGTTGCATGTCTAAGATTTTATTTTTAGTTGTATTTGAAACAAAACAAAATTCTGATTCTTAATTAAGGGGTTGATTTTAAACGCAAAGAAATTAGAAAATATTCCTTGGATGATTGAAAAGCTATAAATAATTTTGTTATAACAAACCGATTTAAAAGCATAGAAAAACTGATCCTTTTAAAATCTGAAACTTAAGTTTTGATGGCCCACCTATGTCATCCTTGATTTATGGGTGCTTATAATTCAATTTTGATATTACTTAAAAACTTAGACTATTTATTGAAATATTTATGATAATGAAGCATATAAATTACAAAAAAAA
>JBBPBR010000001.1:24567953-24580656 GCA_037974775.1 Cicer pinnatifidum | reverse complement strand
ATATATATATATATATATATATATATATATATATATATATAGATATAAGGTGTCGTTCATTTCACATTACAATATATAATATTATACATACATATACACACACATATATAAGAACCCACTCAATCTTTCAAAGGCCATTGATCTTGCGCGTAGTTTGGAGCAGGATCTATACGTGTCCTAGTTGGTGGGGAGTGGACGCACCCGAGGAGGATTCGTGAATTTGTCCAATAATTTGTCCTAAATCGAGTATTATGACGACTAACCCGAATAACCCCAAGACTTGTGGAGGAGCCGATTTAAAGGGAGAGACGACGCAAAGTGTGACACCCTAAAACCCCAAATTAATATTAATTTTTTTTTTAAATTTTATTTTTAAAATAATGAAAGTCTTACAAAATATAAATAAATAAATAAATTTTCAAACATTTTTTTAGGTAAATAGTATCACTTAATAATGAACATGTCACATTAATCCAAAATTTCCATCAAACTTAACAACTCTAACAGTAGTCAATAACATCCTTTTTGAAGCACACGTATATAAGTTTAATGATAAATATAAATGTAGTCCCAACCCGATGTCACTATTAGAGTGGGAATTCCCAAACTAAAAGACGTTAACAAAAAAAAAATAATAAAAAGTCTTCAAGACAAGATGGCTTTCGCCACTCTAATGGTACTAGTCGTCACCTGCTGCTTCTAACTCGTCTGCGTCCATCACAAACGCCAAACACAAACAATGAGGGGTGAGTTTCGAAATTATGTAACAATATAAAATATACGAGGAGAACACACAATTAGTCAAAACAACACAAATAAAGAGAAACATTCAAGAACATCATATCGAAGGTTAATCTAATTCAATCACAATAAAACAGTTACAAGGACGAAATGCTATGCATGTCCTATACTCTATACTTCATCATTTGATACCATTATACTCTGAAGTACTTGGTTAGGAGGTCTGATACTATGCCACTACAAGAGTGGACGGGCAATTCATGAATGGCCAAGTCCTCATAGATCCCCTCAACTCAACCCGAGACACATATACGCGACAATCGGGGTACTCTTGTGTTGCACGGTAGCTCCCGGCCTTAGGGAATAACCCACTAATCCACTTAGGAATTCCCCACTAGAGGTACCCCAAGGTCTATTAGTCTTACCTTACAATTCGACTGTAGCCCTCAAAGATCAGACTCATTCAGTTGTACTTCCCTGAATCACTAGGTTTGTCAAATCCTTGACAAAATAATCCTAACTCTAAAATCTACAACACATATCTCACTCTGACTTACTCGATCATCACAACTCAATAAGTTTCAGTTTGACTTTAGAATATTCATCATTATATATAGTTATATTAGTCAATCACATAAAATCCCAATATTGATTTACACTACTCATAATACACAGTCCAGTCTCATCAATCACATAATAAGGAATAAATTAGGTGCACTTTCAAGTAATATCAGAATTTCAATCAAGTAGACAAAAACACTCAAATACATATCATTCTTACAATAACAATTAGTATAGGTTTCATAAAATCAAATAACACGCTATCTTAATATAAATTAATTCACAACAATTTTATAGGTTTTTAAATTATATTTTAGTCATCACTATTACCATTCATATATTATTAATTAATTATTATTACTCAATAGGGCTCAACCGTATGTAGTAAGCCCCAAATGAACATATGAGAATTTTCAGTATTTTCGTTTCATCTCACGTTATTTTATATTCATAAAATTGAACCTCATCTCATCCCTTACCTTAGCTGAAGATTTTTCCCAAAGAATGTATAACGTCTTCCCCAACCAGTGTCTCTTAAAGAAAATAATTCAACGCAACAACCAATACAAATTAATTACTTATCCAATAATTTGTCCTAAATCAGGTCGTGAATTTGTCCAATAATTTGTCCTAAATCAAGTATTATGACGACTAACCTGAATAACCCCGAGACTAGTGAAGGAGCCGATTCAAAGGGAGCGACGACGCAAGTCTCTAGGTCGCGTTCTTCTATAAACAGAAACCAAAACGACGAGTACTGGAGGCCTCGTCAAATGTTTCCGTTGTAATGAAGACTTTGCACCAGGCCATCGTTGTGTGGCTAAGAATCTCAGGGTGTTAATCTTTGGGGAAGACGAGAGTGGGGACGATGACCCTCATGTGTTGCAAATGGAGGCGGGGGAGAACGGCGTGCAACATGCCGAGGAGGTTGAAGGTGGTAATTTGGAGTTGAGTCTTTGTGCCGTGGAGGGGATTTCCAGGCCTCGCACCATGAAACTGATGGGCATGGTAAACAGAGACAAGGTGAAGGTGCGGATTGATAGTGGGTCCAGCCATAACTTCATTGCGGCCAAGGTGGTGCAAGATCTGGGCCTGCAGATTTCAAATGCAGACTTACGAGCTGTGAAGTTAGGGGATGGATTTGTGAAGCACAGCATGGGTTATTGTGATTTGGATTCGTGAAGTACAGCATGGGTTATTGTGATAATGTGGTGATCCAGTTGGGTGAGTATCAATTTGAAGGAGGTTTCTGTGTTTGAATTGGGAGGAGTCTAGCATGGTGTTTTTTACACAAGGTGTCGGAAATTAAAACATATTAATACTCCACTTTCCAAGAAACTAAGGTTAATTGCATATCAAGAAGAATAAGTTCAATGTATCTTAGGAAATAGTATCGACTTTATTACTCCCTTGTAAATTGCATTTGATCATTTATCATCATTGTAATTACCATGTTTATAAATTAAGCATGCTGCTGAGTGCAAAGTAACGTAAGCACATTCAAAAATTATTTTTCTTCTTTTTCACACAAGGGTAGACAAATCAAGTTGCAAGGAGATCCAGCATTAGAGGAACAACTGATATCAGGCAAATCCTTGAGCAAATGTTGAATGTAGCGCTACTGCGCTACTGGTGTGTTGTGTACATACTCAAAGGGAGGAAGAAGGGGGAGGCCAGCAGAAGTAGGTGGTTGTTAGAAAGGAAGGGGAGTTACAGGCCCTTTTGACTAAGTTTGGGGGTGTGTTTAAGGACCCCAAGGGTTTACCTCCTTGGAGAAACGTGGAGCACAGGATCCTTTTAAAACCTGGGATGTAACCTGTCAACGTAAGACCCTACAGGTACCCACATGCACAGAAAAATGTGATGGAAAGAATGGTGGCAGCGATGCTAGAGGCGGTTATAATACAACCTAGTTGCAGTCCTTTTTCTAGCCCAGTAATTTTGGTGAAAAATTAGGATGGAAGTTGGAGGTTTTGTGTGGATTACTGGGCTCTGAACAAGGTTACAGTAGCAGACACATATCCACTACCAGTGATAGAAGAATTGTTGGATGAATTACAAGGGGTAAAATATTTTACCAAGAGATTTGAAGTGGAATAAGGAGGATGTGCATAAAACAGCCTTTAGGACTCATCAAAGCCATTTTGAATTCTTGGTAATACCTTTTGGGGTTTCTAGATGATATTTTGATTTACAGTCAGAGCTGGCCGGAGCATATGTAACATCTGGGAGTGGTGTTGAGCATTCTGCAGCAAGCCACTTATTATGCTAACATGAAACAATGCAGCTTTGGTAAAACAGAAGATATCTGCTATTCTCAAATGGCCAATCCCAACTTCCGTAAAGGCAGTAAGGGGGTTCTTGGGATTGACTGGGTTACTACAGGCAGTTTGTGAAGGATTATGGGAAAGGGGCCAAACCTTTGACAGTTGTTAAAAAGGGGAGTTTGGAGGTGGAATGAGGAAGCAGAATAGGCTTTTAGGAGGTTGCATGTGGTAGTGACCATGGCACCTGTGTTGGCCTTACCTGATTTTTCTTAACCATTTGCCATTGAATGGGCAGAGAGATAGGGGCTGTTTTGGTGCAGCGAGGGAAGCATGTAGCTTATTTCAGTAAGGCCCTAGCCCCTAACACTTTAGCCAAGTCCATCTCCGAGAAATAATTAATGGCCTTGGTGTGGGCTATACAGCATTGGCGACCATAACTAATGAGAAGGAGGTTCACTGTTTATACTGACCAGAGGAGTTTGAGAATTCTGTTGGATCTGAAGACCCAAGACCAACAGGATTGGTTGGCTAAACTGTTGGGGTATGAATTCGATATTGTTTACAAGGTGTTGAGACAACTAAAGTAGCATTTGCAACATGCTCAGGTGCAGATGAAAAGTATGCAGACCAACATAGAAGGCCCTCACAAATTCAGGTTGGGGATTGGGTGTATTTGCGAATTCGGCCCCATAGACAGTCAACTTTGGGCCACAAATTGCATCGCAAACTAGCTGCCAGGTTTTATAGCCCATTCTTATTAGTAAAGCAAGTGGGTCAGTGGCTTTCAAGTTACAATTACCAGAAAATGCCAGGGTACATCCTGTCTTCCATGTATCTCAATTAAAGAAAGCAGTGGACCATCAAGCAGTGGAGGCTTCTTTACCAGTAATAAGCCTCCTATCTTAAATGTGTATACTAGGAGGCATAGGGGGTTATAAATAGGACCCTTGTGTAATAGTTCCATTCATGGATGTTAATACTCATTTGTTGCACTGTTTTACTGTTGTGAAAGGGATTTACGGTTATTCAGAATCATTTTCTTTCATTTTCTAGTCTAACAAACTCTAGCTCTACCAGTATCCTAGGTAACTTTTAATATAGGTCGTCCAAATTTAGTTTTCAATGTCCAGGATATATTATGTTGAAAAAGCGGAGGGATATTTCAGTTTTTTATTTGACATGTTATATTTCAGTTAATCAATTTGTTTTAAGCTTACTCATGTGTTGTCAAGCTTTTGGGATCATTCAAAGTGTATAATTGCATATCTAAGTTTGTGATGTTTTTCACACTAATGCATGAATACATTTTTATTCATATGTAAGTCATGAAGTTTTAACAGCTTAGATCTATATAATGGCAGAAGTATAATATTTGTTGTACAAAAAGTCAACGAACTCATGTTTTGACAGCTAAAATCTAATATAACGGCTGAAGTATGATACTTGGCCTTGCTTGTTTGTTGAGATTATATAAAGTCAGCAAATCCTATTGTATAGGTTAACAACACAGATGCTGAGGGTAGGCTTACTCTGGCAGATGCTCTGGTGTATGCTTGTAACCAAGGTGTTGATAAGGTATGCAGCCATCCTTCTACATCTTTTTAATAGTTCCAAAAGTCGTGGTTGATTGGCTTATCAATTGTTATCGCATGTTGGATAGATTTGGTACTAAATTATTTCATTTCTAGTTTCTAGTTAGATTTTAAGAAAATGTTTTTTTTTTAACAGCCAATGTTAGGATGTTAGTATTATGCTGAGGTGCAGATCGAATCCTGAAGCTGCCTTATAACTCCACTCCCCAACTCTCGCGCCTCAGTCACCAAGCCAACCCTATATCCCCTAAGTTAAAGAAAATGTTAGAACCATATGATCAAGTGAGATGGTTCTTTTTATATGAGAGTGAGAGGAGTATATCTTGACCATATGATCAAATCATAAATGGTTAAAATAAAACATAAAGTCACTGTGGTTATTAGATAATTTTTAGACATAATCATCGTATGGTCCAAATTAGCTCTTCTCACCTTCCCACTAGAAATATATATATTGGAATATCAAAGTTTTAATCTCGTGGGGAAAGAAGAGCTAAGCTCCGAAGAGACATCATTGAAAGTACTCAATTTATTGGCTTTTCCACTCTTGGCACGTTGTCTAAAACTTTTTGTTTTTGAATAGGCCAAAATAACTTTTCTTAAAACACTAAGTTTGTACCAGAGGCAACCAATTAATCAACGCAATTACACTGTGCACACACTTT
The DNA here is from genome assembly GCA_037974775.1 of Cicer pinnatifidum. Lineage (NCBI taxonomy): Eukaryota > Viridiplantae > Streptophyta > Magnoliopsida > Fabales > Fabaceae > Cicer > Cicer pinnatifidum. The sequence continues at coordinate 24,574,830 of JBBPBR010000001.1, read as the reverse complement.
TTCTTTAATTACTGATCCCATGCAATGAATTTTTTTCATTCATCAGCTGATTATTATTATCACTAATGCTAACTGCTATTTTTAAAGGCGTGTTTACACCCAGTGATGACCTAGCTAAAGAAGTTTTTGATGCTTCTGAAGTGAGTGGAGAAAAACTATGGAGGTTTCCAATAGAAGAAAGTTACTGGGAATCAATGAAATCAGGAGTTGCTGATATGGTGAATACTGGTGGTCGACAAGGTGGTGCTATCACTGCCGCTCTATTCTTAAAGCAGGTGATGTTAATCATTTTATTGTTTTTATTTTCTCATCAACATAAATACATAATGGTCCATTGCAACTAGGTAGTAGTCCTAATATATCTGTATGCTATACTCCTTTGCGGGTTTTGATGAATGCTTGTGTTCCACTAATACTTATTGAAAGTAGTGTTGCACATAGAATGAATTGGAGTATGTCTGACTTTTGATTTAGAGGGAAATTTTATGTGAATACTAGGAAAAGCAGCTAAATGCTACTCTTCTTCCGGTCTTGTACAAGCAAAAAAAAAAATGCACATCTTTTAAGAAAAAAGTAGTTGGGTTTATTTTACTTTTTCAAACTAGTAAAATTGTAATTGTATTCTCCAAATTGCCCCTCATTGGAACTTGTTGGAAAATAAAATCAACATTAATTAAAGGGTGTTTTAGAAGTTATAGCATTATATATTGTAAAGTTAGTCATATTTTGTTTATATTCAAGACAACCAAATAGAACTTTCTTTTTTTGTTTATATCCGAGATCCCGGAGGGAGTATTTATTAAGGAAATTATTGGGAGATAAAACATCTAAATACTGGTTCTTAGTTGTCTGGGTGCTATACATGCAGTCCACTTTTTGTGATTTACTAAATAATTGTGGTTTTGCAGTTTGTTGATGAAAAGGTGCAATGGATGCATATCGACTTGGCTGGTCCTGTGTGGAATGAAAAGCAGCGGTGTGCAACAGGATTTGGTGTATCGACTTTGGTGGAATGGGTATTGAGGAATGCATCTTAAATGCAAACTGAGATCTTGTTTATTGTGATGTAATGATTTGGTTTTATTATTCTTTATATTTGTTAGGTTAGGGAAGGGATGGTGCTGTGTGTGAGGCAGTTTTATGCAAGAATGATGTTTGAGTTGAGTTTAATACAATTTTTTACATTGCATTTACATGTAAATAAATAAAATATCTAATACCAAAAATATCTTAAATGAACATAAAATTTAAAATGGAGATTTATAAAAATCTTAAATGAAAGTTATGAATAGCTGTTGGCTCATGAAAATCCAACATCCAACGTCAGCATTTCTATGCTGCGGTGAAAAAGTCGTAAAATTAGTGTATTTGTCATTTTTAATACTATGAATAATTGTTATGTGCGTCTAAATAGCAATCATTCAAACATTTAATCTTTCTACAATTTTACATCTAATCCTTTGTGTTGTTTATACAAAAAACAAAAACTCTTTAATTTGTCAAGTTATTATTGATAATATCAAAAGGTAACTCTAAAATAAATACACCAACAGAAATATCTAATTTTGTAGTCTCCATAAACTTTATAATAATACAGAGAATGATATTAATTGCTCTAATAGTAAAATTAGACCAACACACAACGATCATATATCTCTAAAATATGTTTAAAGTATTGACGAATGCTTAGTAAGAGAATATTTTGAAAGATAAAATTGAATGAAGTATATCAACTTCTCCTTATTGAATTTAAGCATGTTACATATGAGTGGAAATAGATCAAGACATTAGGGCTTATGACCTAAATTACATTATGTTTGAGTAGAGCTCATTTTTTTAATAGACAAAATCAAGGCATTTTAAACGCATATTTAGTTAATGTTGTCTGACTTTAAGTCATTTGTTGAGTCCAACAAGTCGGTCTATATAAATAAATTTAAATTATATGATATAATATTTTATCGTAATATTATATTATTTTTCTGATGATATTTTGATAGTGTGTCAAAGTCATATCTACTCTCTAAATCATTTTAAAAGAAAAAATAATCATCCAATAAATATAATTCATATGGTAGTTGTATGAAGATTGATATGTTAGAGCACTTGGTTCAAGTGAGATGCTCTTGTTTCTTTATATTTAGTGTGAATTTCGTTGTTAGATTCTTTAGAAACAAAATAAACTACATTTTAAGTGAAAAATATTTGTCGAATCACCAAACTACAATTTTTCTACATTTAATATTAAATGAAAAACTGTTTGATGAAAATATTAAGTAAAGAGTAGTTTTAGAATGCTAACATTAAATATGAGTAAGTTCAAATTTGCCTATATTTGATTCCACAAATATGACTTTTTTTTTGTTTTTTTGTTTTATATATATAATTGAGTTTTGAGGAAATACTTATTCATCTTTATAAATATTTAGGCATATATGATTTACCCCCTACAATTTGGTTGTTCCATATGAAATTTGTTTGGATTGACCATTTCAGACATACCATATCTCAGACTTCTTCGTTCTTCCCTATATCATAACCCACGTCAGTTTCCAAAACCTCAAAAACTTCTATAATATTTGATTTTTCATCAAAATCATATCCAACACATCACATTTCACAAGATTAGAAGTCTAAATTAAGAGGTAAGATCTTATTTACCCACATTAATATTTTATATTCACGTTATTTTATTTTTCATTGTCTGGTTTTGTTCGGATCAGTTGATCCAGATGTAGGTTTTGGCCTATGCAGCATTCAGATCAACTGATCTGGAGGTGTATCTTGACTTGTGCAGTGTTCGAATCAGTTGATCCTGAGGTATTTTTTGACTTGTGATCCATTTCAAATTCATCATTATTTACTTATAATTTGTTTTATTTTATTTATTTCAATAATGGAGGAAGATCATGCACAACAACATATAAGAGTTGGTAGGGCTACAACAACATCCTCATTTCACAAAGAATGTGTTGCAAAAAGAACAAATAAAATAGGTGAAAGTTCGTTGATGATGTGACTCTAAACCATGGGAGCCATTGCAGACGTCCACTCATATGAAAAGAGTACAATGTAGCCTGAGAGCTTACACAGTAAAAAAAGTGTAGAGTCAAACAACTACTTGTACGAATGCAATAGGCTTTGCTTATCTCCAACAACTTTTTTCTCAACAAGTAGATTTTCTAGAGCCATAAGAAAAGCCTTCTTCAACCTGAAGGTGATGATACCGTCCAAAGTGGACAAGATCATCTATAAGATAATACACTATAGAAAAGAAAGGAAAAAAAAAACTAAGGATTGGTGTTGGTCAATCTAGCTAAGACCAGTCCTAGGGTATTCTGAGTGGACTTTTGATTCTTGGCTATTTGTTCCATTAATGCATCCATTTTAGCTTCTAGTCAGTCAAAGTCTTTCTTATTTACAAACTGAAATTGGTCAATCGTAGGTGTAGGAGGAATTGCAGAAGGACCTTAAGAGGAAGACTTTGTAGAACCTAAAGCAACAATACCAAGAACATCTAAATGAGGTAATTGAACATTTGGAATGATCAAAGGAAACCTTAACGGTGCAGAGGGAGCAACCACTAGGGATTCCAAATGAACATAGCTCAAAGGAAAGTTATCTTCACTCGATGGACCTTCTGATGAGCAGTTAGTTGCTTCCAGGTTTGGTTTCCATGAGCTTTCTAAATGTGCAAGACCCATAGGTAGAAAATCTTAATAGTATGTTTAAAAGCTCCAGAGTTCTAAGGGGCTAGATGCATTCCATGCTTCATGTTTTCCCTAATCCAGATTGTGACACAGAAAAGAAAATTGTCCCATTAACTAAAGACTTCATTAAGATCCATATTTTGAGCATTCATGTTCCTAATCTTTGTGATTTTAGCATTAAAATAGGCAATGAATGAGTCAAGATTTGGGAAGCCAGAAGGAATGGAGGGAATAAACGGGGCTAGGTCTAGGGTATGGAATCATTAGGTTTAGATTGAGGTTGGGTAGAGTCAGAAGTAGGTGAGACATTTGAAGACGTTTTTGAGACTAAATTAATTTCAGTATGATTTGTTGTCTTAGTCATTGTGTGGATAGGTTCCACAAGCATAGGGGAGTCAGGATCAGAAGCTGGTGTGGAAGGGATTTGTGAGGTCGGACTTGTTGTTTTGGTAGGCGTTTATAGAGGGTTAGAGTGGCAAGGTGAGGGAATTGAGTTGGGAAATTCAGTATATAGAGGGTTAGGGTTGAATCTATAACTAATAGCTGCGAGATTTTCAGCTAGGGTTGCCTCAAACATCTCAATTGAGGTGTTTGTATCTAAATAAAATACACAATATAGGTTTGAAAGGTGAATTTGTTTGAGTGTATGGAAGTATCATGATCAAATTTAAGTTTGGTTGAAGTAGAATCAGGCGAGTCATCTGAGGTTGTTTCAGATACTAAGTCATTTTCATCCTGAGTTGCTTGTGTGGATAAGATTGACAAGTATATAAGAGTGAGGGTTAGAAATAGGTGTGGAAGGGTTTGGTGAGGTTTGACTAGTTTCTTGTGGAGGATTAGTGTGGGAAGGTGGTGGTGGGGAGGCGGGAAATTTAGTATTAAGAGGATATGGGTTTGATCATACCAAAGGGTTGCAAGGTTTTAAGCTAGGGTTGCCTCAAACATAGAGTAGTTGATGAGTATTAACGTGTGACGAATGTGGGATAAAAATGAGTTTTTCAAGATAATTTTGTAATAATAAAATTGTCGCAATATTTCTAAGTTTATTTTTAATCTTTTGTCCCCAACTTCTAAAATGAACTAGAATTATAGAAATACGGAAGTTGGTTCCCTTCCGTTAGGAATAATTACTTTTAATTTGATTTAGCTTTTGAATAAACATTTTCTTAATGATGGTAAATAAAGTGGTTGTTACTAATTATTTAAATGAATAAATGTTAAGTATTTTTACAAAAAAAAAAAAAAGATTGGTCGTACATTTTTTCTAAGCAATAATTATTTTAAGTAATGCTTTGGATTGAAAATTTGGGACGTTATAGATTGATTCCTCTACAATCACGTGTCTTTATTTTATACGATAAAGACTTTAGACCTTTTAGGGTATCCTAAAAAGATGCACTTTTGAGATTGTGAATCAAACTTGCTAAGATTCACTTTGGTGTTCAAAATATAACATATGCAACCAAATTTATGAAAATAAGAGTAATTGGATTTTACTACTTTCCACAGTTCACAATGTGTCTTATTGATAATAGGTGTTATATAGATTCTATTTTGAATTAAACATGTAATGTTCACTGCTTCTGCCCAAAAATATTTTGCAATATTCATTTCATGAATCATGATGCGTGCCATTTCTTAAAGAGGTCTATTTTTCCTTTGACTAATAAAAAGTATAAATCCATCTGTTTAACTAATCGCCTTACATGACTTTTGATTGAAGATAATACTATAACCACGCCTTCTGTTTTCCTCCAAATCCCACAAATCCTCCTTCCATGAAGGTCAGGTTTGGGAACATAGACTTTTATTCTGTAATGTGTCGTGAGCATCCATTTTCCAGGTACTACGACTAGTGTTTCAACTTTATTGTTAAGGATATATGAAAGATAGATTTTTTTGTTCTTAGGTACCCATATTTGATTGATTTCTGGTTTGTTAGTTCAAAAAGGTATCTTGACTTTCCATGTTTCCAACATTGGATAACTTCTTTTTATCATGACCTTTCTTTAAGAGATATATGCAAGCAATTTCAGGGAAGTTAAAATTTGGAGTTTCCTTTGGTTCCTCAAAGACAATACATTTTCTATTGTTTATGCTAATACCATAGATCATGAAAGCTTGATTTCTTTCGTCTATGCCATTCACTATAAAATCTTGAAATGTTTTTTCATACTTACAAATGCTTATTCTTAGATTTTTGATATATTATCCTATAAAGTTACATTGTCTTTTTGTATGTTTTCTAAATCTTTTTCACAGGAACTGTACTTGTTTGTTCAAATGAAATGAGTTTTTCTAAGGATTTTTAGTTTTGAGGAAACATTTTGATTCTTGTTCATAAACTCATTTAACATAATTATAAGTTCATTGCGAGATAGATTAGATGGTACCAATATTTCTTCATCAATAGATTCATTGTCAGAAATCCTTTTTGCAAAACGGTTTCTTCCTATTGTTCCATATGTGCTGGGTTTTATTTGAAATGAATGATAGCTCTTCATCGTCTGAGTCTTCCCTCTAATCTTCTGATTCACTTTCGTCTAAGTCCTCCTTATTTTGTAGAGCATTGGAGTTTGCTTTGTTTCCTTTGGTTTTAAGAGCCAATGACTTTGATTTAATTTTTGGTTCATCTTAAGCTAGTTCAATATCATGGGATCTGAGCGAACTTATCATCTCTTCTAGAGGCAATTTGTGAAGATCTTTACCACTTAAATTGCGGTTACGTTTGGTCTCCACTCTTTAGGTAGACTTTTGAGGATCTTTGTGATATAATAGGATGTAGTGTAACTCTTTTGTAGAACCTCTAGTTTGGAGACTAGAGTTTGGAAACTAGAAAACATTTTCTCAATATCTTCATCCTCTTCCATCTAAAAGAGTTCATACTTCCTAACAAGCAAATTTGTCATAGCTTCCTATACTTGACTCACAAGGCAAAAATGACCAATATTAGAACTTACATACATTAGAAGCCACATATAAATCTTTCATGAATAATCTTAAAATTTGAGGTTACATCTGTAGGAAATTGAAGTCAAATATGTAAATTAAATGAATATTTTGGTTTAAGTAATTGTATCTTGATCATACTATTATTATTTGTTCTTATGGGATATCCAATACTTGTAAGTTTTATATTATCCGTTTTACTTGTGTATATATATATA
>JBBPBR010000001.1:24527082-24567618 GCA_037974775.1 Cicer pinnatifidum | reverse complement strand
TATATATATATATATATATATATATATAGATAGCGTATCCGGTGAGAATTGATGATTATTATAAGAAACGAAAAACTAATAACGATTTAATCAACGCAAAAGATTAAATTATTTACTAAAAATATGTTTCCACTCAAAGGAATTTGATGCTATAAATGTTACTAAATTTATTTCTCTTCCATTTTCGTAACAACTGAAATAAAAACTCCTTCCTATATTAATGTTACAAACTTTTTCTTATTCTTCATATGACAGAATCAAAATTGTTTAAAAACTCTAATTCGACTAGAATAAGCCTAGGGAGGACGAAAATGTCCTAAATGTTAATCCAATAACACAAACACACCTATTGGATGCACAAAATTGGTTAAAAACCCTAATTTGGACTAGAATAAGCCTAGAGCGGACGACATTGACCTGAATGTTAAACCAACGAAACAAATGAACTTATTGGATGCACAAGACTGATTAAAAACATTAACTTGACAAGAATAAGCCTAGGGAGGAAGAAAATGACATAAATGTTAATCTAATAACATAAACACACCTATTGGATGCACAAGATTGGTTAAAAACCCTAATTGGACTAGAAAAAGCCTAAGGTGGATGAAAATGACCTAAATGTTAATCCAATGACACAAACACACCTATTGGATGCACAAGATTGGTTAATAGCCCTAATTGGACTAGAATTAGTATAGGGAAGACAAAAATGACGTAAATGTTAATCCAATGAAACAAATGAACTTATTGGATACACAAGATTGGTTAAAAACCCTATATGGAATAGACCTAAATGTTTATCTAATGACACAAACACACCAATTAGATGCACAAGATTAGGTAAAAACCATAAATGGACGAGAAGGAGTCTAGGGATGACGAAAATGACCTAAATGGTAATCCAATGACACAATGGACTTATTGGATGCCAAATATTAGTTAAAAGCACTAGAATAAGACTAGAGAGGACGAAAAATTATATAAATGTTAACCCGATGAGACAAATAGGTCTATTGGATGCACAAGATTGGTTAAAAACCCTAATTGGACTAGAATACGCCGTTGGTGGTACAAAATGACGTAAATGTTAATCCAATGACACCATAACACCTATTGGATGCATAATATTGGTTAAAAACCTTAATTGAACTAGAATAAGTCTAGAGAAGACCAAAATGCCCTAAATGGTAATCCAATGACATAATAGACTTATTGGATGCCCAAGATTAGTTAAAAGCCCTAATTGGACATGAATAAGACTAGAGAGGACGAAAATAACATAAATGTTAAAATGACGAGACAAACAGTCTTATTGGATGCACAAGATTGGTTAAAAACCCTATTTGGACTAGAATAAGCCTTGGAAGGAAAAAATGACGTAAATGTTAATCCAATGACACCATCACACCTATTGGATGTACAAGATTAGTTAAAAACCATAAATGGACGAGAATGTGTCTTGGGATGAAGAAAATGACATAAATGGTAATCCAATGACCCAATGGACTTATTTGATTGGTTGAAAGCACTAGTTGGACATGAATAAGACTTGAGAGGACGAAAATTATATAAATGTTTATCCGATGAGACAAACAGACTTATTGGATGCACAAGATTGGTTAAAAACCATAATTGGACTAGAATAAGCCGATGGTGGTAGAAAATGACCTAAATGTTAATCCAATGACACCATCACACCTATTGGATGCACAAGATTGGTTAAAAACCCTAATTCGACTAGAAAAAGCATAGGGAGGACGAAAATGACCTAAATGTTAATCGAGTGACACAAACATACCTATTGGATGCACAAGATTGGTTTAAAACCATAATTGGACTAGAATTAGCCTAAGGAAGACGGAAATGACATAAATGTTATTCCAATGTAATAAATGACCTTATTGGACGCACAAGATTGGGTAAAAACCCTAATTGGACTAGAATAAGCCTAGGGAGGAAGAAAATGACATAAATGTTAATCCAATGACATAAACACAGCTATTGGATGCACAAGATTGGTTAAAAACCCTAATTGGACTAGAAAAAGCCTAGGGTGGATGAAAATGACCTAAATGTTAATCCAATGACACAAACACACCTATTGGATGCACAAGATTGGTTAATAACCCTAATTGGACTAGAATTAGTTTAGGGAGGACGAAAATGACGTAAATGTTAATCCAATGTATCAATTGAACTTATTGGATGCACAAGATTGGTTAAAAACCCTATATGGACTAGAATAAGCATAGGACGAAAAAATGACCTAAATGTTAATCTAATGACACAAACACACCAATTGGATGCACAAGATTAGGTAAAAAAAATAAATGGACGAGAATGAGTCTAGGGATGACAAAAATGACCTAAATGGTAATCCAATGACACAATGGACTTATTGGATGCCCAAGATTGGTTAAAAGCACTAGTTGGACAAGAATAAGACTAGAGAGGATGAAAATTATATAAATGTTAATCCGATGAGACAAACAAGCCTATTGGATGCACAAGATTGGTTAAAAACCCTAATTGGACTATAATAAGCCTATGGTGGTACAAAATGACGTAAATGTTAATCCAATGAAACCACCACACCTATTGGATGCATAATATTGGTTAGAAACCTTAATTGAACTAGAATAAGTCTAGGGAAGACCAAAATGCCTTAAATGGTAATCCAATGACACAATAGACTTATTGGATGCCCAAGATTAGTTAAAAGCCCTAATTGGACATGATGAGACAAACAGTGTTATTGGATGCACAAGATTGGTTAAAAACCCTATTTGGACTAGAATAAGCCTAGGAAGGAAAAAATGACCTAAATGTAAATCTAATGTCACAAACACACCTATTGGATGCACAAGATTAGTTAAAAACCATAAATGGATGAGAATTAGTCTAGGGGTGAAGAAAATGACGTAAATGGTAATCCAATGACACAATGGACTTATTGGATGCCCAAGATTGGTTGAAAGCACTAGTTGGACATGAATAAGACTTGAGAGGATGAAAATTATGTAAATGTTTATCCGATGAGACAAACAGACCTATTGGATGCACAAGATTGGGTTAAAACCATAATGGGACTAGAATAAGCCTATGCTGGTACAAAATGACCTAAATGTTAATCCAATGACACCATCACACCTTTTGGATGCATAATATTGGTTAAAAACCTTAATTTAACTAGAATAAATCTAGGGAAGACCAAAATTCTCTAAATGGTAATCCAATGACGCAATAGACTTATTGGATGCCCAATATTGGTTAAAAGTCCTAATTGGACATGAATAAGACTAGAGAGGACGAAAATAACATAAATGTTAATCATATGAAACAAAAGAACTTATTGGATGCAAAAGATTGGTTAAAAACCATAATTGACTAGATTAAGCATTGAGAGGACTATAATGACCTAAATGTTAATCCAAAGACACAAATGAAATTATTGGATGCACAATATTGGTAAAAAACACTAATTGGATTAGAATAAGGCTAGGGAGGACGAAAATGACCTAATTGTTAATCAAATGACAAAAACACTCCTATTGGATGCAAAAGATTGATTAAAAATGCTAATTGGGCTAGAATAAGCCTAGGGAGGACGAAAATGACCTAAAAATTAATCCAATGAGACAATTGAACTTATTGGATGCACATGATTGGTTAAAAACCTAAATTGGACTAGTATAAGCCTAAGAAATACAAAGATGACCTAAATGTTGATCTTATGACACAAACACACCTACTAGATGCACAAGATTGGTTAAAATTCTAATTTGACTAGAATAAGCCTAGGGAAGACGAAAATGACCTAAATGTTAATCAAATGAAACAAATGAGCTTATTGAATGCACAAGATTGGTTAAAAACCCTAATTGGAGTAGAAAAAGCCTAGAGTGGACGAAAGTAACATAAATGTTTATCCTATAAAATAAGAACACCTATTGGATGCACAAGATTGGTTAAAAGCCCTAATTGGACTAGAATATGCCAAGGGAGGACGAAAATGACATAAATGTTAATTCAATGAAACAAATGAACTTATTGGATGGTCAAGATTGGTTAAAAACCCAAATTGGACTAGTTTAAGCCTAGGGAGGAAGAAAATGACCTAAATGTTAATCCAATGACACAAACAAACCTATTGGATGCACAAGATTGGTTAAAATCCTAATTCGACTAGAAAATGCATAGAGAGAAAGAAAATGACTTAAATGTTAATCCAATGACACAAACACACTTATTGGATGCACATGATTGGTTAAAAACGCTAATTGGACTAGAATAAGTATAGGGAGGACAAAAATGACATAAATGATAATCCAACGAAACATATGACCTTATTGGATGCACAAGATTGGTTAAAAACCCTATTTAAACTAGAATAAGCCTAGGGAAGAAAAAATTACCTAAATGTTAATCTAATGACACAAACACACCTATTTGATGCACAAGATTAGTTAAAAACCATAATTGGACGAGAATTAGCCTAGGGATGACGAAAATACCTAAATGTTAATCCAATGACACCAACACACCTATTGGATGCATAAGATTGGTTAAAAACACTAATTGAACTAGAATAAGCCTAGGGAGGAACAAAATGCCCTACATGTTAATCCAATGAAACATAAGAACTTATTGGATGCACAACATTGGTTAAAAACCATAGTTTGACTAGAATAAGCCAAGGGAGGAAGAAAATGACCTAAATGTTAATACAATTACACAAACACACCTATTTGATGCACAAGATTGGTTAAAAACCGTAATTGAACTAGAATAAGCCTAGGGAGTAGAAAAATGAACAAAATGTAAATCATATGAAACAAAACAACTTATTGGATGCACAAGATTGGTTAAAAACCATAATTGACTAGAATAAGCATTGAGAGGACTATAATAACCTAAATGTTAATCCAAAGACACAAATGAACCTATTGGATGCACAATATTGGTTAAAAACACTAATTGGATTAGAATAAGGCTAGGGAGGACGAAAATGACCTAACTGTTAATCAAATGAAAAAAACACTCCTATTGGATGCAAAAGATTGATTAAAAATGCTAATTGGTCTAGAATAAGCCTAGGGAGGACGAAAATGACCTAAAAGTTAATCCAATGACACAAATGAACTTATTGGATTCACAAGATTGGTCACAAACCCTAATTTGACTAGAATATGCCTAGGGAGGATGAAAATGACCTAAATGTTAATCCAATGAGACAAACACTCCTATTGAATGCAAAAGATTGGTTAAAAACCCATATTGTTCTAGAATAAGCTAATGGAGTACGAAAATGACCTTAAAGTTAATCGAACGACTCAAATGAACTTATTGGATGCACAAGATTGGTTAAAAACATTAATTGGATTAGGATAAGCCTAGGAAGGACAAAGATGGCCTAAATGTTGATCCAATGACACAAACACACCTATTAGATGCACTAGATTGGTTAAAAATTCTAATTCGATAAATATTTTCTTAATGATGGTAAATAAAGTGGTTGTCACTAATTATTTAAATGAATAAATGTTAAGTATTTTTACAAAAAAAAAAAAAAAAGTTTCGTCGTACATTTTTTCTAAGCAATAATTATTTTAAGTAATGCTTTGGATTGAAGATTTGGGACGTTATAGATTGATTCCTCTACAATCACGTGTCTTTATTTTATACTGTAAAGACTTTAGACCTTTTAGGGTATCCTAAAATGATGCACTTTTGAGATTGTGAATCAAACTTGCTAAGATTCACTTTGTTATTCAAAATATAACATATGCAACCAAATTTACGAAAATAAGAGTTATTGGATTTTACTACTTTTCACAGTTCACAATGTGTCTTATAGATAATAGGTGTTATATAGATTCTATTTTGAATTAAACATGTAGTTTTCATTACTTCTGCCCAAAAATATTTTGCAATATTCATTTCATGAATCATGATGCGTGCCATTTCCTAAAGAGGTCTATTTTTCCTTTGACTAATAAAAAGTATAAATCCATATGTTTAACTAATCGCCTTACATGACTATTGATTGAAGATAATATCATAACCACACTTTCTATTTTCCTCCAAATCCCACAAATTCTCCTTCCATGAAGGTCAGGTTTGGGAACATAGACTTTTATTCTGTAATGTGTCGTGAGCATCCATTTTCCAGGTACCACGACTAGTGTTTCAACTTTATTGTTAAGAATATATGCATGATAGATTATTTTGTTCTTAGGTACTCATTTTGATTGAGTTCTAGTTTGTTAGTTCAAAAAGGTATCTTGACTTTCCATGTTTCCAACATTGGATAAGTTCTTTTTATCATGACCTTTCTTTAAGAGATATATGCAAGCAGTTTCAGATAAGTTAAAATTTGGAGTTTCCTTTGGTTTCTCAAAGACAATACATTTTCTATTGTTTATGCTAATACCATAGATCATGAAAGCTTGTTTTCTTTTGTCTACGCCATTCACTATAAAATCTTGAAATGTTTTTTCATACTTACAAATGTTTATTCTTAGATTTTTGATATATTATCCTATAGAGTTAGATTGTCTTTTTGTATGTTTTCAAAATCTTTTTCAAGGGAACTGTACTTGTCTGTTCAAACGAAATGAGTTTTTCTAAGGTTTTTTAGTTTTAAGGAAACATTGTGATTCTTGTTCATAAACTCATTTAACATAATTATAAGTTCATTGTGAGATAGATTAGATGGTACCATTATTTCTTCATTAATAGATTCGTTGTCAAAGTCAGAATAACAATATTCCATCAAAGCCTTGTTTGCATGTTCTTCATCTTCATCTGAGGATTCATTAGACTCATCCTAGGTAGCCATTATATTTTTCTTCTTCTTTATATTGAAGCATTTTGTGAGACCCATAATTTTGAAGTGTACTTTATGTATTTTAGTGTATTTTTGGTATTGAACTCGGAGGCTTTTTAGCCAAAGTTATTAATATTTTGGAGTTTATATGACCAGAAAGATATTTTGATGCCCGATTAGAATTATTCGTCGATAAATAAATTAAATTAACTGCGGCGAATCCTTTACGAAGAATTTAATGCGTTATGGGTAAACTGGTAAATTTAATAAATATCTAGATTTGGAGATATTTGTTAAAAGTAATTAATATATATAAAAATATTTATATATATAAAGAAAAGGAAAGGAAGGAATTGGAAAGAAAAGAAAAATAAAGGAAAGAAAAAGGAAGAAAGGAAAAGCAAAGGAAAGAAAACAGAAAAATTCCATCTTCTTCCTCCCCTGCCTCGCGTGTTCATTTTCCTCCTTCCTCCATTTTCATCCATTTTCGTTGTTCTTGTTTCCTTTGAGTTTGAAAATCGATATTGGGTGATAGGACAAGGATTACTCAACCCCACTCTTCCTCCTTGATCCGAAAACGAAGAAAAACGGTTTAGGGATTTCAAAACCGTCAAAACACAAACCTCGCCGTTTCTTCTAGATCCAAGCTTCGTTTCACGAAGGGATAGAAGGGAAAGTTTCTCACCACTATACTACGGTGCTAGTGAGCTAACTTTGGAAACGACATCGCGAGCAAAGTTTTTACCGGAATTGATCGCGGTACCGTAATCGAACGAAAAAGCTAAAGTGAAGGTAAAGGCTCCTTCCAAACTTTTAGTTTGCATTTAGGGACTTATCTGTGGTTGTGTGGAAAAGGATTTTGTTAGGGTTAAAGTGTTGATTTGGGGGAAAATGAATCTAAGGTTTTATAGGTAAAATCTTAGAGTTAGGTTTTGGTTATATTGATGAATGTTTCATGGAAAATGAATTTACCTCATGTATGTACGATTTTGAATAAATGAAATTTATTGTGTTGATTTGTGTCGTCGTATTCGATGTGTTCATAATTGGTAATTATAGAATTTGAGATTTGTTTTGTGTGGTTTGTGTGGAAAAATGATTTGATGTGTTTTGGTGTGAATTATGGATTGAATGTGAAAGTATGTTTGAGTTTGTTTTGTGTGGAATTTGAAAACCATTAAGCTAAACGAGTATTAAGAATGGGGAATCTCTTAATGACTTGTTTACTTAATGTTGTTTTGAAAATCGTTTAAGTTAACTGGGCGTTAAGAATGGGGAATCTCTTAATGTCTTGGTTACTTAATGTTGTTTTGAAAATTGTTTAAGTTAAAAGAATATTAAGAATGGGGAATCTCTTAATATGTCTGTTTGCTTAATGTTTGGTGTGAAAATCGTTTAAGTTAAATGAGTATTAAAAATGGGGAATCTTTTAATATCTGCATTTACTTAACGATTGTTGTGGATGGAGTTAGTGTATGCTCATGTATTTCATTTGGTAAATTGTGCTGACCCGTGATAGGTGGCACCTCGGTAAACTGTACTGACTAGTGATAGGTGCTACGTTTACGATTTACGTTTTGGTATGTTGTGCTGACCCGTGATAGGTGGCACCTCGGTAAGTAGTACTTTGGCGTGTGATAGGCGGTACACTTACGACTTACGCTTTTTCTTTTGGTAAATCGTGCTGACCCGTGATAGGTGGCACCTCGGTAAACAGTACTGACCCGTGATAGGTGGTACGTTTAAGATTTACGCTTTTTAGTAAATCGTGCTGACCCGTGATAGGTGGCACATCGGTAATTGGTACTTTGGCCTGCGATAGGCGGTACAATTATGATTTACGGCCCTTCGAGGAGGGTTTTGGTTTGGAATTCCGAGTCCATGCATTTTGGCATATACGCATTGCATTAGGGTGCTAGGCACGCGAGTCGGGTTTAATTCAAGTTTATGATTGAGTATTTTGAATTTGAGTTGTCGTGGGAATTGTGTTGAAATTGCTAAGTGTTATGTATTGATTATTGTGTGTAAGTGTGATGGATTGCAAAACTAATTCGAAACCCAATTTGTCGTGGTGATCGTGTAGGAATTGCTAAGTGTTAAGATGTGGAATTGTGTATGAATGATTTTGAGTTAGTTTATGTATTTTTTGAAGAATATGCAGGGAAATCGATTTCCCAATCGATTGGATGAGTTACAGGGACTTCTTTAATTTGACATAATCGTTTTGCCAATCGATTTTATAATATGTGTTTCAAAATCTTTTAAGAAATCGATTTGGAAATCGATTGGCATTAAGTCAGGGGCTCAGCAAAACTGACGAAATCGATTGGCATTAAGTCAGGGGCTCAGTTATCCTGTCAATTGATTGCCCAATCGATTGAATTAAGCCCAGAATTCAAATTTCACTAAAAACCTTCAGGAAATCGATTTGGAAATCGATTTGGAAATCGATTGGCTTAGTAGAAATTCTTATTTTGAGTTAGATAACAAATTGCTCATTGATTTATCAATGTCTTGGTTAGTTATGTATTACTTGAGGGATTGAGAACTTTATTTTGATTTTGTTTTTAATTGGCAAGCATTATATGAACTTTTCGCATATGGAAAATCCTTTTAAGGTGCATGCTAAGTTGAAAGGTTATTTTGTGCATTTAAAAACTTAAATGTTATGTGTTAATTGTTAATTTCGGTTGGTGACCCTTTACAACTATTGTGGAAATCTGGGCTTTGCCCTCAGATGAGAGCCAGGACAATCCTACCGGTTCGTACCCTACGGATGTGAATGTAGATGGGAATGCTTGACTGGAGCTATGTTAGGAGGATCTCATGGGGCGCGTGGAAATCACTCAGGGTGTATAGCTATAGTTTTTTTTTTTGAAGAATGATCAGATTAGGATGACATAGAGGGAACATATGTTTTTTTTTGGATTACGTTATTTTGAACTGGAAAACTGTACCTTTACTAATATTGTCAGTATGACATCTTAGTTGAATGGGTTCCATGTATCTTCTGTTGTTGTGTAAATACTTTGGATTCATATATTGTGAGAAACTTTTCCGCTGCTTGTAAATTATAATGACTCAATTATTTATCCAAAGGCTTTTCCTTATGTATTTACTCTGTTTTATTTAATTTGTTTTGAAAAAAAAAATACACCCTCGCTTTGAAAAACGGGGTGTTACACATTTACTTTGAGAGTTTCTCTTCTCAAACTTAGGAAACTCTAATTTGAAACATCCAAATTATTTGCATTCATAGTAGATGATTGTCTTCTTTTCTAATTGAGGATCATCTCAAATCCTTTTTGGAAAACGGTTTCTTCCTATTGTTCCATATGCGCTGGGTTTTATTTGAAATGAATGATAGCTCTTCATCTTCCGAGTCTTCCCTGTAATCTTCTGATTCACTTTCCTCTAAGTCCTCCTTATTTTGTAGAGCCTTGGAGTTTGCTTTGTTTCCTTTGGTTTTAAGAGCCAATGACTTTGATTTAATTTTTGGTTCATCTTAAGCTAGTTCAATATCATGGAATCTGAGCGAACTTATCATCCCTTCTAGAGGCAATTTGTGAAGATCTTTACCACTTAAATTGCGGTTACGTTTGGTCACCACTCTTTAGGTAGACTTTTGAGGATCTTTGTGATATAATAAGATGTAGTGTAACTCTTTTGTAGAACCTCTAGTTTGGAGACTAGAGTTTGGAAACTAGAAAACATTTTCTCAATATCTTCATCCTCTTCCATCTAAAAGAGTTCATACTTCCTAACAAGCAAATTTGTCATAGCTTCCTATACTTGACTCACAAGGCAAAAATGACCAATATTAGAACTTACATACATTAGAAGCCACATAGAAATCTTTCATGAATAATCTTAAAATTTGAGGTTACATCTGTACGAAATTGAAGTCAAATATGTGAATTAAATGAATATTTTGGTTTTAGTAATTGTATCTTGATCATACTATTATTATTTGTTCTTATGGGTAATCCAATACTTGTAAGTTTTATATTATCCGTTTTACTTGTGTTTATATATATATATATATATAGCGTATCCGGTGAGAATTGATGATTATTATAAGAAACGAAAAACTAATAACGATTTAATCAACGCATCTGATTAAATTATTTACTAAAAATATGTTTCCACTCAAAGGAATTTGATGCTATAAATGTTACTAAATTTATTTCTCTTCCATTTTCGTAACAACTGAAATAAAAACTCCTTCCCATATTAATGTTAAAAACTTTTTCTTATTCTTCATATGACTAAATCAAGATTGTATAAAAACTCTAATTGGACTAGAATAAGCCTAGGGAGGACGAAAATGACCTAAATGTTAATCAAATGACACAAACACACCTATTGGATGCATAAAATTGGTTAAAAACCCTAATTTGGACTAGAATAAGCCTAGAGCGGACGATAATGACCTGAATATTAAACCAATGACACAAATGAACTTGTTGGATGCACAGGACTGGTTAAAAACATTAATTGGACAAGAATAAACCTAGGGAGGAAGAAAATGACCTAAATGTTAATCCAATGAGACAAATGAAAATATTGGACGCATAAGATTCGTTAAAAACCCTCAATGGACTAGAACAAGCCTTGGGATAAAAAAATGACCTAAATGTTAATCCAATGATACAATCACACCTATTGGATGCAGAAGATTGGTTTAAAACCCTAATTGGACTAGAATAAGCATAGGGAGGACAAAAATGATCTAAATGTTAATCCAATGACACATACATACCTATTGGTTGCACAAGATTGATTAAAAACGCTAATTGGACTAGCATAAGCCTAGGGAGGAGAAAAATTAACTAAATGATAATCCAGTGACACAAATAAACTTATTGGATGCACAAAATTGGTTAAAAACCCTAATGAGACTAGAATAAGCATAGGGAGGACGAAAATGAGCTAAATGTTAAGCCAATGACACAGACACACCTGTTAAATGCACAAGATTGGTTAAAAGGCCTAATTGGACTAGAATAAGCTTAGGGAGGACGAAAACCTAAATGTTAATGCAATGAGACAAACATACCTATTTGACGCACATGATTGTTTAAAAACCATAATTGGACTAGAATAAGCATAGGGATGACGAGAATAACCTAAATGTTAATCCAATGACACAAATGAACTTATTGGAAGCACACAATTGATTAAAAACCATAATTGGACTAGAATAAGCCTAAGGATGAGATAACTGACATAAATGTTAATCCAATGACACAAACACACCTATTGGATGCACAAGTTTGGTTAAAAACCCTAATAGGACAAGAATAAGCCTAAGGTTGTGCATCCAATGACACAAATGAACTTATTGAATGTACAAGATTTGTTAAAAACCCTAATTGGACAAGAATAAGCCTAAAGAGGACCAAAATGACCTAAATGTTAATCCAATGACACAAACACACCTATTGGATGCACAAGATTGGTTAAAAACTCTAATTGGACTAGAATTAGCCTAAGGAAGACGGAATTGACATAAATGTTATTCCAATGAAATAAATGACCTTATTGGATGCACAAGATTGGGTAAAAACCCTAATTGGACTAGAATAAGCCTAGGGAGGAAGAAAATGACATAAATGTTAATCCAATAACATAAACACACCTATTGGATGCACAAGATTGGTTAAAAACCCTAATTGGACTAGAAAAAGCCTAGAGTGGATGAAAATGACCTAAATGTTAATCCAACGATACAAACACACCTATTGGATGCACAAGATTGGTTAATAACCTTAATTGGACTAGAATTAGTTTAGGGAGGACGAAAATGACGTAAATGTTAATCCAATGAATCAAATGAACTTATTGGATGCACAAGATTGGTTAAAAACCCTATATGGACTAGAATAAGCCTAGGACAAAAAAATGACCTAAGTGTTAATCTAATGACAAAAAACACACCAATTGGATGCACAAGATTACGTAAAAACCATAAATAGACGAGAATGAGTCTAGGGATGACGAAAATGACCTAAATGGTAATCCAATGACACAATGGACTTATTGGATGCCCAAGATTTGTTAAAAGCACTAGTTGGACATGAATAAGACTAGAGAGGACGAAAATTATATAAATGTTAATCCGATGAGACAAACAGGCCTATTGGATGCACAAGATTGGTTAAAAACCCTAATTGGACTAGAATAAGCCTATGGTGGTACAAAATGAAGTAAATGTTAATCCAATGAAACCATCACACCTATTGGATGCATAATATTGGTTAGAAACCTTAATTGAACTAGAATAAGTCTAGGGAAGACCAAAATGCTCTAAATGGTAATCCAATGACACAATAGACTTATAGGATTCCCAATATTAGTTACAAGCCCTAATTGGACATGAATAAGACTAGAGAGAACGAAAATAACATAAGTGTTAAAATGATGAGACAAACAGTGTTATTCGATGCACAAGATTGGTTAAAAACCCTATTTGGACTAGAATAAGCCTAGGAAGGAAAAAAGACCTAAATGTTAATCTAATGACACAAACACACCTATTGGATGTACAAGATTAGTTAAAAAAAATAAATGGACGAGAATTAGTCTAGGGATGAAGAAAATGACCTAAATGGTAATCCAATGACACAATGGACTTATTGGATACCCAAGATTGGTTGAAAGCACTAGTTGGACATGAATAAGACTTGAGAGGACGAAAATTATATAAATGTTTATCCGATGAGACAAACAGACCTATTGGATGCACAAGATTGGTTAAAAACCATAATTGGACCAGAATAAGCCTATGGTGGTACAAAATGACCTAAATGTTAATCCAATGACACCATCACACCTATTGGATGCATAATATTGGTTAAAAACCTTAATTTAACTAGAATAAATCTAGGGAAGACCAAAATGTCCTAAATGGTAATCCAATGATGCAATAGACTTATTGGATGCCCAATATTGGTTAAAAGCCCTAATTGGACATGAATAAGACTAGAGAGGATGAAAATAACGTAAATGTTAATCATATGAAACAAAAGAACTTATTGGATGCACAGGATTGGTTAAAAACGATAATTGACTAGAATAAGCATTGAGAGGACAATAATGACCTAAATGTTAATCCAAAGACACAAATGAAATTATTGGATGCACAATATTGGTTAAAACATTAATTGGATTAGAATAAGTCTAGGGAGGACGAAAATGACCTAATTGTTAATCCAATGACAAAAACACCCCTATTGGATGCAAAAGATTGATTAAAAACGCTAATTGGGCAAGAATAAGCTTAGGGAGGACGAAAATGACCTAAAAGTTAATCCAATGTGACAATTGAACTTATTGGATGCACATGATTGGTTAAAAACCTTAATTGGACTAGTACAAGCCAATGAAAAACAAAGATGACCTAAATGTTGATCCTATGACACAAACACACCTGCTAGATGCACAAGATTGGTTAAAATTCTAATTTGACTAGAATAAGCCTAGGGAAGACGAAAATGACCTAAATATTAATCAAATGAAACAAATGAGCTTATTGAATGAACAAGATTGGTGTAAAACCCTATATGGAGTAGAAAAAGCCTAGAGAGGACGAAAGTGACATAAATGTTTATCCTATGAAATAAGCACACCTATTGGATGCACAAGATTGGTTAAAAGCCCTAATTGGACTAGAATAAGCCAAGGGAGGACGACAATGACATAAATGTTAATTCAATGAAACAAATGAACTTATTGGATGGACAAGATTGGTTAAAAACCTAAATTGGACTAGAATAAGCCTAGGGAGAAAGAAAATGACCTAAATGTTTATCCAATGACACAAACAAACCTATTGGATGCACAAGATTGGTTAAAACCCTAATTCGACTAGAAAATGCATAGAGAGAAAGAAAATGACCTAAATGTTAATCCAATGACACAAACACACTTATTGGATGCACAAGATTGGTTAAAAACGCTAATTGGACTAGAATAAGTATAGGGAGGACAAAAATTACATAAATGATAATCCAACGAAACAAATGAACTTATTGGATGCACAAGATTGGTTAAAAACCCTATTTGAACTATAATAAGCCTAGGAAAGAAAAAATGACCTAAATGTTAATCTAATGACACAAACACACCTATTCGATGCACAAGATTAGTTAAAAACCATAAATGGACGAGAATAAGCCTAGGGATGACGAAAATACCTAAATGTTAATCCAATGACACCAACACACCTATTGGATGCATAAGATTGGTTAAAAACCCTAAATGAACTAGATTAAGCCTAGGGAGGAACAAATTGCCCTAAATGTTAATCCAATGAAACATATGAACTTATTGGATGCACAACATTGGTTAAAAACCATAGTTTGACTAGAATAAGCCAAGGGAGGAAGAAAATGACCTAAATGTTAATACAATTACACAAACACACCTATTTGATGCACTAGATTGGGTAAAAACTGTAATTGAACTAGAATAAGCCTAGGGAGTACGAAAATGACCAAAATGTAAATCATATGAAACAAAACAATTTATTGTATGCACAAGATTGGTTAAAAACCATAATTGATTAGAATAAGCATTGTGAGGACTATAATGATCTAAATGTTAATCCAAAGACACAAATGAACTTATTGGATGCACAATATTGGTTAAAAACACTAATTGGATTAGAATAAGGCTAGGGAGGACGAAAATGACCTAATTGTTAATCAAATGACATAAAGAATCCTATTGGATGCAAATGATTGATTAAAAACGCTAATTGGGCTAGAATAAGCCTAGGGAGGACGAAAATGACCTAAAAGTTAATCCAATGACACAAATGAACTTATTGGATTCACAAGATTGGTTACAAACCCTAATTTGATTAGAATATGCCTAGGGAGAATGAAAATGACCTAAATGTTAATCCAATGAGACAAACACTCCTATTGGATGCAAAAGATTGGTTAAAAACCCATATTGTTCTAGAATAAGCCAATGGAGTACGAAAATGACCTAAATGTTAATCGAACGACTCAAATGAACTTATTGGATGCACAAGATTGGTTAAAAATATTAATTGGATTAGAATAAGCCTAGGAAGGACAAAGATGGCCTAAATGTTGATCCAAAGACACAAACACACCTATTAGATACACTAGATTGGTTAAAAATTCTAATTCGATAAATATTTTCTTAATGATGGTAAATAAAGTGGTTGTCACAAATTATTTAAATGAATAAATGTTAAGTATTTTTACAAAAAAAAAAAAACATTCGTCGTACATTTTTTCTAAGCAATAATTATTTTAAGTAATGCTTTGTATTGAAAATTTGGAACGTTATAGATTGATTCCTCTACAATCACGTGTCTTTATTTTATACTGTAAAGACTTTAGACCTTTTAGGGTATCCTAAAAAGATGCACTTTTGAGATTGTGAATCAAACTTGCTAAGATTCACTTTGTTGTTCAAAATATAACATATGCAACCAAATTTAAGAAAATTAGAGTTATTGGATTTTACTACTTTTCACAGTTCACAATGTGTCTTATTGATAATAGGTGTTATATTGATTCTATTTTGAATTAAACATGTAGTGTTCACTGCTTCTGCCCAAAAATATTTTGCAATATTCATTTCATGAATCATGATGCGTGTCATTTCCTAAAGAGGTCTATTTTTCCTTTGACTAATAAAAAGTATAAATCCATCTATTTAACTAATCGCCTTACATGACTTTGGATTGAAGATAATATCATAACCACACTTTCTATTTTCCTCCAAATCCCACAAATTCTCCTTCCATGAAGGTCAGGTTTGGGAACATAGACTTTTATTTTGTAATGTGTCGTGAGCATCCATTTTCCAGGTACCACGACTAGTGTTTCAACTTTATTGTTAAGAATATATGCATGATAGATTATTTTGTTCTTAGGTACTCATTTTGATTGAGTTCTGGTTTGTTAGTTCAATAAGGTATCTTGACTTTCCATGTTTCCAACATTGGATAAGTTCTTTTTATCATGACCTTTCTTTAAGAGATATATGCAAGCAGTTTCAGGTAAGTTAAAATTTGGATTTTCCTTTGGTTCCTCAAAGACAATACATTTTCTATTGTTTATGCTAATACCATAGATCTTGAAAGCTTGTTTTCTTTTGTCTATGCCATTCACTATAAAATCTTGAAATGTTTTTTTCATACTTACAAATGTTTATTCTTAGATTTTTGATATATTATCCTATAGAGTTAGATAGTCTTTTTGTATGTTTTCAAAATCTTTTTCAAAGGAACTGTACTTGTCTGTTCAAATGAAATGAGTTTTTCTAAGGTTTTTTAGTTTTGAGGAAACATTGTGATTCTTGTTCATAAACTCATTTAACATAATTATAAGTTCATTGTGAGATAGATTAGATGGTACCGTTATTTCTTCATCAATAGATTCTTTGTCAAAGTCAGAATAAAAATATTCCATCAAAGCCTTGTTTGCATGTTCTTCATCTTCATATGAGGATTCATTAGACTCATCCTAGGTAGCCATTATATTTTTGTTCTTCTTTATATTGAAGCATTTTCTTTGAGAGTTTCTCTTCTCAAACATAGGAAACTCTAATTTGAAACGTCTAAATTATTTGCATTCATAGTAGATGATTGTCTTCTTTTCTAATTGAGGATCATCTCAAATCCTTTTTGGGAAACGGTTTCTTCCTATTGTTCCACATGCACTGGGTTTTATTTGAAATGAATGATAGCTCTTCATCGTCCGAGTCTTCCCTGTAATCTTCTGATTCACTTTCCTCTAAGTCCTCCTTATTTTGTAGAGCCTTGGAGTTTGCTTTGTTTCCTTTGGTTTTAAGAGCCAATGACTTTGATTTAATTTTTGGTTCATCTTCAGCTAGTTCAATATCATGGAATCTGAGCGAACTTATCATCTCTTCTAGAGGCAATTTGTGAAGATCTTTACCACTTAAATTGCGGTTACGTTTGGTCTCCACTCTTTAGGTAGAATTTGGAGGATCTTTGTGATATAATAAGATGTAGTGTAACTCTTTGGTAGAACCTCTAGTTTGGAGACTAGAGTTTGGAAACTAGAAAACATTTTCTCAATATCTTCATCCTCTTCCATCTAAAAGAGTTCATACTTCCTAGCAAGCAAATTTGTCATAGCTTCCTATACTTGACTCACAAGGCAAAAATGACCAATATTAGAACTTACATACATTAGAAGCCACATATACATCTTTCATGAATAATCTTAAAATTTGAGGTTACATCTGTACGAAATTGAAGTCAAATATTTGAATTAAATAAATATTTTGGTTTTAGTAATTGTATCTTGATCATACTATTATTATTTGTTCTTATGGGTGATCCAATACTTGTAAGTTTTATATTATCCGTTTTACTTGTGTTTATATATATATATATATATATATAGCGTATCCGGTGATAATTGATGATTATTATAAGAAACGAAAAACTAATAACGATTTAATCAATGCATCAGATTAAATTATTTACTAAAAATATGTTTCCACTCAAAGGAATTTGATGCTATAAATGTTACTAAATTTATTTCTCTTCCATTTTCGTAACAACTGAAATAAAAACTCCTTCCCATATTAATGTTAAAAACTTTTTCTTATTCTTCATATGACAAAATCAAGATTGTTTAAAAATTATAATTGGACTAGAATAAGCCTAGGGAGGACGAAAATGACCTAAATGTTAATCCAATGACACAAACACACCTATTGGATGCATAAAATTGGCTAAAAACCCTAATTTGGACTAGAATAAGCATAGGGAGGAGAAAAAAATACCTAAATGATAATCCAATGACACAAATAAACTTATTGGATGCACAAAATTGGTTAAAAACCCTAATGAGACTAGAATATGTAAGAAAAACGTGACTTCTAAATGCAAGAATTATGTATATGGCAGTACTTCTCATGCAAGAATTATGTATATTCAATTTATCAAGCAATCACAAAACGGAGCATGTATCAATATTAACCAATCAAACAATTAAGTAAAAGATAAGGGATAGAAGAATGACACTCAAAATTTTATCCTGGTTCGGTTGTCTACAAGACAACCTACATCCAGTCCCAAGATCAACTTGATCTTAGCCTTTTTTAATAGAATCTTCTATAGTACTTTTACAGATTGTCCAGCTAGCTTCTAGCCTATCTATCCAACTATCTTGATTCTAACATACATCCATTGCATCCTTTGAGTTATTACGGCAAACTCACACAAGATTGCAATGAGGTTCCTTCTTGATGATCACAAGCATCAACGAACGGTAACCACCAGTGTAGCTACAGGATTTTTACAGAATTTGGTTTCAATGTCATTTTACAGAAAATGATAACAAAGAAGATCAAAAGATCTTTCTAACAAAAGTGACTTGATCACACAATGATGTTCAAACTATAGGTGTTTGCCAAACGGTTATGTTTTCTCAAAGTATTGTGTGTATCAAAGTTCAAAATCTCAAAGGTTCTGTTTTTGGAAAGTTTTGAATTCTATGTCAAATCAAAAGTTATGATCATTCTGTTTGAAAAACAGTTTTGAGACAGTTTTTATATGTTTCAGAAAAACACATATAAATCGATTTGCCAATCGATTTTATAAATCATAGAAACACACCTATCGATTTGCCTATCGATGCTCGTGTTTCTTGTTTTTCTTGAATCTTGAAAACATATTTATCAATCGATTTCCCAATCGATTGTGTTTATTCATAAATCAGAAAACTGAGGCAAGTTCATATTAGTATTGATTGAGTAATCGATTTCAAATGTTTTGTTCCAACAACAAGATCAAAACAATCGATTCCACAATCGATTGATATTTCATCATAATCGATTTGGCAATTGGTCTGTAACTAAAACAATTACCTCAATCGATTTGTCAATCGATTGGACTGGTCTCTGGGACTTCAGAAAATTACACGAATCGATTCGTCAATCGATTTGATTTGTCCCAGTGTTCCAGTTGTTCATTTCCAAACGATTTACCAATCGATTTGAATTGATACTTGGACTTAATCACTTTGAAAACATTGATTTGCCAATCGACTAGGAACTTGTTTTCTGATATATGATAAAACATTTTCAACACCCAATCGATTTGTAAATCGATTAGTATATGTCTTGCAAGTCAAGAAATAAAATTCAATGGATGTCTCAATTGATTGATTTTGTCACAGAGCTACTGACTTAGAAAAACTTTTGTCCAATCGATTTTCCAATCGATTTGGTTTAAGGATTTTTGTCTCTGTGTCTCATTCAATCGATTCATCAATTGATGTTCCAATCGATTGGTATGTTATAGAGTTTAAGTCAGAGACAAAGTAAGCTCGAAAACGATTTGCCAATCGATTTAAAAACTTGTGTCTTGCCCCTGTAACTTACACAATTGATTTGTCAATTGATGCATGAATCGATTGTCCAATCGATTGCTTTGCACACAGAGTTCAAGTTTCACTGCTATCCTTCACAGAATCGATTTACCAATCGATTGGATCAGTGATAACTTTACTCCTGAGTCAATCAATTGATTGCCCAATGGATTAGCCAATTGATTAGTCAATCGATTTGTTTACTAAGTTCAAATTAAAAACATTTTAACCTTGGCAACACTTATGCATGAACTCATGTATGATAAGTCTAAAGCCTAATAAACACAATCACTAAAGACATAAAAACATAGTTGACTTTTTCCGGCACATGCTTCACTCCAAGCTTGATTCCTTGCGTTCCAAGCATTGTGTCCATATGTTTAGTGTGTGTGTGTGTTTCTACCTGAAATGCAACTTGATTCAAACACTTAGCTTGATCACAGGACATTGTATGTTTGTTAATTATGTCAAAACTTGAATCAGGGGAACTTATGTCCAACAGAATAAGCATAGAGAGGACGAAAATGAGCTAAATGTTAAGCCAATGACACAAACACACCTATTAAATGCACAAGATTGGTTAAAAGGCCTAATTGGACTAGAATAAGCTTAGGGAGGACGAAAACCTAAATGTTAATGCAATGAGACAAACACACCTATTGGACGCACATGATTGTTTAAAAACCATAATTGGACTAGAATAAGCATAGGGATGACAAAAATAACCTAAATGTTAATCCAATGACACAAATGAACTTATTGGAAGCACACAATTGATTAAAAACCCTAATTGGACTAGAATAAGCCTAAGGATGAGATAACTGACATAAATGTTAATCCAATGACACAAATGAACTTATTAGTTGTACAACATTGGTTAAAAACCCTAATTTGACTAGAATAAGCCTAGGGAGGACGAAAATGACCTAAATGTTAATCCAATGACACAAATGAACTTATTGGAAGTACAAGATTGGTTAGAAACTCTAATTAGACTAGAATAAGTCAAGGGTGGCGAAAAATGATGTAAATGTTAAGCCAATGGCACAAACACACCTATTGGATGAACAAGATTGGTTAAAAACCCTAATTGGACTGTAATAAGCCTAGGGAAGACGAGAATAACCTAAATGTTAATGCAATGACACAAATGACATATTTGATGCACAAGATTGGTTAATAACCCTAATTGGACTAGAATAACCCTAAGGAGGATGAAAATGACGTAAATGTTAATCTAATGACGCAAATGAACTTATTGGATGCACAAGATTGGTTAAAAACCCTAATTGGATTAGAACAATCCCAGGGAGGATGAAAATGACCTAAATGTCAATCCAAAGACACAAATGAATTTATTGGATGCATAAGATTGGTGAAAAACCTTAATCGGACTAGAATAAGCTTATGGAGGAAGAAAATGACATAAATGTTAATCCCATTACACAAATGAACTTATCGGCACCACAAGATTGGTTAAAAATCTTAATAGGACTAGAATAAGCCTAAGGATGACGAAAATGACCTAAATGGTAATCCAATGACAAAAACACACCTATAAGATGCACAAGATTGGTTAAAAACCCTAATTGGACTAGAATAAGCCTAAGGAGGAAGAAAATGACCTAAATGTTATTCCAATGAGACAAACACACCTTTTGGATGCATAAGATTGGTTAAAAACCCTAACTCGACTAGAATAAGCATAAGCATGACGAAAATTACTTAAATATGAATGCAATGACACGTATGAACTTATTGGATGCACAAATTTGGTTAAAAACCCTAATTGGACTAGAATAAGCCTAGGGAGGATGAAAGTGAGCTAAATGTTAATCCAATGACACAAATGAACTTATGGGATGCAATAGATTGGTTAAAAACCCTAATTGGTCTAGAATAAGCCTACGAAAGACGAAAATGACTTAAATGTTAATCAAATGACACAAATCAACTTATTGGATACACAAGATTGGTTAAAAACCCTAAATGGAGTAGAATAAGCTTAGGGATTCTAAAAATGACATAAATGTTATTCCAATGACCCAAATGAACTTATTGGAACCACAAGATTGGTTAAAAACAAAATTGGACTAGAATAACCCTAGGATGACGAATATGATCTAAATGTTAATCCAATTACACCAACACACCTATTGGATGCACAAGATTTGGCTAAAATCCCTAATTGGACTAGAATAAGCCTAGAAGGGCAAAGAATAACCTAAATGTTAATCCAATGACACAAATGAACTTATTGGAAGCACAAGATTGGTTTAAAATCCTAATTGGACTAGAATAAGCACAGGGGGATGAAAAGACCTAAATGTTAATCCAATGATACAAACACTCCTATTGGATGCACAGGATTGATTAAAAACAATTATTGGGCTAGAATAAGCCTGAGGAGGACGAAAACGAGCTAAATGTTAATCCAATGACACAAATGAACATATTAGATGCACAACATTGGTTAAAAACTCTAATTGAACTAGAATAAGCATAGGTAGGAAGGAAATGACCTAAATGTTAAGTTAATGACACAAACACAACTATTGAAGCACAAGATTGGTTTAAAACCCTAATTGGACTAGGATAAGCGTAGGGAGGACACAAATTACCTAAATGTTAATACAATGACACAAATTTAATTTTTGAATGCAAAAGATTGGTTAAAAACCCTAATTGGAATAGAATAAAGTTAGGGAGGTTCTAAAATGACCGAAATGTTAATCCAATGACACAAATGAACTTCTTGAATGTACAAGATTTGTTAAAAACACTAAATGGATTAGAATAAGCCTAGTGAGGACGAAAATAACCTAATTGTTAATCCGATATCACAAATGACCTTATTGGATTAAAAACATTGGTTAAAAACCCTAAATGGAATAGAATGACCATATGCATGACGAAAATGACCTAAATATTATTCGATTGACACAAATGAACTTATTGGAATACAAAAGCTTGGTTAAAACACTAATCAAAAAGAACAAGCCTAGGGAATGACCTAAATATTAATCGAATGACACAAATAAACCTATTGGATGCACAAGACTGGTTAGAAACCATAATTGGACTAGAATAAGCCTAGGGAGGACGAAAATGACCTAAATGCTAATCCAATGCAGTACGAAAATGACCTAAATGTAAATCCAAAGACACAAATATATTTTATTGGATGCACAAGATTGGTTAAAAGTTTTAATTAGACTAGAATAAGGCTAGGGAAGACGAAAATGACCTAAATGTTAATCAAATGAAACAAATTAACTTATTGGATACACAAGTTTGGTGAAAATCCCTAATTGGAGTAGAATAAGCCTAGAGAGAACAAGAATGACCTAAATGTTTGTTGAATGGGATAACAAACCTATTGGATGGACAAGATTGGTTAAAAACCCTAATTGGACTAGAATAAGCCTAGGGAAGACGAAAATGACATAAATGTTAATCCAATGAAACAAATGAACTTATTGGATGCACAAGATTGGGTAAAAACCATAATTGGACTAGAATAAGCCTAGGGAGGAAGAAAATTACCTAAATGTTAATCCAATGACACCAACAAACCTATTAGATGCACAAGATTGGTTAAAAACCCTAATGTGACTAGAAAAAGCCTAGGGAGGACGAAAATGACCTAAATGTTTATCCAATGACACAAACACACCTATTGGATGCACAAGATTGGTACAAAACCCTAATTGGACAAGAATAAGTATAGGGAGGATGAAAATGACATCAATGTTAATCAAATGAAACAAATGAACTTATTGGATGCACAAGATTGGTAAAAAAAAACCCTATTTTGACTAGAATAAGCCTAGGGAGGAAAAAATGACTTAAATATAAATCTAACGAGACAAACACACCTATTGGATGCACAAGATTAGTTAAAAACCGTAAATGGACGAGAATGAGCCTAGGGATGACGAAAATGACCTAAATGTAAATCCAATGACACCAACACACCTATTGGATGCATAATATTGGTTAAAAACCTTAATTGAACTAGAATAAGTCTAGGGAAGACCAAAATACCCTAAATGTTAATCCAATAACACAAACACACCTATTGGATGAACAAGATTGGTTAAAAACCGTAATTGACTAGAAAAAGCATTGAGAGGACTATAATGACCTAAATGTTAAACCCAAGACACAATTGAACTTATTGGATGCACAAGATTGGTTAAAAACCCTAATTGGACTAGAATAAGGCTAGGTACGATGAAAATGACCTAATTGATATTCAAATGACACAAACACTCCTATTGGATGCACAAGATTGATTAAAAACAATAATTGGGCTAGAATAAGCCTAGGGAGGACAAAAATGACCTAAAACTTAATCCAATGACACAAATGAACTTATTGGAATGACAAGATTGGTTGCAAACCCTAATTTGTGTAGAATAGGCCTAGGGAGGAAGAAAATGATCTAAATTTTAATCCAATGACACAAACACACCTATTGGATGCACAAGATTGGTTTAAAACCCTTATTGGTCTAGAATAAGCCAATGGAGTACGTAAATGACCTAAATGTTAATCCAACGACACAAATGGTTTTATTGGATGCACAAGATTGGTTAGAAACATTGATTGGAATAGAATAAGCCTAGGAAGGACAAACATGACCTAAATGTTGATCCAATGACACAAACACACCTATTAGATGCACAAAATTTGTTAAAAATTCTAATTGGACTAGAATAAGCCTAGGGAAGACGAAAATGACCTAAATGTTAATCAAATGGAACAAATGAACTAATTGGATGCACAAGATTTGTGAAAAACCCTAATTGGAGTTGAATAATCTTAGAGAGAACAAAAATGAAATAAATGTTTAACCAATGAGATAAACACGCCTATTGGATGCACAAGATTGCTTAAAAACCTTAATGGGACTAGAATTAGCCTAAAGAAGACGAAAATAAAATAAATGTTAAACACACCTATTCGATAAAAACACTAATTGAAACAAATGAACTTATTGGATGCACAAGATTGGGTAAAAACCCTTATTGGACTAGAATAAGCCTAGGGAGGAAGATTAGTTAAACACACCTATTCGATGCACAAGATTAGTTAAAAACCATAAATGGACGAGAATGAGCCTAGGGATGACGAAATTACTTAAATGTTAATCCAATGACACAAACACACCTATTGGATGCACAAGATTGGTTAAATACCATAATTGGACTAGAAAAAGCCTAGGTGGTTGAAAATGACCTAAATGTTAATCCAATGGCACAAACAAAACTATTGGATGCACAAGATTGATTAAAAACCCTAATTGAACTAGAATTATTATAGGGAGGACAAAAATGACATAAATGTTAATCCAATGAAACGAATGAACTTATTGGATGCACAAGATTGGTTAAAAACCCTATTTGGACTAGAATAAGCCTAGGGAGGAAAAAATGACCTAAATGTTAGTCTAATGACACAATCACATCAATATTGTAAATGGACGATAATGAGTCTAGGGATGATGAAAATGACCTAAATTGTAATCCAATGACACAATGGACTTATTGGATGCCCATGATTGGTTAAAAGCACTAGTTGGACATGAATAAGACTAGAGAGGATGAAAATTATATAAATGTTAATCCAATGAGACAAACATACCTATTGGATGCACAAGATTGGTTAAAAACCCTATTTGGACGAGAATAAGCCTATCGTGGTACAAAATAACCTAAATGTTAATCCAGTGACACCATCACACCTATTGGATGCATAATATTGGTTAAAAAGCTTAATTGAACTAGAATAAGTCTAGGGAACACCAAAATGCGCTAAATGATAATCCAATGAAACAATAGATTTATTGGATGCCCAAGATTGGTTAAAAGCCCTAATTGGACTTGAATAACACTAGAGAGGACGAAAATAACATAAATGTTAAAATGATGAGACAAATAGTCTTATTGGATGCACAAGATTGGTTAAAAACCCAATTTGGACTAGAATAAGCCTAGGGAGGAAAAAATGACCTAAATGTTAATCTAATGACACAAACACACCTATTGGATGCATAAGATTAGTGAAAAACCCAATTTGGACTAGAATAAGCCTAGGGAGGAAAAAATGACCTAAATGTTAATCTAATGACACAAACACACCTATTGGATGCACAAGATTGGTTAAAAGCACTAGTTGGACATGAATAAGACTAGAGAGACCGAAAATTATATAAATGTTTATCCGATGAGACAAACAGATTTATTGGATGCACAAAATTGGTTAAAAACCCTAATTAGACTAGAATAAGCCTATGGTGGTACAAAATGACCTAAATATTAATCCAATGACACCATCACACCAATTGGATGCATAATATTTGTTAAAAACCTTAATTGAACTAGAATAAGTCTAGGGAAGACCAAAATGCCCTAAATGGTAATCCAATGACACAATAGACTTATTGGATGCCCATGATTGGTTAAAATCCCTAATTGGACATGAATAAGACTAGAGAAGACGAAAATAACATAAATCTTAAAATGATGAGACAAATAGTCTTATTGGATGCACAAGCTTGGTTAAAAACCCTAATTAGACTAGAATATGCATTGAGAGGACGATAATGACCTTAATGTTAATCCAAAGACACACATAAACTTATTGGACGCACAAGTTTGGTTAAAAACCGTAATTGGACTAGAATAAGGCTAGGGAGGACGCAAATGACATAATTATTAATCCAATGACACAAATACTCCTATTGGATGCACCAGATTGATTAAAAACACTAATTTGGCTAGAATAAGCCTAGGGACGGCGAAAATGACCTAAAACTTAATCCAATGACACAAATAAACTTATTAGATGCACAAGATTGGTTACAAACCCTAATTTGACAAGAATAAGTCTAGGGAGGACGAAAATGACCTAAATGTTAATCCAATGAGACAAACACTCTTATTGGTTGCAAAAGATTGGTTAAAAACCCTTATTGGACTAGAATAAGCTAATGGAGTACGAAAATGACCTAAGTGTTAATCCAACGAGACAATTGATCTTATTGGATGCACAAGATTGGTTAAAAACCATAATTGGACTAGTATAAGCCTTGGAAAGACAAACATGACCTACATTTTGATCCAGTGACACAAACACACCTATTAGATGCACAAGATTGGTTAAAAATTCTAATTGGACTAGAATAAGCCTAGGGAAGTCGAAAATGACCTAAATGTTAATCAAATGAAACAAATTGTTGAATGCACATGAATGGTGAAAAACCCTAATTGGAGTAGAATAAGCCTAGAGAGGACGAACGGGACATAAATGTTTATCCAATGAGATAAGCACACCTATTGGATGCACAAGATTGGTTAAAAACCCTAATTGGACTAGAATAAGTATAGGGAGGACAAAAATGACATAAATGATAATCCAACAAAACAAATGAATTTATTGGATCATAAGATTGGTTAAAAACCCTATTTGAACTAGAATAAGCCTAGGGAGAGAAAATGACCTAAATGTTAATCTAATGACACAAACACACCTATTGGATGCACAAGATTAGTTATAAACCATAAATAGACGATAATGAGCCTAGGGATGACAAAATTATCTAAATGTTAATCCAATGACACCAAATCATCTATTGGACGCATAAGATTGGTTAAAAATCCTAATTGAACTAGAATAAGCCTAGGGAGGAACAAAATGCCCTAAATGGTAATCCAATGAAACATATGAACTTATTGGATGCACAACATTGGTTAAAAACCATAGTCGGACTAGAAGAAGCCAAGGGAGGACGGAAATGACCTAAATGTTAATCCAATTACACAAACACACCTATTGGATGCACAAGATTGGTTAAAAACCGTAATTGAACT
Source organism: Cicer pinnatifidum (assembly GCA_037974775.1). Lineage (NCBI taxonomy): Eukaryota > Viridiplantae > Streptophyta > Magnoliopsida > Fabales > Fabaceae > Cicer > Cicer pinnatifidum. Next base: position 24,539,515 of record JBBPBR010000001.1, on the reverse strand, counting down.
AGAATAAGCCTAGGGAGTACGAAAATGAGAAAAATGTTAATCATATGAAACAAAAGAACTTATTGGATGCACAAGATTGGTTAAAAACCATAATTGACTAGAATAAGCATTGAGAGGACTATAATGACCTAAATGTTAATCCAAAGACACAAATGAACTTATTGGATGCACATGATAGATTAAAAACGCTAATTGGGTTAGAATTAGCCTAGGGAGGACAAAAATGACCGAAAAGTTAATCCAATGACACAAATGAACTTATTGGATCCTCAAGATTGGTTACAAACCCTAATTTGACAAGAATAAGCCTTGGGAGGATGAAAATGACGTAAATGTTAATCTTATGAGACAAACACTCATATTGGATGCAAAAGATTGGTTAAAAACCCTTATTGGTCTAGAATAAGCCAATGGAGTACGAAAATGACCACAATTTTAATCCAACAACTCAAATGAACTTATTAGATGCAAAAGATTGGTTAAAAACATTAATTGGAGTAGAATAAGCCTAGGATGGACAAAGATGGCCTAAATGTTGATCCAAAGACACAAACACACCTATTAGATGCAGAAGATTGGTTAAAAATTCTAATTGGACTAGAATAAGCCTACGGAAGAAGAAAGTGACCAAAATGTTAATCAAATGAAACAAATGAACTTATTGGATGCACAAGATTGGAGAAAAACCCTAATTGGAGTATAATAAGCCTAGAGAGAACGAAAAATGACCAAAATAAACACACCTATTGGATGAACAAGATTGGTTAAAAACCCTAATTGGACTTGAATAAGCCTAGGGAAGACGAAAATGACATAAATGTAAATCCAATGAAACAAATGAACTTATTGGATGCACAAGATTGCGTGAAAACCCTAATTGGACGAGAATAAGCCTAGGGAGGAAGAAAATGACCTAAATGTTTATCCAACGACACAGACACACCTATTGGACGCATAAGATTGGTTAAAAACCTTAATTGGACTAGAATAAGTATAGGGAGGACGAAAATGACATAAATATTAATCCAACGAAAGAAATGAACTTATAGGATGAACAAGATAAGTTAAAAACAATAAATGGACGAGAATGAGCCTAAGGATGACGAAAATGACCTAAAGGTTAATCCAACGACACCAAAACACCTATTGGATGCATAATATTGGTTAAAAACCATAATTGAACTAGAATAAGTGTAGGGAAGATCAAAATGCCTGAAATGGTAACCCAATGACACAATGGACTTATTGGATGCACATGATTAGTTAAAAGCCCTAATTGGACATGAATAAGCCTAGAGAGGACGAAAATAACCTAAATGTTAATCCGATGAGACAAACAGTCCTATTGGAAGCACCAGATCGGTTAAAGACCCTAATTGGACTAGAATAAGCCTAGGGAAGTAAAAAATGACCCTAAATGTTAATCCAATGAAACATATGAACTTATTAGATGCACAACATTGGCTAAAAACCCTAGTTGGACAAGAATATGCCAAGGGAGGACGAAAATGACCTAAATGTTAATGCAATGACTCAAACACACCTATTGGATGCACAAGATTGGTTTAAAACTGTAATTGCACTAGAATAAGCCTAGGGAGGACGAAAATAACAGAAATGTTAATCATATAAAACCAAAGAACTTATTGGATACACAAGATTGGTTAAAAACATAATTAACTAGAATAAGCATTTAGAGGACGATAATGAAATAAATGTTAATCCAAAGACACAAATGAACTTATTGGATGCACTAGATTGGTTAAAAACCGTAATTGGACAAGAATAAGGTTACGGAGAACGAAAAATGACCTAATTGTTAATCAAATGACACAAACACTCCTATTGGATGAACAAGATTAATTAAAAACGCTAATTGAGCAAGAATAAGCCTACGGAGGATGCAAATGACCTAAAAGTTAATCCAATGACACAAATGAACTTATTGGATGCACAAGGTTGGTTACAAACCCTAATTTGACTAGAATAAGCCTAGGGAGGACGAAAATTACTTAAATGATAATCCAATTAGACAAACACTCTTATTGGATTCAAAAGATTGGTTAAAAACCCTTATTGAACTAGAATAAGCTAATGGAGTATGAAAATGACCTAAGTGTAAATCCAATGAGACAAATGAACTTATTGGATGCACAAGATTGGTTAAAAACCTTAATGGGACTAGAATAAGCCTTGGAAATACAAATATGACCTAAATGTTGATCTAATGACACAAACACACCTATTAGATGCACAAGATTGGTTAAGATTTAGGTGTGTTTGTGTCCTTTGATTAACATTTAGGTCATTTTTGTCTAAACTAGGCTTATCCTAGTCCAATTAGGGTTATTAATTAATCTTGTGCAACCAATAGTTGTGTTTAACCAATAGATGGATTAACAGTTAGGTCATTTTTGTCCTCCCTAGGCTTATTCAAATCCATTAAGGGTTTTTAACCAATCTTGTGCATCCAATAAGTTCATTTTTGTCATTGGATAAACATTTGTGTCGTTATCGTCCAATTAGAGTTTTTAACCAATCTTGTGCATCCAACCGGTGTATTTGTGTCATTAGATTAACATTTAGGTCATTTTTGTCTTCTCTAGGCTTATGCTTCTCCAATTAGGGATTTTAACCAATCTTGTGCATCCAATAAGTTCATTTGTGTCATTTGATTAAAATTTAGGTCATTTTCGTCTACCATAGGGTTATTCTAGTCCTATTAGGATTTTTAACCAATCTTGTGCATCCAACATGTGAGTGTTTGTGTCATTATATTAACATTTAGGTCATTTTCGTCCACCCTTGGCTTAATATAGTCCAAATAGGGGTTTTAATCAATGTTGTGCATCCCATAACTTCAATTGTTTCATTGGATTAACAATTTGGTCATTTTCTTCCTCCCTAAGCTTATTCTAGTCCAATTATTGTTTTTACCCAATCTTGTGCATCGAATAAGTTCAATTGTTTCATTGATTTAACATTTATGTGATTTTCGTCTTCTTTAGGCTTATTCTAGTTCAATTAGAGTTTTTAACCAATCTTGTGCATCCAACCGGTGTATTTGTGTCATTGGATTAAAATTTAGGTCTTTTTCGTCTTCTCTAGGCTTATTCTACTCCTATTAGGGCTTTTAACCAATCTTGTGCATCCAATAAGTTCATTTGCGTCATTTGATTAAATTTTAGGCCATTTTCGTCATCCCTAGGATTATTCTAGTCAATCAGGGTTTTTACACAATCTTGTGCATCCCATGGGTGTATTTGTTTCATTTGATTAACATTTAGGTCATTTTCTTCTTCCCTAGGCTTATTCTAGTTCAATTAGGTGTTTAACCAATTTTGTGGATCCAATAAGTTCATTTGTGAAATCGGATTGACAATTAGGTCATTTTTCGTCCTCCCTAGGCTTATTCTAGTCCAATTAGGGTTTTTAACCATTCTTTTGCATCCAATAGTGTGTTTGTCTTAGTGGATTAACATTTAGGTCATTTTCGTCCTCCCTAGTCTTAATATATTCCAATAAGGATTTTTAACCAGTCTTGTGCATCCAATAGGTGTGTTTGGGTCATCAAATTGAAATTTAAGTCAATTAGGGTATTTAGTCAATCACGTGCATCCAATAGGTGTGTTTGTCTCATTGGATTTAGATTTAGGTCATTTTCGTCCTCCCTAGAATTATTCTAGTCCAATTAGGATTTTTAACAATCTTGTCCATTCAATAAATTCATTTGTATCATTGGATTAACTTTTAGATCATTTTCTTCTTTTCTTAGCATATTCTAGTCCAATTAGAATTTTTAACCAATCTTGTGCATCCAACCGGTGTATTTGTGTCATTGGATTAACATTTAGGTCATTTTCTTCTTCCCTAGGCTTATTCTAGTCCAATTAGGTGTTTAACCAATCTTGTGCATCCAATAAGTTCATTTGTGAAATCGGATTGACAATTAGGTCATTTTCGTCCTCCCTAGGCTTATTCTAGTTTAATTATGGTTTTTAACCATTCTTTTGCATCCAATAGTGTGCTTGTCTTAGTGGATTAACATTTAGGTCATTTTCGTCCTCCCTAGTCTTATTATATTCCAATAAGGATTTTTAACCAGTCTTGTGCATCCAATAGGTGTGTTTGGGTCATCAAATTGAAATTTATGTCAATTAGGGTATTTAGTCAATCATGTGCATCCAATAGGTGTGTTTGTCTCATCTGATTTAGATTAATGTCATTTTCGTCCTCCCTAGAATTATTCTAGTCCAATTAGGATTTTTAACAATCTTGTCCATTCAATAAATTCATTTGTATCATTGGATTAACTTTTAGATCATTTTCTTCTTTTCTTAGCATATTCTAGTCCAATTAGAATTTTTAACCAATCTTGTGCATCCAACCGGTGTATTTGTGTCATTGGATTAACATTTAGGTTATTTTCGTCTTCTCTAGGCTTATTTACTCCAATTAGGGTTTTCAACCAATCTTGTGCATCCAATAAGATCATTTTTGTCATTTGATTAAAATTTAGGTGATTTTCTTCATCCCTAGGCTTATTCTAGTCCAATTAGGATTTTTAACCAATCTTGTGCATCCAACATGTGTGTGTTTTTGTAATTAGATTAACATTTAGGTCATTTTCGTCCCCCTAGGCTTATTATAGTCAAATTAGGGTTTTTAACCAATGTTGTACATCCCTTAAGTTCAATTGTGTCATTGGATTATCATTTGGGTCATTTTTATCCTCCCTAGGCTGATTATTGTCCAATAAGGGTTTTTAACCAATATTATGCATCAAATAAGTTCATTTGTGTCATTGGATTAATATTTATGTCATTTTTGTCCTTCCAAGGATTATTCTAGTGCAATTAATGTTTTTAACCAATCTTGTGCATCCTATAGGTGTGTTTGTCTCATTGGATTAAAATTTAAGTGATTTTGATCCTCCCGAGGCTTTTTTTAATTCAATTAGGGTTATAACCAATCTTCTGCACCCAATAGGTGTGTTTGTGTCCTTTGTTTAACATTTAGGTCATTTTCGTCTTCCCTAGGCTTATCCTAGTCCAATTAGGCTTTTTAATTAATATTGTGCATGCAATAGGTGTGTTTGTGCCACTAGATTAACAATTAGGTCATTTTCGTCCTCCCTAGGTTTATTCTAATCCATTGAGGGTGTTTAACCAATCTTGTGCATCCAATAAGTTCATTTTTGTCATTGGATAAACATTTGTGTCGTTATCGTCCAATTAGAGTTTTTAACCAATCTTGTGCATCCAACCGGTGTATTTGTGTCATTATATTAACATTTAGGTCATTTTTGTCTTCTCTAGGCTTATTCTTCTCCAATTAGGGCTTTTAACCAATCTTGTGCATCCTATAAGTTCATTTGTGTCATTTGATTAAAATTTAGGTCATTTTTGTCTGCCCTAGGGTTATTCTAGTCCTATTAGGATTTTTAACCAATCTTGTAAATCCAACATGTGAGTGTTTGTTCCATTATATTAACATTTAGGTCATTCTCGTCCCCCCCTTTGCTTAATATAGTCCAAATAGGGGTTTTAATCAATGTTGTGCATCCCAAAACTTCAATTGTTTCATTGGATTAACAATTAGGTCATTTTCTTCCTCCCTAAGCTTATTCTAGTCCAATTATTGTTTTTACCCAATCTTGTGCATCGAATAAGTTCAATTGTTTCATTGGATTAACATTTATTTGATTTTCGTCTTCTTTAGGCTTATTCTAGTCCAATTAGAGTTTTTAACCAATCTTGTGCATCCAACCGGTGTATTTGTGTCATTGGATTAAAATTTAGGTCTTTTTCGTCTTCTCTAGGCTTATTTTAGGGCTTTTAACCAATCTTGTGCATCCAATAAGTTCATTTGCGTCATTTGATTAAAATTTAGGTCATTTTCGTCTGCCCCAAGCTTATTCTAGTCCAATTAAGATTTTTAACCAATATTGTGCATCTAACATGTGTGTGTTTTTGTAATTAGATTAACATTTAGGTCATTGTCGTCCCCCTTGGCTTATTATAGTCCAATTGAGGGTTTTTAACCAATGTTGTACATCCCATAAGTTCAATTGTGTCATTTGATTAACAGTTAGGTCATTTTCGTCATCCCTAGGCTGATTATTTTCCAATTAGGGTTTTTAACCAATATTATGCGTCAAATAAGTTCATTTGTGTCATTGGATTATCATTTAGGTCATTTTTGTCCTTCCAAGGCGTATTCTAGTGCAATTAGTGTTTTTAACCAATCTCGATCCTATAGGTGTGTTTTTCCTATTTGATTAACATTTAAGTCACTTTCATCCTCCTCAGGCTTTTTGTAATCCTATTAGGGTTATAACCAATCTTCTGCACCCATTAGGTGTGTTTGTGTCTTTTGATTAACATTTTTTTCATTTTTAACTTCCCTAGGCTTATCCTAGTCCAATTATGTCTTTTTTGTCCTCCCTAGGCTTATTCTAATCCATTGAGGGTTTTTAACCAATCTTGTGCATCCAATAAGTTCATTTGTGTTATTGGATAAACATTTATGTCATTTTCATCCTCCATAGGCATATTTTTGTCCAACTAGGGTATTTAACCAATCTTCTGCATCTAATAGGTGTGTTTGTCTTATTGGATTAACATCTAGGTCACTTTTGTCCTTCATAGGCTTATTCCAGTCTAATTACTGTTTTTAACCAATCTTGTACATCCAATAAGTTAATTTGGGTCATTGGATTAACATTTATGTCATTTTCGTCCTCCCTAAAGTTATTGTAGTCCAATTAGGGTTTTTAGTCAATCATGTGCATCCAATAGGTGTATTTGTCTCATGGACTCAGATTTAGGTCATTTTCGTCCTCCCATGGCTTATTGTTGTCCAATTAGAGTTTTTAACAATCTTGTCCATCCAATAAACTCTTTGTGTTTCATTGGAGTAACTTTTAGATAATTTTCGTTTTTTCTTTGCATATTCTAGTCCAATTAGAATTTTTAACCAATCTTGTACATCCAACCAGTGTATTTGTGTCATTGGCTTAACATTTAGGTCATTTTCATCTTCTCTAGGCTTATTCTTCTCCAATTAGGGCTTTTAACCAATCTTGTGCATCCAATAAGTTCATTTGTGTCATTTGATTAAAATTTAGGCCATTTTCGTCTGCCCTATGCTTATTCTAGTCCAATTAGGATTTTTAACCAATCTTGTGCATCCAACATGTGTGTGTCTGTGTCATTAGATTAACATTTAGGTCATTTTCGTTCTCCCTATGTTGATTATTTGTCAATAAGGGTTTTTAACCAATCTTATGCATCAAATAAGTTCATTTGTGTCATTGGATTAACATTTAGGTCATTTTTGTCCTTTCAAGGCGTATTCTAGTGCAATTAATATTTTTAACCAATCTTGTGCAACCTTTAGGTTTGTTTGTCTCATTGGATTAACATTTAAGTCATTTTCATCTTCCCGATGCTTTTTCTTGTCCAATTAGGGTTATAACCAATCTTCTGCACCCAATAGGTGTGTTTGTGTCCTTTGATTAACATTAAGGTCATTTTTGTCTTCTCTAGGTTTATCCAAGTCCAATTAGGGTTTTTAATTAATCTTGTGCAACTAATACGTGTGTGTGTGTGTGTGTGTCACTGGATTAACAATTAGGTCATTTTTTTCCTCCCTAGGCTTATTCTAATCCATTGAGGGTTTTTAACCAATCTTGTGCATCCAATAAGTTCATTTCTGTTATTGGATAAACATTTATGTCATTTTCATCCTCCATAGGCTTATTCTTGTCCAATTAGGGTTTTTAACCAATCTTCTGCATCCAATAGGTGTGTTTGTCTCATTGGATTAACATCTTGGTTATTTTCATCCTCCATAGGCTTATTCCAGTCTAATTAGTGTTTTTAACCAAGCTTGTGCATCCAATAAGTTCATTTGGGTCATTTGATTAACATTTGTGTTATTTTCGTAATCCTTAGGCTTATTGTAGTCCAATTAGGGTTTTTAGTCAATCATGTGCATCCAATAGGTGTGTTTGTCTCATTAGATTCAGATTTAGGTCAATTTTGTCCTCCCTAGGGTTATTGTAGTACAATTAGGGTTTTTAACAATTTTGTCCATCCAATAAACTCATTTGTGTCATTGGATTCAATTTTACATCATTTTCGTTTTTTCTTAGCATATTCTAGTCCAATTAGAGTTTTAACCAATCTTGTGCATTCAACCGGTGTATTTGTGTCATTGGATTATCATTTAGGTCATTTTCTTCTTCTCTAGGCTTATTCTTCACCAATTAGGACATTTATCCAATCTTGTGCATCCAATAAGTTCATTTGTGCCATTGAATAAAATTTAGGTCATTTTTGTCTGCCCTAGGCTTATTCTAGTCCAATTTGGATTTTTAACCAATCTTGTGCATCCAACATGTGTGTGTTTGTGTCATTAGATTAACATTTAGGTCATTTTCGTCCCCCCTAGGCTTATTATAGTCCAATTAGGGTTTTTAACCAATGTTGTGCATCCCATAAATTCAATTGTGTCATTGGATTTTTCATTTAGGTCATTTTCGTTCTCCCTATGCTGATTATTGTCCAACAAGGGTTCTTAACCAATCTTGTGCAACCTATAGGTTTGTTTGTCTTATTGGATTAACATTTAAGTCATTTTCATCCTCTCGATGCTTTTTCTAGTCCAATTAGAGTTATAACCAATCTTCTAGTCCAATAGGTGTGTTTGTGTCCTTTTATTAACATTTAGGCCATTTTCGTCATCCCTAGGCTTATCCTAGTCCAAATAGGCTTTTTAATTAATCTTGTGCATGCAATAGGTGTGTTTGTGTCATTGGATTAACAATTAGGCTATTTTCGTTCTCCCAAAGCTTATTCTAATCCATTGAGGGTTTTTAACCAATCTTGTCCATCCAATAAGTTCATTTGTGTCATTGGATAAACATTTATGTCATTTTCATCCTCCATAGGTTTATTCTAGTCCAATAAGTATCAATCTTGTGCATCCTATAAGTTCATTTGGTTCATTGGACTAACATTTATGTTGTTTTCGTCCTCCCTGGGTTTATTCTTGTCCAATTAGGGTATTTAGTCAATCACGTGCATCTAATAGGTGTGTTTGTCTCATTGGATTAACATCTAGGTAATTTTCGTCCTCCGTAGGCTTATTTCAGTCTAATTAGTGTTTTTAACCAATCTTGTGCATCCGATAAGTTCATTTGGGTCATTGGATTAACACTTGTGTCATTTTCGTCCTCCCTAGGCTTATTCTTGTCCAATTAGGGTTTTTAGTAAATCATGTGCATCCAACTGGTGTGTTTGTCTCATTGGATTCAAATTTAGGTCATTTTCGTCAATTAGGGTTTTTAACAATTTTCTCCATGCAATAAACTCATTTGTGTCATTGGATTAAGTTTTAGATCATTTTCGTTTTTTCTTAGGATATTCTAGTCCAATTAGATATTTTTGATGGGGGGTATGACCTGAGATATTGCAGAATAATGCCTATTCTAACAATATGCTAAACAGTTTGCTAAGTTCAAAGATTTATTTAACGCAAGATTAACCAAGGTCCCAATTATCAATCCTACAAGAATATTAACAATAACAAGTATTGTGTAATAGAGAGTGCATCAGAAACAATTAATGTTCAATAGATTGATTCATATACAAGCATGCCAAAATAACAATTCATGTAATGTCATTTAACACAGAATTTTATTATTGCATGCAATCAAGATCAATCAAATAAGCAATGCTGAAATAAAAGAGATAAGGGTAGGAAATTGTACACAACAATTTTTATACTGGTTCAGCCGTCTGTTAGACGACCTACGTCCAGTCCTAAGATCAAATCCGATCTTAGGCTTTTCAATAGAATCTCGTAGAGTCGATTTACAGATGTTCCAGCTCCTCGCCAATCAATCTTAAACCACTCTTCCTATTCTATTCTTATCTCCCTGAATCCCATAGTTTATCTTCTATAAACTCTTCCAAGATTTCAGTCCAGTGTATTCTTGATGATATCCCTCAACACAGAAGATCACTACCAGTTTCAACTGGATTTCTCAATGTTATTTGATTACAGAATTTGTTTACAGAAAGTCTAAAACAGAAATATACAAAATTTCTTAAGCCAGCTTCTTCTCTAATTGTCTTTCTCTTTGCAATCTTTTTCAGTCTTTGTTGATCATTGTAACCCCCCGGATTTTTAATCCAAATCGTTACTTAAAAAAAATACTTATTTGTTAGAAAAGTTTATGAATCTTTTGTTTTTTTTGAATAATTAACATTTATTGGTTTTACATAATTAGTAACAATCATGTTATTCAATATCATTAAGAAAATATTTATTCAAAAACTAAAATAATATGAAGATGATTATTCTAGTCAAAAGAGAACCACTTCAGTATTCATAGAATTGTAGTACATTTTAACAATTTGTGACAAAAGATTACAAGAGCTTCAAAATATTGCATAATTCCATTATTACAAAATTGCCTTGAAAGAAAAACCCATGTTTATCCCGCGTTCGCCATACGTTAATACTCACTAACTACTCTTGAATCTCCTCGAACTCACTAGTACCTAAAATGTTGTTGTAAGGGTCAATATTTTTCCATCATCCACATCAAACCAAAGCAAGACATATAGAAGAATAACACAAAACTCATAAACGTAAAAACTTCCCATTTAAAAGAAAAAAAATGAACAAACTAATAATTTGTATATCAAAACTTATGCATGATGAATGCTCCTAGAACTACATGATCCGGATATACACCTGCCACTAAGGCAACTTCCACGAAGATGCATATGCCATGACATGAAGATATAGTATCAAATAGATATATTCCAACAAACCGATAAATTGTATCTCAAAACATATGTATGATGAATGCTCCTAACACTACATGATCCGGATATAACCTGCCACTAAGGCAACTTCCACACAGAAAATCACACCTGCCACTAAGGCAACTTCCACACAGAAAAGCACACCTGCCACTAAGGCAACTTCCACACAGAAAATAATATCTGCCACTAAGGCAACTTCCACACAGAAAATCACATCTGCCACTAAGGCAACTTCCACACAGGAAATCACATATGCCACTAAGGCAACTTCCACACAGAAAATCACACCTGCCACTAAGGCAACTTCCACGAAGATGCATATGCCATGCCATGAAAATCTAGTATGCAATAGATATATACCCACACAGCCCACTAAGAATTATGCCATGTGCCTTCAAAAATCACCTTTTTAAAATCATCAACTCATTCACACATCATTAAGAACACATACACACATCCATATCATGACTATCACATATTCATAGACATATAATGATAAAAATTATACTTTCACCACATACACCTAGAGACAACAATTTGATATCATATAGGCCATAAAAATAAACACTTTAACATATATAACAATACAATTTCACACTCTAACCAATATACATAATAAGAGTTAAGTCTTTTTGATCATATATCGCATAAAATTTCATACTTTACTACATAGAAGTCAACTATTGAATTTAATCTCATAAAAATTAGGGGTTTTATTAGTCTACATTTATATCTTTTAAAATACAAGTAATCACGATTATTTATTTCATGTCATTCAACTAACGGCCTAACTATAATCTGTGTGGGGAAAAGCCCTTACCTTGGCCGCTTTCCTTCCTAGTACAAAGCTATAAGCCCCCACAAAGTCGTTCACAAGGAAAAGAAGTTTTAAGCTTCTGATGCCGAAAAAGAGGAGGTGATGGTGATGGTGGCTATGATTTTTGGTTTTATTTATAAAGGGTTTGTGAAATAGGGTTTGTAGTAGTGACTAGGGTTTCCATATTCTTTTCTTAGTGTTTGACCTAATTGAGGAATAGAAGGGAAACAATATTATTTTTACTACTAATATCACTACTACTACTACTACTTCTACTACTATTATTATTATTATTATTATTATTATTATTATTATTATTATTATTATTATTATTATTATTATTATTATTATTATTATTATTATTATTATTATTATTATTATTATTATTATTATTATTATTATTATTATTATTATTATTACTACTACTACTACTACTTCTATTATTATTATTGTTGTTATTAATATTATTACTATTACTATTACTGTTACTCTTATTCTTATTATTATTACTATTATTATTATTATTAAATAAATCCAACAATTACTAAAACTATTTTTTTTTGGTAACACAATTTCAATACTAACGTTTTACCACAATTTCAAAACTAATATTTATAAAAAGTAATTTAACTAATTACTATTTTAAAATACATTAATAACAAAAACTCATTCACAATATTAACTACAATTATTACTATACTATTTTACAATAAACTCACATAACATACTACCATAATTATGGAATAGTCAAAACGATAAAATAATTATATAT
>JBBPBR010000001.1:24483987-24506665 GCA_037974775.1 Cicer pinnatifidum | reverse complement strand
GCATCCAGTAAGTTCATTTGGGTCACTAGATTTACATTTATGTCATTTTCATCCTCCCTAGGCATATTATAGTCCAACTAGGGTATTTAACCAATCAGTGCATCCAATAGGTGTGTTTGTCTCATTGGATTTAAATTTTGGTCATTTTCGTCCTCTCGAGGTTTATTATACTTCAATTAGGGCTTTTAACCAATCTTATGCATCCAATAAGTTCATATGGGTCATTAGTGTTTTTAACCAATCTTGTCGTCTTCCCTAAGCTTATTCTAGTCCAATTAGTGTTTTTAACTAATCTTGTGCATCTAACAGGTGTCTTTATGTTATTATACTAACATTGAGATCATTTTCGTCCTCCCTTGGCTTATTCTACTCCAAGTAGGGTTTTTAACCAATCTTGTGCATCCCAAAAGTTCATTTGTTTCGTTGGATTAACATTTAGGTCATTTTCTTCCTCCCTAGGCTTATTCTAATCCAATTACGGTTTTTAATAAATCATATGCATCCAATAAGTTTATTTGTGTCATTGGATTGATGTTTAGTGCATTTTCGTCCCCCTAGGCTTATTGTAGGCCAAATAGCATTTTTAACCAATCATGTGCATCCAATAGGTGTGTTTGTGTCATTCGATTAACATTTAGGTGATTTTCATCCTCCCTAAGCTTGTTTTAGTCCAATTAGGTTTTTTAACCATTCTTGTGAATTCAATAAGTTCATTTGTGTCAATGGATTACTATTTAGGTCAGTTTTCGTCCTAACGAGGCTTGTTCTAGTCCAATTAGGGTTTTTAACCAATCTAGTGCATCCAATAGGTTAATTGTGTCATAGGATTAACATTTACGGTCATTTTCTACCTACCTATACTAATCTAGTCCAATTAGGGTTTTTAACCAATCTTGTGTATCCAATAAGTTCATTTGGGTTATTGGATTAACATTTATGTCATTTTCATACTCGTTAGGCTTATTATAGTCCAATTAGGGTTTTATCCAATCATTTGCATCCAATAGATGTGTTTGTCTCATTGGATATAGATTTAGGTCATTTTCGTCCTCTCTAGGTTTATTCTACTCCAATTAGGGATTTTAACCAATCTAGTGCATCCAATAAGTTCATTTGTGTCATTTGACTAACATTTAGGTAATTTTCGTCTTCCCTAGGCTTTTTCTAGTCAAATTAGTGTTTTTAACCAATCTGGTGCATCCTACGGGTATCTTTGTGTTATTATGTTAAAATTGAGATCATTTTCGTCCTCCCTTGGCTTATTCTACTCCAATTACATATTTTAACCAATCTCGAGCATCCCATAAGTTCATTTGTTTCATTAGATTAACGTTTAGGTCATTTCCGTCCTCCTTAGGCTTATTCTAGTCCAATTAGGGTTTTTGACCAATGTTGTGCATCCAATAGGTGTGTTTGTGCAATTGTGTTAACATTGAGGTCATTTTCGTCCTCCTATGGCGTATTCTAGTCCAATTAGGTTTATTCGAATCCAATTAGGGTTTTTAACCAATCCTATGCACTTAGGTCATTTTTCGTCCTCACTTTGTTTATTGTAGTCCTATTAGGGTTATTAACTAATCTTGTGTAACCAATATGTTCAAATGTGTCATTCAATTAACGTTTAGGTCATTTTTGTCGTCCCTTGGGTTATTCTATCCCAGTTAGGGTTTTTAATCAATCTTATGCATCCAATAGGTGTGTTTGTGTCATTGGATTAACATTTAGGTCATTTTTGTCCCCCATTGGCTTATTCTATTCCAATTGGGGTTTTTAACCAATCTAATGCATCACATAAGTTTATTTGTGTCATTGGATTAACATTTAGGTCATTTTCATCCTCCATAGGCTTACTCTAGTACAATTAGGGTTTTTAACCAATCATGTGCATCCAATATGTGTGTTTTTCTCACTAGAGTAAAATATAGGTCATTTTCATCCTTCCTTGATTTATTCTAGTCCAATATGGTTTTTAACCAATCTTATGCATCCAATAAGTTCATTTGTGTCATTAGATTAAAATTTAGGTCATTTTCGTCTTCCCTAGGCTTATCATAGTCCAATTTAGGTTTTTAATCAATCTTGTGCATCCCGTAACTTCAATTGTGTCATTGGGTTAACATTTAGGTCATTTTCATTCTCCCTAGGCTAATTATTGTCCAATAAGGATTTTTAACCAAACTTATGCATCAAATAAGTTCATTTGTGTCATTGGATTAGCATTTAGGTAATTTTTGTCCTTTCAAGGCGTATTCTAGATCAATTAGTGTTTTTAACCAATCTTGTGCAACCTATAGGTGTGTTTGTTTCATTGGATTAACATTTAAATCATTTTCATCCGCCCTAGGCTTATCGTAGTTTTAACCAATCTTCTCTATCCAATAGGTGTGTGTGTGTACTTTGATTAACATTTAGGTCATTTTCATCTTCCCTAGGCTTATCGTAGTTTAATTTGGGTTTTTAATTAATCATGCGCATCCAATAGGTGTGCTTTTCTCATTGGATTCAGATTTAGGTCATTTTTTTTCCTATTCAGGATTATTTTACTCAAATTAGGGCTTTTAACCAATCTAGTGCATCCAATAAGTTCATTTGTGTCATTTGATTAACATTTAGTAAATTTTCGTCTTCCCTAGGCTTATTCTAATCAAATTTGGATTTTTAACAATTCTTCTGCATCCAATAAATTCATTTGTGTAATTGGATTAATAGTTAGGTCACTTCCGTCCTCGCTTTGCTTATTGTAGTCCAATTAGGGTTTTTAACTAATCTTGTGTATCTAATATGTTCAATTGTGTCATCGAATAAACATTTAGGTCATGTTCATCGGTCCTAGGGTTATTCTAGCCCAGTTGGGGGTGGTTAACAAATCTTGTGCGTCAAATAAGTGTGTTTGTGTGATTGGATTAACATTTAGGTCATGTTCGTCATCCCTAAGCTTATTCTAGTCCATTTAGGGTGTTTAATAAACTTGTGCATCCAATAAGTTCATTTGTGTTTTTGGATTAACATTTATTTCATTTTTATCCTCCATAGGCTTATTCTAGTCCCATAAGGGATTTTAACCAATCTTGTGCATCCAATAGGTGTGTTTGTCTCATTGGATTAACATCTAAGTCATTTTTGTCCTCCATTGCCTTATTCTAGTCAACTTAGTGTTTTAACCAATCTTATGCATCAAATAAGTTCATTTGTGTCTTTAGATTAAGATTCAGGTCATTTTCATCATCCATATGCTTCTTCTAGTCCAATTAGGGTTTTTAACCAATCTTGTGCATCCAATAAGTTCATTTGTGTTAATGGATTAACATATTGGTCATTTTTTTCCTCCCTTGGCTTATTATAGTCCAATTAGGGTTTTTAACCAATCTTGTGCATCCAGTAGGTGTGTTTATGTCACTGGGTTAACATTTATGTCACTTTTCGTCCTATTTAGGCGTATTCTACTCCAATTAGGGTTTTTAACCAATCTTGTGTATCCAATAAGTTCATTTGGGTTATTGGATTAACATTTATGTCATTTGCATCCTCCCTAGGCTTATTATAGTCAAATTAAAGTTTTTATCGAATCATGTGCATCCAATAGGTGTGTTTGTCTCATTCGATTTAGATTTAGGGCATTTTCCTCCTGTCCAGGTTTATTCTACTCCAATTAGGGTTTTTAACCAATCTTGTGCATCCAATAAGTTCATTTGTATTATTTGATTAAAATTTAAGTCATTTTCGTCAGCCCTAGGCTTATTCTAGTCCAATTAGGATTTTTAACCAATCTTATGCATCCAACATGTCTGAGATTGTGTCATTAGATTAACATTTAGGTCATTTTCGTCCCCCCTTGGTTTATTGTAGTCCAATTAGGGTTTTAACCAATGTTGTGCATCCCATAACTTCAATTATGTCATTGGATTATCATTTAGGTCATTTTCGTCCTCCCTAATTAGGGTTTTAACCAATGTTGTGCATCCCATAACTTCAATTGTGTCATTGGATTAACATTTAGGTCATTTTTGTCCTTCCAAGGCGTATTCTAGATCAATTAGTGTTTTTAAACAATCTTGTGCAACCTATAGGTGTGTTTGTCTCATTGGATTAACATTTAAATCATTTTCATCCTCCCAAAGATTTTTCTTGTCATATTAGGGTTTTAACCAATCTTCTCTATCCAATAGGTGTGTTTGTGTACATTGATAAACATTTAGGTCATTTTCATCATCGCTAGGCTTATCTTAGTTTAATTAGGGTTTTAATTAATCTTGTGCATCCAATAGGTGTGTTCATGTCACTAGATTAACAATTAGGTCATTTTCGTCCTCCCTAGGCTTATTCTAATCCATTGAGGGTTTTTAACCAATCTTCTGCATCCAATAATTTCATTTGTGTCATTTGATTATCATTTACGTCATTTTCATCCTCCATAGGCTTATTCTAGCCCAGTTAGGGGTGTTTAACAAATCCCGTGCGTCAAATAAGTGTGTTTGTATCATTGGATTAACATTTAGGTCATCTTCGTCATCGCTAAGCTTATTCTTGTCCATTTAGGGTTTTTAATCAACTTGTGCATCCAATAAGTTAATTTGTGTCATTGGATTAACATTAATGTCATTTTTATCTTCCATAGGCTTATTCTAGTCCCATAAATGTTTTTAACCAATCTTGTTCATCCACTAGGTGTGTTTGTCTCATTGGATTAACATCTAGGTCATTTGCGTCCTCCATTGCCTTATTCTAGTCTAATAAGTGTTTTAACCAATCTTATGCATCCAATAAGTTCATTTGTGACATTATATTAAGATTTAGGTCATTTTCGTCATCCATATGCTTCTTCTAGTCCAATTGGGGTTTTTAACCAATCTTGTGCATCCAATAAGTTCATTTGTGTTAATGGATTAACATTTTGGTCATTTTTGTCCTCCCTTGGCCTTTATAGTCCAATTAGAATTTTAACCAATCTTGTGCATCCAGTAGGTGTGTTTATGTCACTGGGTTAACATTTATGTCACTTTTCGTTCTATTTAGGCTTATTCTACTCCAATTAGGGTTTTTAACCAATCTTGGGCATCCCAAAAGTTCATTTGTTTTGTTGGATTAACATTTAGGTCATTTTCTTCCTCCCTAGGCTTATTCTAATCCAATGACGGTTTTTAATAAATCCTATGCATCCAATAACTTCATTTGTGTCATTGGATTAATATTTAGTTCATTTTCGTCGCCCCTAGGCTTATTCTAGGCCAAATAGCGTTTTTAACCAATCTTATCAATCCAATAGGTGTGTTTGTGTCATTCGATTAACATTTAGGTGATTTTCATCCTCCCTAGGCTTGTTTTAGTCCAATTAGGTTTCTTAACCATACTTGTGAATTCAATAAGTTCATTTGTGTTAATGGATTACTATTTAGGTCAGTTTTCGTCCTAACGAGGCTTATTATAGTCCAATTATGGTTTTTGACCAATCTTTTGCATCCAATAGGTGTGTTTGTGCATCCTCCTCAAGCTTATGCTAATCCAATTAGGGTTTTTAACCAATCTAGTGCATCCAATAGGTTTATTTGTGTAATTGGATTAACATTTACGGTCATTTTCTACCTACCTATACTAATCTAGTCCAATTAGGGTTTTTAACCAATCTTGTGTATCCAATAAGTACATTTGGGTTATTGGATTAACATTTATGTCATTTTGATCTTCCTTAGGTTTATTATAGTCCAATTAGGGTTTTTATCCAATCATGTGCATCCAATAGGTGTTTTTGTCTCATTGGATTAACATTTAAATCATTTTCATCCTCCCAAAGATTTTTCTAGTCATATTAGGGTTTTAACCAATCTTCTCTATCCAATAGGTGTGTTTGTGTACATTGATAAACATTTAGGTCATTTTCATCTTCCCTAGGCTTATCTTAGTTTAATTAGGGTTTTAATTAATCTTGTGCATCCAATAGGTGTGTTTATGTCACTAGATTAACAATTAGGTCATTTTCGTCCTCCTTAGGCTTATTCTAATCCATTGAGGGTTTTTAACCAATCTTCTGCATCCAATAACTTCATTTGTGTCATTGGATTATCATTTACGTCATTTTCATCCTCCATAGGCTTATTCTAGCCCAGTTAGGGGTGTTTAACCAATCTTGTGCGTCAAATAAGTGTGTTTGTATCATTGGATTAACATTTTGTTCATCTTCGTCATCGCTAAGCTTATTCTAGTCCATTTAGGGTTTTTAATCAACTTGTGCATCCAATAAGTTAATTTGTTTCATTGGATTAAAATTTATGTCATTTTTATCTTCCATAGGCTTTTTCTAGTCCCATAAATGTTTTTAACCAATCTTGTTCATCCACTATGTGTGTTTGTCTCATTGGATTAACATCTAGGTCATTTGCGTCCTCCATTGCCTTATTCTAGTCTAATTAGTGTTTTAACCAATCTTATGCATCCAATAAGTTCATTTGTGTCATTATCTTAAGATTTAGGTCATTTTCTTCATCCATATGCTTCTTCTAGTCCAATTGGGGTTTTTAACCAATCTTGTGCATCCAATAAGTTCATTTGTGTTAATGGATTAACATTTCGGTCATTTTTGTCCTCCCTTGGCCTTTATAGTCCAATTAGGGTTTTAACCAATCTTGTACATCCAGTAGGTGTGTTTATGTCAATGGGTTAACATTTATGTCACTTTTCGTCCTATTTAGGCTTATTCTACTCCAATTAGGGTTTTTAACCAATCTTGGGCATCCCAAAAGTTCATTTGTTTTGTTGGATTAACATTTAGGTCATTTTCTTCCTCCCTAGGCTTATTCTAATCCAATGACGGTTTTTAATAAATCCTATGCATCCAATAACTTCATTTGTGTCATTGGATTAATATTTAGTTCATTTTCGTCGCCCCTAGGCTTATTCTAGGCCAAATAGCGTTTTTAACCAATCTTATCAATCCAATAGGTGTGTTTGTGTCATTCGATTAACATTTAGGTGATTTTCATCCTCCCTAGGCTTGTTTTAGTCCAATTAGGTTTCTTAACCATACTTGTGAATTCAATAAGTTCATTTGTGTTAATGGATTACTATTTAGGTCAGTTTTCGTCCTAACGAGGCTTATTCTAGTCCAATTATGGTTTTTGACCAATCTTTTGTATCCAATAGGTGTGTTTGTGCATCCTCCTCAAGCTTATTCTAATCCAATTAGGGTTTTTAACCAATCTAGTGCATCCAATAGGTTTATTTGTGTAATTGGATTAACATTTACGGTCATTTTCTACCTACCTATACTAATCTAGTCCAATTAGGGTTTTTAACCAATCTTGTGTATCCAATAAGTACATTTGGGTTATTGGATTAACATTTATGTCATTTTGATCTTCCTTAGGTTTATTATAGTCCAATTAGGGTTTTTATCCAATCATGTGCATCCAATAGGTGTTTTTGTCTCATTGGATTAACATTTAAATCATTTTCATCCTCCCAAAGATTTTTCTAGTCATATTAGGGTTTTAACCAATCTTCTCTATCCAATAGGTGTGTTTGTGTACATTGATAAACATTTAGGTCATTTTCATCTTCCCTAGGCTTATCTTAGTTTAATTAGGGTTTTAATTAATCTTGTGCATCCAATAGGTGTGTTTATGTCACTAGATTAACAATTAGGTCATTTTCGTCCTCCTTAGGCTTATTCTAATCCATTGAGGGTTTTTAACCAATCTTCTGCATCCAATAACTTCATTTGTGTCATTGGATTATCATTTACGTCATTTTCATCCTCCATAGGCTTATTCTAGCCCAGTTAGGGGTGTTTAACCAATCTTGTGCGTCAAATAAGTGTGTTTGTATCATTGGATTAACATTTAGTTCATCTTCGTCATCGCTAAGCTTATTCTAGTCCATTTAGGGTTTTTAATCAACTTGTGCATCCAATAAGTTAATTTGTTTCATTGGATTAAAATTTATGTCATTTTTATCTTCCATAGGCTTTTTCTAGTCCCATAAATGTTTTTAACCAATCTTGTTCATCCACTATGTGTGTTTGTCTCATTGGATTAACATCTAGGTCATTTGCGTCCTCCATTGCCTTATTCTAGTCTAATTAGTGTTTTAACCAATCTTATGCATCCAATAAGTTCATTTGTGTCATTATCTTAAGATTTAGGTCATTTTCTTCATCCATATGCTTCTTCTAGTCCAATTGGGGTTTTTAACCAATCTTGTGCATCCAATAAGTTCATTTGTGTTAATGGATTAACATTTCGGTCATTTTTGTCCTCCCTTGGCCTTTATAGTCCAATTAGGGTTTTAACCAATCTTGTACATCCAGTAGGTGTGTTTATGTCAATGGGTTAACATTTATGTCACTTTTCGTCCTATTTAGGCTTATTCTACTCCAATTAGGGTTTTTAACCAATCTTGGGCATCCCAAAAGTTCATTTGTTTTGTTGGATTAACATTTAGGTCATTTTCTTCCTCCCTAGGCTTATTCTAATCCAATGACGGTTTTTAATAAATCCTATGCATCCAATAACTTCATTTGTGTCATTGGATTAATATTTAGTTCATTTTCGTCGCCCCTAGGCTTATTCTAGGCCAAATAGCGTTTTTAAACAATCTTGTCAATCCAATAGGTGTGTTTGTGTCATTCGAATAACATTTAGGTGATTTTCATCCTCCCTAGGCTTGTTTTAGTCCAATTAGGTTTTTTAACCAATCTTGTGAATTCAATAAGTTCATTTGTGTCAATGGATTACTATTTAGGTCAGTTTTCGTCTTAACAAGGCTTATTCTAGTCCAATTATGGTTTTTGACCAATCTTGTGTATCCAATAGGTGTATTTGTGCATCCTCCTCAAGCTTATTCTAGTCCAATTAGGGGTTTTAACCAATCTAGTGCATCCAATAGGTTCATTTGTGTAATTGGATTAACATTTACGGTCATTTTCTACCTACCTATTCTAATCTAGTCCAATTATGGTTTTTAACCAATCTTGTGTATCCAATAAGTTCATTTGGGTTATTGGATTAACATTTATGTCATTTTCATCCTCCTTAGGTTTATTATAGTCCAATTAGGGTTTTCATCCAATCATGTGCATCCAATAGGTGTTTTTGTCTCATTCGATTAACATTTAAATCATTTTCATCCTCCCAACGATTTTTCTAGTCATATTAGGGTTGTAACCAATCTTCTCTATCCAATAGGTGTGTTTGTGTACATTGATAAACATTTAGGTCATTTTCATCTTCCCTAGGCTTATCTTAGTTTAATTAGGGTTTTAATTAATCTTGTCCATCCAATAGGTGTGTTTATGTCACTAGATTAACAATTAGGTCATTTTCGTCCTCCCTAGCATTATTCTAATCCATTGAGGGTTTTTAACCAATCTTGTGCATCCAATAATTTCATTTGTGTCATTGGATTATCATTTACGTCATTTTCATCCTCCATAGGCTTAATCTAACCCAGTTAGGGGTGTTTAACCAATCTTGTGCATCAAATAAGTGTGTTTGTATCATTGGATTAACATTTAGGTCATCTTCGTCATCGCTAAGCTTATTCTAGTCCATTTAGGGTTTTTAATCAACTTGTGCATCCAATAAGTTAATTTGTGTCATTGGATTAACATTTATGTCATTTTTATCTTCCATAGGCTTATTCTAGTCCCATAAATGTTTTTAACCAATCTTGTTCATCCACTAGGTGTGTTTGTCTCATTGGATTAACATCTAGGTCATTTGCGTCCTCCATTGCCTTATTCAAGTCTAATTAGTGTTTTAACCAATCTTATGCATCCAATAAGTTCATTTGTGTCATTATATTAAGATTTAGGTCATTTTCGTCATCCATATGCTTCTTCTAGTCCAATTGGGGTTTTTAACCAATCTTGTGCATCCAATCAGTTCATTTGTGTTAATGGATTAACATTTCGGTCATTTTTATCCTCCCTTGGCCTTTATAGTCCAATTAGGATTTTAACCAATCTTGTGCATCCAGTAAGTGTGTTTATGTCACTGGGTTAACATTTATGTCACTGGGTTAACATTTATGTCACTTTTCGTCCTATTTAGGCTTATTCTACTACAATTAGGGTTTTTAACCAATCTTGGGCATCCCAAAAGTTCATTTGTTTTGTTGAATTAACATTTAGGTCATTTTCATCCTCCCTAGGCTTATTCTAATCCAATGACGGTTTTTAATAAATCCTATGCATCCAATAACTTCATTTGTGTCATTGGATTAATATTTAGTTCATTTTCGTCGCCCCTAGGCTTATTCTAGGCCAAATAGCATTTTTAACCAATCTTGTCAATCCAATAGGTGTGTTTGTGTCATTCGATTAAAATTTAGGTGATTTTCATCCTCCCTAGGTTTGTTTTAGTCCAATTAGGTTTTTTAACCAATCTTGTCAATTCAATAAGTTCATTTGTGTCAAGGGATGACTAGTTTTCGTCCTAACGAGGCTTATTCTAGTCCAATTATGGTTTTTGACCAATATTGTGTATCCAATAGGTGTGTTTGTGCATCCTCCTCAAGCTTATTCTAGTCCAATTTGGGTTTTTAACCCATCTAGTGCATCCAATAGGTTCATTTGTGTAATTGGATTAACATTTACGGTCATTTTCTACCTACCTATACTAATCTAGTCCAATTATGGTTTTTAACCAATCTTGTGTATCCAATAAGTTCATTTGGGCTATTGGATTAACATTTATTTCATTTTCATCCTCCTTAGGTTTATTAGAGTCCAATTAGGGTTTTTATCCAATCATGTGCATCCAATAGGTGTTTTTGTCTCATTGGATTTAGATTTAGGTCATTTTCGTCCTCTATAGGTTTATTCTACTCCAATTAGGGCTTTTAACCAATCTTGTGCATCCAATAAGTTTATTTGTGTCATTGGACTAACATTTAGGTAATTTTCGTCTTCCTTAGGCTTTTTCTAGTCAAATTAGTGTTTTTAACCCATCTTGTGCATCCAACAAGTATCTTTGTGTTATTAGATTAAATTGAGATCATTTTCGTCCTCCCTTGGTTTATTCTACTCCAATTACAGATTTTAACCAATCTTGAGCATCCCAAAAGTTCATTTGTTTCATTGAATTAACGTTTAGGTCATTTTCGTCCTCCTTAGGCTTATTCTAGTCCAATTAGGATTTTAATCCAATCTTGTGCATCAAATAAGTTCATTTGTGTCATTGGGTTAACATTTAGATCATTTTCGTCCTTCGAAGGTTTATTGTGGTCCAATTAGGGTTTTTGACCAATGTTGTGCATCCAATAGGTGTGTTTGTGTAATTGTATTAACATTGAGGTCATTTTCGTCCTCCCATGGCGTATTCTAGTCCAATTAGGTTCATTCGAATCCAATTAGGGTTTTTAACCAATCCTATGTAGTTAGGTCATTGCTTGTCCTTGCTTTGCTTATTGTAGTCCAATTAGGGTTATTAACAAATCTTGTGTAACCAATATGTTCAAATGTTTCATTGAAGTAACATTTAGGTCATTTTTGTCGTCCCTAGGGTTATTCTAGCCGAGTTAGGGTTTAAAATCAATCTTGTGCATCCAATAGGTGTGTTTGTATCATTGGATTAAAATTTAGGTCATTTTTGTCCTCCCTTGGGTTATTCTAGTCCAATTGGGGTTTTTAACCAATCTAATGCATCCCCTAAGTTTATTTGTGTCATTGGATTAACATTTAGGTCATTTTCGTCCTCCATAGGCTTACCCTAGTACAATTAGGGTTTTTAACCAATCATGTGCATCCAACAGGTGTGTT
Organism: Cicer pinnatifidum; assembly: GCA_037974775.1. Classification (NCBI taxonomy): domain Eukaryota; kingdom Viridiplantae; phylum Streptophyta; class Magnoliopsida; order Fabales; family Fabaceae; genus Cicer; species Cicer pinnatifidum. The sequence continues at coordinate 24,494,913 of JBBPBR010000001.1, read as the reverse complement.
TTTCTCATTGGAGTAACATCTAGGTCACTTTCATCCTCCCTAGATTTATTCTAGTCCAATATGGTTTTTAACCAATCTTATGCATCCAATAAGTTCATTTGTGTCATTAGAGTAACATTTAGGTTATTTTCGTCATCCCTAGGCTTATCATAGTCCAATTTAGGTTTTTAACCAATCTTGTGCATCTAATAGGTGTGTTTTTGTCACTGGATTAAAATTTAGGTCATTTTCGTTCTCCCTATGCTTATTTAAGTCCAATAAGGGTTTTTAACCAATCTTGTGCATCCAATAGGCGTGATTGTCTCATTCGATTAACAGTTAGGTCATATTTGTCCTCCATAGCCTTATTCTAGTCTAATTATTGTTTTAAACCAATCATATGGATCCAATAAGTTCATTTGTGTCTTTAGATTAAAATTTAGGTCATTTTCGTGATCCATATGCTTCTTCTAGTCCAATTATGGTTTTTAACCAATCTTGTGCATCCAATAAGTGTGTTTGTCTCATTGGATTCAGATTTAGGTCATTTCATCCTCTCCAGGTTTTCCTACTCCAATTAGGGCTTTTAACCTTTCTTGTGCATCAAATAAGTTCATTTGTATCATTTGATTAACATTTAGGTTATTTTAGTCTTCCCTAGGCTTATTCTAGTCCAATTAGGATTTCTAACAATTCTTTTGCATCCAAAAGTTCATTTGTGTAATTGGATTGATATTTAGGTCATTTATGTCCTTGCTTTGCTTATTGTAGTCCAATTATGGTTTTTAACCAATCTTATGCATCTACTAAGTTCATTTGCGTCATTGGATTAACATTTGTGTCATTTTCATCCTCCATAGACTTATTCTTATGCAATTAGGATTTTTAACCAATCTTGTGCATCCAATAGGTGTGTTTGTCTCATTGGATTAACATCTAGGTCATTTTCGTCCTCCGTAGGATAATTCTAATCCAATTAGTGTTTTTAACCAATCTTGTGCATCCAATAAGTTCATTTGGGTCATTGGATTAACATTTATGTCATTTTCATCCTCCTTAGGCTTAGTATAGTCCAATTAGGGTTTTTAACCAATCAAGTACATCCAATAGTTGTGTTTCTCTTATTGGATTCAGATTTAGGTCATTTTCGCCCTCTCCAGGTTTATTCTACTCCAATTAGGGCTTTTAACCAATCTTCTACATCCAATAAGCTCATTTGTGTCATTTTCTTCCTCCCTAGACTTATTCTAGTCCAATTAAGGTCTTTCACCAATCTTGTGGATCCAATATGTTCATTTGTGTCATTAGATGAACATTTAGGTCATTTTTGTCGTCCCTTGGCTTATTCTAGTCCAATTAGGGCTTTTTACAAATCTTGTGCAACCAATAGGTATGTTTGTGTCATTGGATTAACATTTAGGTCATTTTAATCCTCCCTTGGCAAATTCTAGTGCAACTAGGGTTTTTAACCAATGTTGTGCATCCAATAAGTTAATATCTTTCATCGGATAAACATTTAGGGTCATTTTGTACCTCCCTAGGCTTATTCTAGTCCAATTATGGTTTTTAACCAATCAAGTGCATCCAATTGGTGTGTTTGTCTTATTGGATTCAGATTTAGGTCATTTTCGCACTCTCCAGGTTTATTCTACTCCAATTAGGGCTTTTAACTAATCTTCTACATCCAATAAGCTCATTTGTGTAATTTTCTTCCTCCATAGACTTATTCTAGTCCAATTAGGGTGTTTAACCAATCTTGTGGATCCAATATGTTCATTTGTGTCATTGGATGAACATTTAGGTCATTTTTGGTCCTCCCTTGGCTTATTCTAGTCCAATTAGGGTTTTTGACCAATCTTGTGCAACCAATAGGTGTGTTTGTGTCATTGGATTAACATTTAGGTCATTTTCTTCCTCGCTTGGCATATTCTAGTGCAACTAGGGTTTTTAACCAATATTGTGCATCCAATAAGTTAATATCTTTCATCGGATAAACATTTAGGCTCATTTTGTACCTCCCTAGGCTTATTCTAGTCCAATTATGGTTTTTTAAACAATCTTGTGCATCCAATAGATGTGTTTGTGTCATTGGGTTGACATTTAGGTAATTTTCGTCATCCCTAGGCTTATTCTAGTCGAATTAGGGTTTTTATCCAATCTTATGCATCCAATAGGTGTGTTTGTGTCATTGGATTAACATTTAGGTCATTTTCTTCCTCCCTAGGCTTATTCTAGTCCAATTAGGGTTTTTAACGAATCTTGTGCATCCAATTAGTTCATTTGTTTCGTGGGATTAACATTTATGTCATTTTCGTCCTCCCTAGGCTTATTCTAGTCAAGTTAGGGTTTTTAACCAATCTTGTGAATCCAATAGGTGTGTTTGTCTCATTGTATTAACATTTATGTTTTTTACGTCTTCTATAGGCTTATTCATGTCCAATTAGGGTTTTTCACCGATCTTGTGCATCCAATAAGTTCATTTGTTTAATTTGATTAACATTTAGGGCATTTTGGTCTTCCCTAGGCTTATTCTAGTTCATTTGTTTCGTTGGATTAACTTTTAGGACATCTTCGTCCTCCGTAGGCTTATTATAGCCCAATTATCGTTTTTAAACAATCTTGTGCAAAAATTAGGATGGTTTGTGTCATGGGATTAACAAGTAGGTCATTTTCGTCCTCTCAATGCTTATTCTAGTTAATTATGGTTTTAAACCAATCTTTTTCATCCAATAAGTTCTTTTGTGTCATATGACTAACATTTTGGTCATTTTCGTCCTCCCTAGGCTTCTTCTAGTCCAATTACGGATTTTAACCAATCTTGTGCATCCAATAGGTGTGTTTGTGTTATTGGATTAACAATTAGGTCATTTTCGTCCTCCATTAGCATATTCTTGTCCAAATAGGTTTTTTAACCAATGTTGTGTATGTATCGAATAAATTCATATGTTTCATTGGATTAACATTTAGGGTCATTTTGTACCTCCTTGGGCTCATTCAAGTCCAATTAGGATTTTTAACCAATCTTGTGCATCCAATAGGTCTGTTTGTCTCATTCGACTAACATTTATGTTATTTTCGTCCTGTCCAGGCTTATTCTTGTCCAATTAGGGTTTTTAACCGATCTTGGCATCCAATAAGTCCATTGTGTCATTGGATTAACATTTAGGGCATTTTGGTCTTCACAAGACTAATTCTAGTTCAATTAGGGTTTTTAACCAATCTTATGCATCCAATAGTTGTGTTGTTGTCATTAAATTAGCGTTTAGGTCATTTTCGTCATCCCTAGGCTCATTCTCGTCCATTTAAGGTTTTAAACTAATCTTGTGCATCCAATAGGCTTGTTTGTGTCATTGGGTTAACATTTAGGTCATTTTTTCCTCCCTAGGCTTATTCTAGTTCAAATAGGGTTTTTAACCAATCTTTTGCATCCAATAAGTTCATTTGTTTCATTGGATTAAAATTTATGTCATTTTCCTATTCCCTAGACTTATTCTAGACCAATTAGGGTTTTTAACCAATCTTGTGCATCCAATAGGTGTGTTTACCTCATTGGATAAACGTTTAGGTCTTTTTTGTCCTCTCTAGGCTTATTCTACTCCAATTAGGGTTTTTCACCAATCTTGTGCATTCAATAAGTTCATTTGTTTCATTTGATTAACATTTAGCTCATTTTCATCTTCCCTAGGCTTATTCAAGTTCAATTAGAATATTTAACAAATATTGTACATCAAACAAGTGTGTTTGTGCATCCAATTAATGTTTTTCGTCCTCCTTAGGCTTATTTTAGACCAATTAGCATTTTTAATCAATCTTGTGGATCCAATAGCATGTTTGTGTCATTAGATTAATATTTAGGTCATTTTTTTCCTCCCTAGGCTTATTCTAGTCCAAATAGGATTTTTAACCAATCTAGTTCATCCAATAAGTTCATATGTTTCATTGGATTATCAATTACTTCGTTTTGTTCCTCCCTATACTTATTCTAGTCCAATTAGGGTTTTTAACAAATCTTATGCATCCAATAAGTGTGTTGTGTCATTGGATTAACATTTAGGTCATTTTCTTTCTAGTTAGGCTTATTCTAGTTAAATTAGGGTTTTTAACCAATCTTGTGCATCGAATAGGTGTGTTTGTGTCATTGGATTAAAATTTAGGTCATTTTCTTCCTCCCAAGTGTTATTCTAGTCTCATTAGGGTTTTTAACCAATCTTGTGCATCCAATAAGTTCATTTCTATCATTGAATTCACATTTATGTCATTTTCGTCCTCCCTAGGCTTATTCTTTTCCATTTACGGTTTTTAAACAATCTTGTGCATCCAATAGGTGTGTTTATGTCATTGGATTATCATTTAGGTAATTTTTGTCCTCCCTCTGCATATTCTTGTCCAACTAGGGTTTTTAGCCAATGTTGTGCATCTAATAAGTTCATATGTTTCATTGGATTAACATTTAGGGTCATTTTGTACCTCCCTAGGCTTATTCTTTTCCAATTAGGGTTTTTAACCAATCTTGTGCATCCAATAGGTGTGTTGGTGTCATTTGATGAACATTTAAGTCATTTTCGTCCTCCCTAAGCTTATTCTTGTCCAATTAGGGTTTTTAACCAATGTTGTGCATCCGATAGGTGTGTTCGTATCAATGGATGAACATTTAGGTCATTTTCGTCCTCGCTAGGCTTATTCTTGTCCAATTAGGCTTTTTAACCAATATTGTGCATGCAATATGTGTGTTTACGTCATTGGATGAACAATTAGGTCATCTTCAACCTCCCTAGGCTTATTCTTGTCCAATTAGGGATTTTAACCAATCTTGTTCATCCAATAGGAGTGTTTGTTTCATTGGATGAACAATTAGGTCATTTTCGTTCTCCCAAGGCTTATTCTTGTCCAATTAGGGTTTTTAACCAATCTTGTGAATCCAATAGGTGTGTTTGTGTCATTGGATGAACATTTAGGTCATTTTCTTCCTCCATAGACTTATTCTTGTCCAATTAGGATTTTTAACCAATCTTGTGCATCCAATAAGTTCAGTTGTGTCATTGGATTAACGTTTAGGTCATTTTGGTCCTCCCTAGGCTTATTATTGTGCAATTAGGGTTTTTAACCAATCTTGTGCATCCAATAAGTATGTGTGTCATTGGATTAGCATTTAGGTCATTTTCTTTCTCGTTAGGCTTATTCCAGTTGAATTAGGGTTTTTAACCAATCTTTTGCATCAAATAGGTGTGTTTGTCTCATTGGATTAACCTTTAGGTCATTTTCTTCCTCCCAAGGGTTATTCAAGTCCCAATAGGGTTTTTAACCAATCTTGTGCATCCAATAAGTTCATTTGTATCATTGAATTAACATTTATGTCATTTTCGTCCTCCCTAGGCTTATTCTTTTCCAGTTACGGTTTTTAACCAATCTTGTGCATCCAATAGGTGTGTTTATGTCATTGGATTAACAGTTAGGTCATTTTCGTCCTCCCTCGGCATATTCTTGTCCAACTAGGGTTTTTAGCCCATGTTGTGCATCTAATAAGTTCATATGTCTCATTGGATTAACATTTAGGGTTTTTAATCAATCTTGTGCATCCATAGGTCTGTTTGTCTCATCGGATTAACATTTATGTTATTTTCGTCATCTCCAGGCTTATCCATATCCAATTAGGGCTTTTAACCAATCTTGGGCATCCAATATGTCCATTGTGTCATTGGATTACAATTTCGAACATTTTGGTCTTCCCTAGACTTATTCTAGTTCAATTAAGGTTTTTAACCAATATTATGCATCCAATAGGTGTGTTGGTTTGATAGGATTAACATTTAGGTTATTTTCATCATCCCTAGGCTCATTCTCGTCCATTTACGGTTTTTAACTAATCTTGTGAATCCAATAGGTGTGTTTGTGTCATTAGATTAACATTTCGGTCATTTTTTCCTACCTATGCTTATTCTATTTCAAATAGGGTTTTTAATCAATCTTGTGCATCCAATAAGTTCATTTGTTTCGTTGGATTAACATTTATGTTATTTTCGTCCTCCCAATACTTATTCTGGTCCAATTAGTGTTTTTAACCAACCTTATGCATCCAATAGGTGTGTTTGTGTCATTGGATTAACATTTAGGTCGTTTTCGTCCTCCCTAGGCTTTTTCGAGTCGAATTTAGGTTTTTAACCAATCTTGTGCATCCTTTTAAGAAATCTTGTGCATCCAATAAGTGTGTTAATCTCATTGGATAAACATTGAGGCCATTTTCGTCCTCTCTAGGCTTATTCTACTCCAATTAGGATTTTTCACCAATCTTGGGCATCTAATAAGTTCATTTGTTTCATTTGATTAACATTTAGGTCATTTTCGTCTTCCCTAGGATTATTCTAGTCCAATTAGAATTTTTAACCAATCTAGTGCATCTAACAGGTGTGTTTGTGTCATTGGATCCACATTTAGGCCATCTTTGTCCTTGCTACGCTTATTCTAGTCCAATTAATGTTTTTAACCAATCTTGTGCATCCCATAAATTCATTTATGTCGTTGTATTAACCTTTAGGTTATTTTCGTCCTCCCTAACCTTATTCTAGTCCAATTACGGTTTTTAACCAATCTAGTGCATCCAATAAGTTCATTTTTGTCTTTGGATTAACATTTATGTCATTTTCGTCCTCTTAATGCTTATTTTAGTTAATTATGGTTTTTAACCAATCTTGTGCATCCAATAAGTTCTTTTGTGTTATATTATTAATATTTTGGTTATTTTCGTCCTCCCTAGACTTATTCTAGTCCGATTACGGTTTTTAACCAATCTTGGGCATCCAATAGGTGTGTTTGTATCATTGGACGAACATTTAAGTCATTTTCGTCCTCCCTAGGCTTATTCTTGTCCAATTAGGGTTTTAAACAAATCTTGTGCATCCGATAGGTGTGTTCGTATCAATGGATGAACATTTAGGTCATTTTCGTCCTCGCTAGGCTTATTCTTGTCCAATTAGAGTTTTTAACCAATCTTGTGCATGCAATAGGTGTGTTTGCGTCATTGGATGAACAATTAGGTCATATTCAACCTCCCTAGGCTTATTCTGGTCCAATTAGGGATTTTAACCAATCTTGTTCATTCAATAGGAGTGTTTGTTTCATTGGATGAACAATTAGGTCATTTTCGTCCTCCCAAGGCTTATTCTTGTCCAATTAGGGTTTTTAACCAATCTTGTGAATCCAATAGGTGTGTTTGTGTCATTGGATGAACATTTAGGTCATTTTCGTCCTCCCTAGGCTTATTCTTGTCCAATTAGGGTTTTTAACCAATCTTGTGCATCCAATAGGTGTGTTTGTGTCATTGGATGAACAATTAGGTCATTTTCGTCCTACCTAGGCTTATTCTTGTCCAATTAGGGTTTTTAACCAATCTTGTGCATCTAATAGGTGTGTTTTTGTCATTTGATGAACATTTAAGTCATTTTCGTCCTCCCTAGGCTTATTATTGTCCAATTAGGGTTTTTAACCAATCTTGTGCATCCAATAGGTGTAATCGTGTCAATGGATGAACATTTTGGTCATTTGCATCCTCGCTAGCCTTATTCTTGTCCAATTAGGGTTTTTAACCAATCTTGTGCATCCAATAGGTGTGTATTTATCATTGGATGAACATTTAGGTCATTTTCTTCCTCTGTAGGCTTATTCTTGTCCAATTAGGGTTTTTAACCAATCTTTTGCATCCAATAAGTTGAGTTGTGTCATTGGATTAACATTTACGTCATTTTCGTCCTCCCTAGGCTTATTCTTGTCCAATTAGGGTTTATAACCAATCTTGTGAATCCAATAGGTGTGTTTGCATCATTGGATGAACAATTAGGTCATTTTCAACCTCCCTAGACTTATTCTTGTCCAATTTGGGTTTTTAACCAATCTTGTTCATCCAATAGGTGTGTTTGTTTCATTGGATGAACAATTAGGTCATTTTCGTCCTCCCAAGGCTTATTCTTCTCCAATTAGCGTTTTTAACCAATCTTGTGCATCCAATAGGTGTGTTTGTGTCATTGGATGAACATTTAGGTCATTTTCTTCCTCCATAGGCTTATTCTTGTCCAATTAGGGTTTTTAACCAATCTTGTGCATCCAATAAGTTCAGTTGTGTCATTGGATTAACGTTTAGGTCATTTTGGTCCTCCCTAGGCTTATTCTTGTGCAATTAGGATTTTTAACCAATCTTGTGGATCCAATAAGTTCATTTGTGTCGTTTGATTAACATTTAGGTCATTTTCGTCCTTTATAGGCTTATTCTTGTCCTATTAGGGTTTTTAACAAATCTTTTGCATCCAATAAGTTTATTTGTGTCATTGGATTAACATTTAGGTCATTTTCTTCCTCCCAAGGCTTATTCTTATCCAATTAGGGTTTTTAACCAATCTTGTGCATCCAATAGGGGTGTTTGTGTCATTAGATTAACAATTAGGTCATTTTCTTCTTCCCTACGCTTATTCTTGTCCAATTAGGGTTTTTAACAAATCTTGTGCATCCAATAGGTGTGTTTGTGTCATTGGATGAACATTTAGGTCATTTTCGTCCTCCCTAGGCTTATTCTTGTCCAATTAGGGTTTTAAACCAATCTTGTGCATCCAATAGGTGTGTTGGTGTCATTGGATGAACATTTAGGTCATTTTCGTCCTCCCTTGGCTTATTCTTTTCCAATTAGGGTTTTTAACAAATCTTGTGCATCCAATAGGTGTGCTGGTGTCATTTGATGAACATTTAAGTCATTTTCGTCCTCCCTAGGCTTATTCTTGTCCAATTAGGGTTTTTAACCAATCTTGTGCATCCGATAGGTGTGTTCGTATCAATGGATGAACATTTAGGTCATTTTCGTCCTCGCTAGGCTTATTCTTGTCCAATTAGGGTTTTTAACCAATCTTGTGCATGCAATAGGTGTGTTTGCGTCATTGGATGAACAATTAGGTCATCTTCAACCTCCCTAGGCTTATTCTTGTCCAATTAGGGATTTTAACCAATCTTGTTCATCCAATAGGAGTGTTTGTTTCATTGGATGAACAATTAAGTCATTTTGGTCCTCCCAAGGCTTATTCTTGTCCAATTAGGGTTTTTAACCAATCTTGTGAATCCAATAGGTGTGTTTGTGTCATTGGATGAACATTTAGGTCATTTTCTTCCTCCATAGGCTTATTCTTGTCCAATTAGGGTTTTTAACCAATCTTGTGTATCCAATAAGTTCATTTGTACCATTGAATTAACATTTATGTCATTTTCGTCCTCCCTAGGCTTATTCTTTTCCAGTTACGGTTTTTAACCAATCTTGTGCATCCAATAGGTGTGTTTATGTCATTGGATTAACATTTAGGTCATTTTCGTCCTCCCTCGGCATATTCTTGTCCAACTAGGGTTTTTAGCCCATGTTGTGCATCTAATAAGTTCATATGTTTCATTGGATTAACATTTAGGGTCATTTTGTACCTCCCTAGGCTTATTCTAGTCCAATTAGGGTTTTCAATCAATCTTGTGCATCCATAGGTCTGTTTGTCTCATCGGATTAACATTAATTTTATTTTCGTCATCTCCAGGCTTATCCATATCCAATTAGGGATTTTAACCAATCTTGGGCATCAAATATGTCCATTGTGTCATTGGATTACAATTTCGAACATTTTGGTCTTCCCTAGACTTATTCTAGTTCAATTAAGGTTTTTAACCAATATTATGCATCCAATAGGTGTGTTGGTTTGATAGGATTAACATTTAGGTTATTTTCATCATCCCTAGGCTCATTCTCGTCCATTTACGGTTTTTAACTAATCTTGTGAATCCAATAGGTGTGTTTGTGTCATTAGATTAACATTTAGGTCATTTTTTCCTACCTATGCTTATTCTATTTCAAATAGGGTTTTGAATCAATCTTGTGCATCCAATAAGTTCATTTGTTTCGTTGGATTAAGATTTATGTCATTTTCGTCCTCCCAATACTTATTCTGGTCCAATGAGTGTTTTTAACCAACCTTACGCATCCAATTGGTGTGTTTGTGTCATTGGATTAACATTTAGGTCGTTTTCGTCCTCCCTAGGCTTTTTCGAGTCGAATTTAGGTTTTTAACCAATCTTGTGCATCCAATAGGTGTGTTTGTGTCATTGGATTAACATTTAGGTCATTTTCTTCCTCCATAGGCTTATTCTCCTCCAATTAGGGTTTTTACCCAATCTTGTGCAACCAATAAGTTCATTTGTTTCATTGGATTAACATTTATGTCATTATCATCTTCCGAAGTTTTATTCTAGTCCAATTAGGGTTTTTAACAAATCTTGTGCATCCAATAGGTGTGTTAATCTCATTGGATAAACATTTAGGCCATTTTCGTCCTCTCTAGGCTTATTCTACTCCAATTAGGATTTTTCACCAATCTTGGGCATCTAATAAGTTCATTTGTTTCATTTATTTAACATTTAGGTCATTTTCGTCTTCCCTAGGCTTATTCTAGTCCAATTAGAGTTTTTAACCAATCTAGTGCATCTAACAGGTGTGTTTGTGTCATTGGATGAACATTTAGGTCATTTTCGTCCTCCCTAGGCTTATTCTTGTCCAATTAGGGTTTTTAACCAATCTTGTGCATCCAGTAGGTGTGTTTGTGTCATTGGATGAACAATTAGGTCATTTTCGTCCTACCTAGGCTTATTCTTGTCCAATTAGGGTTTTTAACCAATCTTGCGCATCCAATAGGTGTGTTTTTGTCATTTGATGAACATTTAAGTCATTTTCGTCCTCCCTAGGCTTATTATTGTCCAATTAGGGTTTTTAACCAATCTTGGGCATCCAATAGGTGTAATCGTGTCAATGGATGAACATTTTGGTCATTTTCATCCTCGCTAGGCTTATTCTTGTCCAATTAGGGTTTTTAACCAATCTTGTGCATCCAATAGGTGTGTATTTATCATTGGATGAACATTTAGGTCATTTTCTTCCTCTGT
>JBBPBR010000001.1:24415166-24479869 GCA_037974775.1 Cicer pinnatifidum | reverse complement strand
GCATCCAATAGGTGTGTTTTTGTCATTTGATGAACATTTAAGTCATTTTCGTCCTCCCTAGGCTTATTATTGTCCAATTAGGGTTTTTAACCAATCTTGGGCATCCAATAGGTGTAATCGTGTCAATGGATGAACATTTTGGTCATTTTCATCCTCGCTAGGCTTATTCTTGTCCAATTAGGGTTTTTAACCAATCTTGTGCATCCAATAGGTGTGTATTTATCATTGGATGAACATTTAGGTCATTTTCTTCCTCTGTAGGCTTATTTTTGTCCCATTAGGGTTTTTAACCAATCTTTTGCTTCCAATAAGTTCAGTTGTGTCATTGGATTAACATTTACGTCATTTTCGTCCTCCCTAGGCTTATTCTTGTCCAATTAGGGTTTATAACCAATCTTGTGAATCCAATAGGTGTGTTTGCGTCATTGGATGAACAATTAGGTCATTTTCAACCTCCCTAGACTTATTCTTGTCCAATTTGGGTTTTTAACCAATCTTGTTCATCCAATAGGTGTGTTTGTTTCATTGGATGAACAATTATGTCGTTTTCGTCCTCCCAAGTCTTATTCTTCTCCAATTAGCGTTTTTAACCAATCTTGTGCGTCCAATAGGTGTGTTTGTGTCATTGGATGAACATTTAGGTCATTTTCTTCCTCCATAGGCTTATTCTTGTCCAATTAGGGTTTTTAACCAATCTTGTGCATCCAATAAGTTCAGTTGTGTCATTGGATTAACGTTTAGGTCATTTTGGTCCTCCCTAGGCTTATTCTTGTGCAATTAGGATTTTTAACCAATCTTGTGGATCCAATAAGTTCATTTGTGTCGTTTGATTAACATTTAGGTCATTTTCGTCCTTTATAGGCTTATTCTTGTCCTATTAGGGTTTTTAACAAATCTTTTGCATCCAATAAGTTTATTTGTATCATTGGATTAACATTTAGGTCATTTTCTTCCTCCCTAGGCTTATTCTTATCCAATTAGGGTTTTTAACCAATCTTGTGCATAGATTAACAATTAGGTCATTTTCTTATTCCCTACGCTTATTCTTGTCCAATTAGGGTTTTTAACAAATCTTGTGCATCCAGTAGGTGTGTTTGTGTCATTGGATGAACATTTAGGTCATTTTCGTCCTCCCTAGGCTTATTCTTGTCCAATTAGGGTTTTTAACCAATCTTGTGCATCCAATAGGTGTGTTGGTGTCATTGGATGAACATTTAGGTCATTTTCGTCCTCCCTTGGCTTATTCTTTTCCAATTAGGGTTTTTAACCAATCTTGTGCATCCAATAGGTGAGCTGGTGTCATTTGATGAACATTTAAGTCATTTTCGTCCTCCCTAGGCTTATTCTTGTCCAATTAGGGTTTTTAACCAATCTTGTGCATCCGATAGGTGTGTTCGTATCAATGGATGAACATTTAGGTCATTTTCGTCCTCGCTAGGCTTATTCTTGTCCAATTAGGGTTTTTAACCAATCTTGTGCATGCAATAGGTGTGTTTGCGTCATTGGATGAACAATTAGGTCATCTTCAACCTCCCTAGGCTTATTCTTGTCCAATTAGGAATTTTAACCAATCTTGTTCATCCAATAGGAGTGTTTGTTTCATTGGATGAACAATTAGGTCATTTTGGTCCTCCCAAGGCTTATTCTTGTCCAATTAGGGTTTTTAACCAATCTTGTGAATCCAATAGGTGTGTTTGTGTCATTGGATGAACATTTAGGTCATTTTCTTCCTCCATAGGCTTATTCTTGTCCAATTAGGGTTTTTAACCAATCTTGTGTATCCAATAAGTTCATTTGTACCATTGAATTAACATTTATGTCATTTTCGTCCTCCCTAGGCTTATTCTTTTCCAGTTACGGTTTTTAACCAATCTTGTGCATCCAATAGGTGTGTTTATGTCATTGGATTAACATTTAGGTCATTTTCGTCCTCCCTCGGCATATTCTTGTCCAACTAGGGTTTTTAGCCCATGTTGTGCATCTAATAAGTTTATATGTTTCATTGGATTAACATTTAGGGTCATTTTGTACCTCCCTAGGCTTATTCTAGTCCAATTAGGGTTTTTAATCTATCTTGTGCATCCATAGGTCTGTTTGTCTCATCGGATTAACATTTATGTTATTTTCGTCTTCTCCAGGCTTATCCATATCCAATTAGGGATTTTAACCAATCTTGGGCATCCAATATGTCCATTGTGTCATTGGGTTACAATTTCGAACATTTTGGTTTTCCCTAGACTTATTCTAGTTCAATTAAGGTTTTTAACCAATATTATGCATCCAATAGGTGTGTTGGTTTGATAGGATTAACATTTAGGTTATTTTCATCATCCCTAGGCTCATTCTCGTCCATTTACGGTTTTTAACTAATCTTGTGAATCCAATAGGTGTGTTTGTGTCATTAGATTAACATTTAGGTCATTTTTTCCTACCTATGCTTATTCTATTTCAAATAGGGTTTTGAATCAATCTTGTGCATCCAATAAGTTCATTTGTTTCGTTGGATTAACATTTATGTCATTTTCGTCCTCCCAATACTTATTCTGGTCCAATTAGTGTTTTTAACCAACCTTACGCATCCAATTGGTGTGTTTGTGTCATTGGATTAACATTTAGGTCGTTTTCGTCCTCCCTAGGCTTTTTCGAGTCGAATTTAGGTTTTTAACCAATCTTGTGCATCCAATAGGTGTGTTTGTGTCATTGGATTAACATTTAGGTCATTTTCTTCCTCCATAGGCTTATTCTCCTCCAATTAGGGTTTTTACCCAATCTTGTGCAACCAATAAGTTCATTTGTTTCATTGGATTAACATTTATGTCATTATCATCTTCCGAAGTTTTATTCTAGTCCAATTAGGGTTTTTAAAAAATCTTGTGCATCCAATAGGTGTGTTAATCTCATTGGATAAACATTTAGGCCATTTTCGTCCTCTCTAGGCTTATTCTACTCCAATTAGGATTTTTCACCAATCTTGGGCATCTAATAAGTTCATTTGTTTCATTTATTTAACATTTAGGTCGTTTTCGTCTTCCCTAGGCTTATTCTAGTCCAATTAGAATTTTTAACCAATCTAGTGCATCTAACAATTGTGTTTGTGTCATTGGATCCACATTTAGGCCTTCATTGTCCTTGCTACGCTTATTCTAGTCCAATTAATGTTTTTAACCAATCTTGTGCATCCCATAAATTCATTTATGTCGTTGTATTAACCTTTAGGTTATTTTCGTCATCCCTAACCTTATTCTAGTCCAATTACGGTTTTTAACCAATCTTGTGCATCCAATAAGTTCATTTTTGTCTTTGGTTTAACATTTATGTCATTTTTGTCCTCTTAATGCTTATTCTAGTTAATTATGGTTTTTAACCAATCTTGTGCATCCAATAATTATTGTCGTCCTCCCTAGGCTTATTCAAGTCTGATTACGGTTTTTAACCAATCTTGTGCACCCAATAGATGTGTTTGTGTCATTGGATTAACATTTAGGTCATTTTCTACTCTCTTGGCATATTCTTGTCCAATTAGGGTTTTTAACCAATTTTGTGCATCCAATAAGTTCAGTTGTGTCATTGGATTAACATTTAGGTCATTTTCTTCCTCCCTAGGTTTATTCTTGTCCAATTAGGGTTTTTAACCAATCTTGTGCATCCCATAGGTGTGTTTATTTCATTGGATGAATAATCAGGTCATTTTCGTCCTCCCTAGACTTATTGTTGTGCAATTGGGGTTTTTAACCAATATTCAGCATCCAATTGGTGTGTTGGTGTCATTGGATGAACATTTAGGTCATTTTCGTCCTCCCTAGGCTTATTCTTGTCCAATTAGGGTTTTTAACAAATCTTGTGCATCCAATAAGTTCATTTGTGTCATTGGATGAACATTTCAGTCATTTTCTTTCTCTTTAGGCTTATTCTAGTTGAATTAGGTTTTTTAACCAATCTTGTGCATCCAATAGGTGTGTTGGTGTCATTTGATGAACATTTTCGTCCTCCCTATGCTTATTCTTGTCCAATTAGGGTTTTTAACCAATCTTGTGCATCCAATAGGTGTGTTCGTGTCAATGGATGAACATTTTGGTCATTTTCGTCCTCGCTAGGCTTTTTCTTGTCCAATTAGGGTTTTTAACCAATCTTGTGCATCCAATAGGTGTGTAAGTATCATTGGTTGAACATTTAGGTCATTTTCTTTCTCTGTAGGCTTATTCTTGTGCAATTAGGGTTTTTAACCAATCTTGTGCATCCAATAAGTTCAGTTGTGTCATTGGATTAACATTTCGGTCATTTTCGTCCTCCCTAGGCATATTCTTGTCCAATTAGGGTTTAAAACCAATCTTGTGAATCCAATAGGTGTGTTTGCGTCATTGGATGAACAATTAGGTCATTTTCAACCTCCCTAGGCTTATTCTTGTCCAATTTGGGTTTTTAACCAATCTTGTTCATCCAATAGGTGTGTTTGTTTCATTGGATGAACAATTAGGTCATTTTCGTCCTCCCAAGGCTTATTCTTCTCCAATTAGCGTTTTTAACCAATCTTGTGCATCCTATAGGTGTGTTTGTGTCATTGAATGAACATTTAGGTCATTTTCTTCCTCCATAGGCTTATTCTTGTCCAATTAGGGTTTTTAACCAATCTTGTGCATCCAATAAGTTCAGTTGTGTCATTGGATTAACGTTTAGGTCATTTTGGTCCTCCCTAGGCTTATTCTTGTGCAATTAGGGTTTTTAACCAATCTTGTGCATCCAATAAGTTCATTTGTGTCGTTTGATTAACATTTAGGATATTTCGTCCTTAATAGGCTTATTCTTGTCCTATTACGGTTTTTAACAAATCTTGTGAATCCAATAAGTTCATTTGTGTCATTGGATTAACATTTAGGTCATTTTCTTCCTCCCTAGGCTTATTCTTATCCAATTAGGGTTTTTAACCAATCTTGTGCGTCCAATAGGGGTGTTTGTTTCATTGGATGAACAATTAATCATTTTCGTCCTCCCTACGCTTATTCTTGTCCAATTAGGGTTTTTAACCAATCTTGTGCATCCAATAGGTGTGTTTGTGTCATTGGATGAACATTTAGGTCATTTGCGTCCTCCCTAGGCTTATTCTTGTCCAATTAGGGTTTTTAACCAATCTTGTGCATCCAATAGGTGTGTTGGTGTCATTGGATGAACATTTAGGTCATTTTCGTCCTCCCTAGGCTTATTCTTTTCCAATTAGGGTTTTTAACCAATCTTATGCATCCAATAAGTTCAGTTGTGTCATTGGATTAACATTTAGGTCATTTTGGTCCTCCTGAGGCTTATTCTTGTGCAATTATGGTTTTTAACAAATCTTGTGCATCCAATAAGTTCATTTGTGTCATTGGATTAACATTTAGGTCATTTTCTTCCTCCCTTGGTTTATTCTTATCCAATTAGGGTTTTTAACCAATCTTGTGCATCCAATAGGGGTGTTTGTGTCATTGGACGGACAATTAGGTTATTTTCGTCCTCCCTACGCTTATTCTTGTCCAATTAGGGTTTTTAACCAATCTTGTGCATCCAATAGGTGTGTTTGCGTCATTGGATGAACAATTAGGTCATCTTCAACCTCCCTAGGCTTATTCTTGTCCAATTAGGGATTTTAACCAATCTTGTTCATCCAATAGGTGTGTTTGTTTCATTGGATGAACAATTAGGTCATTTTCGTCCTCCCAAGTCTTATTCTTGTCCAATTACGGTTTTTAACCAATCTTGTGAATCTAATAGGTGTGTTTGTGTCATTGGATGAACATTTAGGTCATTTTCTTCCTCCATAGGCTTATTCTTGTCCAATTATGGTTTTTAACCAATCTTGTGCATCCAATAAGTTCAGTTTTGTCATTGGATTAACGTTTAGGTCATTTTGGTCCTCCCTAGGCTTATTATTGTGCAATTAGGGTTTTTAACCAATCTTGTGCATCCAATAAGTTCATTTGTGTCGTTTGATTAACATTTCGGTCATCTTCAACCTCCCTAGGCTTATTCTTGTCCTATTAGGGTTTTTAACAAATCTTGAGCATCCAATATGTTCATTTGTGTCATTGGATTAACATTTAGGTCATTTTCTTCCTCCCTAGGCTTATTCTTATCCAATTAGGGTTTTTAACCAATCTTGTGCATCCAATAGGGGTGTTTGTGTCATTGGATGTACAATTAGGTCATTTCCGTCCTCCCTACGCTTATTCTTGTCCAATTAGGGTTTTTAACCAATCTTGTGCATCCAATAGGTGTGTTTTTGTCATTGGATGAACATTTAGGTCATTTTCGTCCTCCCTAGGCTTATTCTTGTCCAATTAGGGTTTTTAACCAATCTTGTGCATCCAATATGTGTGTTTTTGTCATTGGATGAACATTTAGGTCATTTTCGTCCTCCCTAGGCTTATTCTTGTCCAATTAGGGTTTTTAACCAATCTTGTGCATCCAATAGGTGTGTCGGTGTCAATGGATGAACATTTAGGTAATTTTCGTCATCGGTAGGTTTATTCTTGTCCAATTATGGTTTTTAACCAATCTTGTGCATCCAATAAGTTCAGTTTTGTCATTGGATTAACGTTTAGGTCATTTTGGTCCTCCCTAGGCTTATTATTGTGCAATTAGGGTTTGTAACCAATCTTGTGCATCCAATAAGTTCATTTGTGTCGTTTGATTAACATTTCGGTCATCTTCAACCTCCCTAGGCTTATTCTTGTCCTATTAGAGTTTTTAACAAATCTTGAGCATCCAATATGTTCATTTGTGTCATTGGATTAACATTTAGGTCATTTTCTTCCTCCGTAGGCTTATTCTTGTCCAATTAGGGTTTTTAACCAATCTTGTGCATCGAATAAGTTCAGTTGTGTCATTGGATTAACATTTACGTCATTTACGTCCTCCCTAGGCTTATTCTTGTCCATTTAGGGTTTTTAAGCAATCTTGTGCATCCAATAGGTGTGTTCGTGTCAATGGATAAACATTTAGGTCATTTTAGTCCTCGCTAGGCTTATTCTTGTCCAATTAGGGTTTTTAACCAATCATGTGCATCCAATAGGTGTGTTTGTATCATTGGATGAACATTTAGGTCATTGTCTTCCTCCGTAGGCTTATTCTTGTCCAATTAGGGTTTTTAACCAATCTTGTGCATCCAATAAGTTCAGTTGTGTCATTGGATTAACATTTACGTCATTTTCGTCCTCCCTAGGCTTATTCTTGTCCAATTAGGGTTTTTAACCAATCTTGTGCATCCAATAGGTGTGTTTGCGTCATTGGATGAACAATTAGGTCATCTTCAACCTCCCTAGGCTTATTCTTGTCAAATTAGGGTTTTTAACCAATCTTGTTCATCCAATAGGTGTGTTTGTTTCATTGGAAGAACAATTAGGTCATTTTGGTCCTCCCAAGGCTTATTCTTGTCCAATTAGGGTTTTTAACCAATCTTGTGAATCCAATAGGTGTGTTTGTGTCAGTGGATGAACATTTAGGTCATTGTCTTCCTCCATAGGCTTATTCTTGTCCAATTAGGGTTTTTAACCAGTCTTGTGCATCCAATAAGTTCAGTTGTGTCATTGGAATAACGTTTAGGTCATTTTGGTCCTCCCTAGGCTTATTATTGTGCAATTAAGGTTTTTAACCAATCTTGGGCATCCAATAAGTTCATTTGTGTCATTGGATTAACATTTAGGTCATTTTCTTCCTCCCTAGGCTTTTTCTTATCCAATTAGGGTTTTTAACCAATCTTGTGCATCCAATAGGTGTGTTTGCGTCATTGGATGAACAATTAGGTCATCTTCAACCTCCCTAGGGTTATTCTTGTCCAATTAGGGTTTTAAACCAATCTTGTTCATCCAATAGATGTGTTTGTTTCATTGGATGAACAATTAGGTCATTTGCGTCCTCCCAAGGCTTATTCTTGTCCAATTAGGGTTTTTAACCAATCTTGTGCATCCAATAGGTGTGTTTGTGTCATTGGATGAACATTTAGGTCATTTTCTTCCTCCATAGGCTTATTCTTGTCCAATTAGGGTTTTTAACCAATCTTGTGCATTCAATAAGTTCAGTTGTGTCATTGGATTAACGTTTAGGTCATTTTGGTCCTCCCTAGGCTTATTCTTGTGCAATTAGGGTTTTTAACCAATCTTGTGCATCCAATAAGTTCATTTGTGTCGTTTGATTAACATTTAGGTCATTTTCGTCCTTTATAGGCTTATTCTTGTCTTATTAGGGTTTTTAACAAATCTTGTGCATCCAATAAGTTCATTTGTGTCATTGGATTAACATTTAGGTCATTTTCTTCCTCCCTAGGCTTATTCTTATCCAATTAGGGTTTTTAACCAATCTTGTGCATCCAATAGGGGTGTTTGTGTCATTGGATGAACAATTAGGTAATTTTCGTCGTCCATAGGCTTATTCTTGTCCAATTAGGGTTTTTAACCAATCTTGTGCATCCAATAGGTGTGTTTGTGTCATTGGATGAACATTTAGGTCATTTGCGTCCTCCCTAGGCTTATTCTTGTCCAATTAGGGTTTTTAACCAATCTTGTGCATCCAATAGGTGTGTTGGTGTCATTGGACGAACATTTAGGTCATTTTCGTCCTCCCTAGGCTTATTCTTTTCCAATTAGGGTTTTTAACCAATCTTGTGCATCCAATAGGTGTGTTGGTGTCATTCGATGAATATTTAAGTCATTTTTGTCCTCCCTAGGCATATTCTTGTCCAATTAGGGTTTTTAACCAATCTTGTGCATCCAATAGGTGTGTTCGTATCAATGGATGAACATTTAGGTCTTTTTCGTCCTTGCTAGGCTTATTCTTGTCCAATTAGGGTTTTTAACCAATCTTGTGCATCCAATAGGTGTGTTTGCGTCATTGGATGAACAATTAGGTCATCTTCAACCTCCATAGGCTTATTCTTGTCCAATTAGGGATTTTAACCAATCTTGTTCATCCAATAGGTGTGTTTGTTTCATTGGATGAACAATTAGGTCATTTTCGTCCTCCCAAGTCTTATTCTTGTCCAATTAGGGTTTTTAACCAATCTTGTGAATCCAATAGGTGTGTTTGTGTCATTGGATGAACATTTAGGTCATTTTCTTCCTCCATAGGCTTCTTCTTGTCCAATTAGGGTTTTTAACCAATCTTTTGCATCCAATAAGTTCAGTTGGGTCATTGGATTAACGTTTAGGTCATTTTGGTCCTCCCTAGGCTTATTATTGTGCAATTAGGGTTTTTAACCAATCTTGTGCATCCAATAAGTTCATTTGTGTCGTTTGATTAACATTTCGGTCATTTTCAACCTCCCTAGGCTTATTCTTGTCCTATTAGGATTTTTAACAAATCTTGGGCATCCAATATGTTCATTTGTGCCATTGGATTAACATTTAGGTCATTTTCTTCCTCCCTAGGCTTATTCTTTTCCAATTAGGGTTTTTAACCAATCTTGTGCATCCAATAGGCGTGTTTGTGTCATTGGATGTACAATTAGGTCATTTTCGTCCTCCCTACGCTTATTCTTGTCCAAATAGGGTTTTTAACCAATCTTGTACATCCAATAGGTGTGTCGGTGTCAATGGATGAACATTTAGGTCATTTTCGTCCTCGCTAGGCTTATTCTTGTTCAATTAGGGTTTTTAACCAATCTTGTGCATCCAATAGGTGTGTTTGTGTCATTGGATGAACATTTAGGTCATTTTCTTCCTCCGTAGGCTTATTCTTGTCCAATTAGGGTTTTTAACCAATCTTGTGCATCCAATAAGTTCAGTTGTGTCATTGGATTAACATTTACGTCATTTTCGTCTTCCCTAGGCTTATTCTTTTCCAATTAGGGTTTTTAAGCAATCTTGTGCATCCAATAGGTGTGTTCGTGTCAATGGATGAACATTTAGGTCATTTTAGTCCTCGCTAGGCTTATTCTTGTCCAATTAGGGTTTTTAACCAATCTTGTGCATCCAATAGGTGTGTTTGTATCATTGGATGAACATTTAGGTCATTTTCTTCCTCCGTAGGCTTATTCTTGTCCAATTAGGGTTTTTAACCAATCTTGTGCATCCAATAGGTGTGTTCGTGTCAATGGATGAACATTTTGGTCATTTTCGTCCTCCCTAGGCTTATTCTTGTGCATTTAGAGTTTTTAACCAATCTTGTGCATCCAATACGTGTGTTTGCGTCATTGGATGAACAATTAGGTCATCTTCAACCTCCCTAGGCTTATTCTTGTCAAATTAGGGTTTTTAACCAATCTTGTTCATCCAATAGGTGTGTTTGTGTCATTGGATTAACCTTGAGGTCATTTTCTTCCTCCCAAGGGTTATTCAAGTCCCGATAGGGTTTTTAACCAATCTTGTGCATCCAATAAGTTCATTTGTATCATTGAATTAACATTTATGTCATTTTCGTCCTCCCTACGCTTATTCTTTTCCAGTTACGATTTTTAACCAATCTTGTGCATCCAATAGGTGTGTTTATATCATTGGATTAACATTTAGGTCATTTTTGTCCTCCCTCGGCATATTCTTGTCCAACTAGGGTTTTTAGCCCATGTTGTGCATCTAATAAGTTCATATGTTTCATTGGATTAACATTTAGGGTCATTCTGTACCTCCCTAGGCTTATTCTAGTCCAATTAGGGTTTTTAATCAATCTTGTGCATCCATAGGTCTGTTTGTCTCATCGGATTAACATTTATGTTATTTTCGTCATCTCCATGCTTATTCATATCCAATTAGGGCTTTTAACCAATCTTGGGCATCCAATTAAGGTTTTTAACCAATATTATGCATCCAATAGGTGTGTTGGTTTGATAGGATTAACATTTAGGTTATTTTCATCATCCCTAGGCTCATTCTCGTCCATTTACGGTTTTTAACTAATCTTGTGAATCCAATAGGTGTGTTTGTGTTATTAGATTAACATTTAGGTCATTTTTTCCTACCTATGCTTATTCTATTACAAATAGGGTTTTTAATCAATCTTGTGCATCCAATAAGTTCATTTGTTTCGTTGGATTAACATTTATGTCATTTTCGTCCTCCCAATACTTATTATGGTCCAATTAGTGTTTTTAACCGACCTTACGCATCCAATTGGTGTGTTTGTTTCATTGGATTAACATTTAGGTCGTTTTCGTCCTCCCTATGCTTTTTCGAGTCGAATTTAGGTTTTTAACCAATCTTGTGCATCCAATAGGTGTGTTTGTGTCATTGGATTAACATTTAGGTCATTTTCTTCCTCCATAGGCTTATTCTCCTCCAATTAGGGTTTTTACCCAATCTTCTGCAACCAGTAAGTTCATTTGTTTCATTGGATTAACATTTATGTCATTTTCATCTTCCGAAGTTCTATTCTAGTCCAATTAGGGTTTGTAACTAATTTTGTGCATCCAATAGGTGTGTTAATCTCATGGGATAAATATTTAGGTCATTTTCGTCCTCTCTAGGCTTATTCTTTTGTGTTATATGATTAACATTTTGGTTATTTTCGTCCTCCCTAGGCTTATTCAAGTCCGATTACGGTTTTTAACCAATCTTGTGCATCCAATAGATGTGTTTGTGTCATTGGATTAACATTTAGGTCATTTTCTACTCTCTTGGCATATTCTTGTCCAATTAGGGTTTTTAACCAATTTTGTGCATCCAATAAGTTCAGTTGTGTCATTGGATTAACATTTAGGTCATTTTCTTCCTCCCTAAGTTTATTCTTGTCCAATTAGGGTTTTTAACCAATCTTGTGCATCCCATAGGTGTGTTTATTTCATTGGATGAACAATCAGGTCATTTTCGTCCTCCCTAGACTTATTCTTGTGCAATTAGGGTTTTTAACCAATCTTCAGCATCCAATTGGTGTGTTGGTGTCATTGGATGAACATTTAGGTCATTTTCGTCCTCCCTAGGCTTATTCTTGTCCAATTACGGTTTTTAACAAATCTTGTGCATCCAATAAGTTCATTTGTGTCATTGGATGAACATTTCAGTCATTTTCTTTCTAGTTAGGCTTATTCAAGTTGAATTAGGGTTTTTAACCAATCTTGTGCATCCAATAGGTGTGTTTGTGTCATTGGATGAACAATTAGGTCATTTTCGTCCTACCTAGGCTTATTCTTGTCCAATTAGGGTTTTTAACCAATCTTGTGCATCCAATAGGTGTGTTGGTGTCATTTGATGAACATTTAAGTCATTTTCGTCCTACCTAGGCTTATTCTTGTCCAATTAGGGTTTTTAACCAATCTTGTGCATCCAATAGGTGTGTTAGTGTCAATGGATGAACATTTTGGTCATTTTCGTCCTTGCTAGGCTTTTTCTTGTCCAATTAGTGTTTTTAACCAATGTTGTGCATCCAATAGGTGTGTTGGTGTCATTGGAAGAACATTTAAGTCATTTTCGTCCTCCTCAGGCATGTTCTTGTCCAATTAGGGTTTTTAACCTATCTTGTGCATCCAATAGGTGTGTTCGTATCAATGGATGAACATTTAGGTCTTTTTCGTCCTCTCTAGGCTTATTCTTGTCCAATTAGGGTTTATAACCGATCTTGTGAATCCAATAGGTGTGTTTGCGTCATTGGATGAACAATTAGGTCATTTTCAACCTCCCTAGGCTTATTCTTGTTCAATTTGGGTTTTTAACCAATCTTGTTCATCCAATAGGTGTGTTTGTTTCATTGGATGAACAATTAGGTCATTTTCGTCCTCCCAAGGCTTATTCTTCTCCAATTAGCGTTTTTAACAAATCTTGTGCATCCAATAGGTGTGTTTGTGTCATTGGATGAACATTTAGGTAATTTTCTTCCTCCATAGGCTTATTCTTGTCCAATTAGGGTTTTTAACCAATCTTGTGCATCCAATAAGTTCAGTTCAGTCATTGGATTAACGTTTAGGTCATTTTGGTCCTCCCTAGGCTTATTCTTGTGCAATTAGGGTTTTTAACCAATCTTGTGACTCCAATAAGTTCATTTGTGTCGTTTGATTAACATATAGGTCATTTTTTTCCTCCCTAGGCTTATCCTTATCCAATTAGGGTTTTTAACCAATCTTGTGCATCCGATAGGGGTGTTTGTGTCATTGGATGTACAATTAGGTCATTTTCGTCCTCCCAAGGCTTATTCTTGTCCAATTAGGGTTTTTAACCAATCTTGTGCATCCAATAGGTGTGTTTGCGTCATTGGATGAACAATTAGGTCATCTTCAACCTCCCTAGGCTTATTCTTGTCCAATTAGGGTTTTTAACCAATTGTGTTCATCCAATAGATGTGTTTGTTTCATTGGATGAATAATTACGTCATTTTCGTCCTCCCAAGGCTTATTCTTGTCCTATTAGGGTTCTTAACAAATATTGGGCATCCAATAAGTTCATTTGTGTCATTGGATTAACATTTAGGTCATTTTCTTCCTCCCTAGGCTTATTCTTATCTAATTAGGGTTTTTAACCAATCTTGTGCATCCAATAGGTGTGTTTGTGTCATTGGATGAACATTTAGGTCATTTTCGTCCTACCTAGGCTTATTCTTTTCCAATTAGGGTTTTTAACCATTCTTGTGCATCGAATAGGTGTGTTTGTGTCATTGGATGAACTTTTAGGTCATTTTCGTCCCCCCAAGGCTTATTCTTGTCCAATTAGAGTTTTTAACCAATCTTGTGCATCCAATAGGTGTGTTGGTGTCATTGGATGAACATTTAGGTCATTTTCGTCCTCCCTTGGCTTATTCTTTTCCAATTAGGGTTCTTAACCATTCTTGTGCATCCAATAGGTGTCTTCGTGTCATTGGATGAATATTTAGGTCATTTTCGTCCTCCCTAGGCTTATTCTTGTCCAATTATGGTTTTTAACCAATCTTGTGCATCCAATATGTGTGTTCGTGTCATTGGATTAACATTTAGGTCATTTTCGTCCTCCCTAGGTTTATTCTTGTCCAATTAGGTTTTTTAACCAATCTTGTGCATCCAATAGGTGTATTGGTGTCATTGGATGAACATTTAGGTAATTTTCGTCCTCCCTAGGCTAATTCTTGTCCAATTAGGGTTTTTAACCAATCTTGTGCATCCAATAAGTTGATTTGTGTTATTGGATTATCATTTAGGTCATTTACGTCATCCCTACTCTTAATATTGTCCAATTAAGGTTTTTAACCAATCTTGTGCATCCAATAAGTTCATTTGCGTCATAGGATTAACATTTAGGTCATTTTCGTCCTCCGTAGGCTTATTCTTGTCCAATTAGGGTTTTTAACCAATCTTGTGCATCTAATAGGTGTGTTCGTGTTAATGGCTAAACATTTAGGTCATTTTTGTCCTCCCCAGGCTTATTCTTGTCCAATTAAGGTTTTTAACCAATCTTGTGCATCCGATAGGTGTGGTGGTGTCATTGGATGAACATTTAGGTCATTTTCGTCCTCCCTAGGCTTATTCTTTTCCAATTAGGGTTTTTCACCATTCTTGTGCATCCAATAGGTGTCTTCATGTCATTGGATGAATATTTAGGTCATTTTCGTCCTCCCTACGCTTATTCCTGTCCAATTAGGGTTTTTAACAAATCTTGTGCATCCAATAGGTGTGTTTGTGTCATTGGAAGAACATTTAGGTCATTTTCGTCCTCCCTAGGCTTGTTCTTGTCCAATTAGGGTTTTTAACCAATCTTGTGCATCCAATAGGTGTGTTGGTGTCATTGGATGAACATTTAGGTCATTTTCGTTCCCCCTAGGCTTATTCTTTTCCAATTAGGGTTTTTAACCATTCTTGTGCATCCAATAGGTGTCTTCGTGTGATTGGATGAACATTTAGGTCATTTTCGTCCTCCCTAGGCTTATTCTTGTCCAATTAGGGTTATTAACCAATCTTGTGCATCCAATATGTGTGTTCGTGTCATTGGATGAACATTTAGGTCATTTTCGTCCTCCCTAGGCTTATTCTTATTAGGTTTGTTAACCAATCTTGGGCATCCAATAGGTTTATTGGTGTCATTGGTTGAACATTTAGGTAGTTTTCGTCCTCCTTAAACTTATTCTTGTCAAATTAGGGTTTTTAACCAATCTTGTGCATCCAATAAGTTCATTTGTGTCGTTTGATTAACATTTCGGTCATTTTCAACCTCCCTAGGCTTATTCTTGTCCTATTAGGGTTTTTAACAAATCTTGGGCATCCAATATGTTCATTTGTGTCATTGGATTAACATTTAAGTCATTTCCTTCCTCCCTAGGCTTATTCTTATCCAATTAGGGTTTTTAACCAATCTTGTGCATCCAATAGGGGTGTTTGTGTCATTGGATGTACAATTAGGTCATTTTCGTCCTCCCTACGCTTATTCTTGTCCAATTAGGGTTTTGAACCAATCTTGTGCATCCAATAGGTGTGTTTGTGTCATTGGATGAACATTTAGGCCATTTTCGTCCTCCCTAGGCTTATTCCTGTCCAACTAGGGTTTTTAACCAATCTTGTGCATCCAATAGGTGTGTCGGTGTCAATGGATGAACATTTAGGTCATTTTCGTCCTCGCTAGGCTTATTCTTGTCCAATTAGGGTTTTTAACCAATCTTGTGCATCCAATAGGTGTGTTTGTATCATTGGATGAATATTTAGGTCATTTTCTTCCTCCGTAGGCTTAGTCTTGTCCAATTAGGGTTTTTAACCAATCTTGTGCATCCAATAAGTTCAGTTGTGTCATTGGATTAACATTTACGTCATTTTCGTCCTCCATAGGCTTATTCTTGTCCAATTAGGGTTTTTAAGCAATCTTGTGCATCCAATAGGTGTGTTCGTGTCAATGGATGAACATTTAGGTCATTTTAGTCCTCGCTAGGCTTATTCTTGTCCAATTAGGGTTTTTAACCAATCTTGTGCATCCAATAGGTGTGTTTGTATCATTGGATGAACATTTAGGTCATTTTCTTCCTCCGTAGGCTTATTCTTGTCCAATTAGGGTTTTTAACCAATCTTGTGCATCCAATAAGTTCAGTTGTGTCATTGGATTAACATTTACCTCATATTCGTCCTCCCTAGGCTTATTCTTGTGCAATTAGGGTTTTTAACCAATCTTGTGCATCCCATAGGTGTGTTTGCGTCATTGGATGAACAATTAGGTCATCTTCAACCTCCCTAGGCTTATTCTTGTCAAATTAGGGTTTTTAACCAGTCTTGTTCATCCAATAGGTGTGTTTGTGTCATTGGATTAACCTTTAGGTCATTTTCTTCCTCCCAAGGGTTATTCAAGTCCCAATAGGGTTTTTAACCAATCTTGTGCATCCAATAAGTTCATTTGTATAATTGAATTAACATTTATGTCATTTTCGTCCTCCCTACGCTTATTCTTTTCCAGTTACATATTTTAACCAATCTTGTGCATCCAATAGGAGTGTTTATGTCATTGGATTAATATTTAGGTCATTTTCGTCCTCCCTCGGCATATTCTTGTCCAACTAGGGTTTTTAGCCCATGTTGTGCATCTAATAAGTTCATATGTTTCATTGGATTAACATTTAGGGTCATTTTGTACCTCCCTAGGCTTATTCTAGTCCAATTAGGGTTTTTAATGAATCTTGTGCATCCATAGGTCTGTTTGTCTCATCGGATTAACATTTATGTTATTTTCGTCATCTCCAGGCTTATTCATATCCAATTAGGGCTTTTAACCAATCTTGGGGATCCAATATGTCCATTGTGTCATTGGATTACAATTTCGAACATTTTGGTCTTCCCTAGACTTATTCTAGTTCAATTAAGGTTTTTACCCAATATTATGCATCCAATAGGTGTGTTGGTTTGATAGGATTAACATTTAGGTTATTTTCATCATCCCTAGGCTCATTCTCGTCCATTTACGGTTTTTAACTAATCTTGTGAATCCAATAGGTGTGTTTGTGTCATTAGATTAACATTTAGGTCAATTTTTCCTACCTATGCTTATTCTATTTCAAATAGGGTTTTTAATCAATCTTGTGCATCCA
Organism: Cicer pinnatifidum; assembly: GCA_037974775.1. NCBI lineage: Eukaryota > Viridiplantae > Streptophyta > Magnoliopsida > Fabales > Fabaceae > Cicer > Cicer pinnatifidum. Next base: position 24,462,955 of record JBBPBR010000001.1, on the reverse strand, counting down.
ATAAGTTCATTTGTTTCGTTGGATTAACATTTATGTCATTTTCGTCCTCCCTATACTTATTCTGGTCCAATTAGTGTTTTTAACCAACCTTACGCATCCAATTGGTGTGTTTGTTGCATTGGATTAACATTTAGGTCGTTTTCGTCCTCCCTAGGCTTTTTCGAGTCGAATTTAGGTTTTTAACCAATCTTGTGCATCCAATAGGTGTGTTTGTGTCATTGGATTAACATTTAGGTCATTTTCTTCCTCCATAGGCTTATTCTCCTCCAATTAGGGTTTTTACCCAATCTTGTGCAACCAATAAGTTCATTTGTTTCATTGGATTAACATTTATGTCATTTTCATCTTCCGAAGTTTTATTCTAGTCCAATTAGGGTTTTTAACTAATCTTGTGCATCCAATAGGTGTGTTAATCTCATTGGATAAACATTTAGGCCATTTTCGTCCTCTCTAGGCTTATACTACTCCAATTAGGATTTTTCACCAATCTTGGGCATCTAATAAGTTCATTTGTTTCATTTGATTAACATTTAGGTCATTTTTGTCTTCCCTAGGCTTATTGTAGTCCAATTTGAATTTTTAACCAATCTAGTGCATCTAACATGTGTGTTTGTGTCATTGGATCCATATTTAGGCCATCATTGTCCTTGCTACGCTTATTCTAGTCCAATTAATGTTTTTAACCAATCTTGTGCATCCCATAAATTCATTTTAGTCGTTGTATTAACCTTTAGGTTATTTTCGTCATCCCTAACCTTATTCTAGTCCAATTACGGTTTTTAACCAATCTAGTGCATCCAATAAGTTCATTTTTGTCTTTGGATTAACATTTATGTCATTTTCGTCCTCTTAATGCTTATTCTAGTTAATTATGGTTTTTAACCAATATTGTGCATCCAATAAGTTCTTTTGTGTTATATGATTAACATTTTGAATATTTTCATCCTCCCTAGGCTTATTCAAGTCCGATTACGGTTTTTAACAAATCTTGTGCATCCAATAGATGTGTTTGTGTCATTGGATTAACATTTAGGTCATTTTCTACTCTCTTGGCATATTCTTGTCCAATTAGGGTTTTTAACCAATTTTGTGCATCCAATAAGTTCAGTTGTGTCATTGGATTAACATTTAGGTCATTTTCTTCCTCCGTAGGTTTATTCTTGTCCAATTAGGGTTTTTAACCAATCTAGTGCAAACCATAGGTGTGTTTATTTCATTGGATGAACAATCAGGTCATTTTCGTCCTCCCTAGACTTATTCTTGTGCAATTAGGGTTTTTAACCAATCTTCAGAATCCAATTGGTGTGTTTGTGTCATTGGATGAACATTGAGGTCATTTTCGTCCTCCCTAGGCTTATTCTTGTCCAATTAGGGTTTTTAACAAATCTTGTGCATCCAATAAGTTCATTTGTGTTATTGGATGAACATTTCAGTCATTTTCTTTCTCGTTAGGCTTATTCTAGTTGAATTAGGGTTTTTAACCAATCTTGTGCATCCAATAGGTGTGTTTGTGTCATTGGATGAACAATTAGGTCATTTTCGTCCTACCTAGGCTTATTCTTGTCCAATTAGGGTTTTTAACCAATCTTGTGCATCCAATAGGTGTGTTGGTGTCATTTGATGAACATTTAAGTCATTTTCGTCCTCCCTAGGCTTATTCTTGTCCAATTAGGGTTTTTAACCAATCTTGTGCATCCAATAGGTGTGTTTGTGTCATTTGATGAACATTTAAGTCATTTTCGTCCTCCTTCGGCATATTCTTGTCCAATTAGTGTTTTTAACCAATCTTGTGCATCCAATAGGTGTGTTCGTATCAATGGATGAACATTTAGGTCTTTTTCGTCCTCGCTAGGCTTATTCTTGTCCAATTAGGGTTTTTAACCAATCTTGTGCATCCAATAGGTGTGTTTGCGTCATTGGATGAACAATTAGGTCATCTTCAACCTCCCTAGGCTTATTCTTGTCCAATTAGGGATTTTAACCAATCTTGTTCATCCAATAGGTGTGTTTGTGTCATTGGATGAACAATTAGGTCATCTTCAACCTCCCTAGGCTTATTCTTGTCAAATTAGGGTTTTTAACCAATCTTGTTCATCCAACAGGTGTGTTTGTTTCACTGGAAGAACAATTATGTCATTTTCGTCCTCCCAAGACGTTTTCTTGTCCAATTAGGGTTTTTAACCAATCTTGTGCATCCAATAGGTGTGTATATATCATTGGATGAACATTTAGGTCATTTTCTTCCTCTGTAGGCTTATTCTTGTCCAATTAGGGTTTTGAACCAATCTTGTGCATCCAATAAGTTCAGTTGTGTCATTGGCTTAACATTTACGTCATTTTCGTCCTCCCTAGGCATATTCTTGTCCAATTAGGGTTTATAACCAATCATGTGAATCCAATAGGTGTGTTTGCGTCATTGGATGAACAATTAGGTCATTTTCAACCTCCCTAGGCTTATTCTTGTCCAATTTGGGCTTTTAACCAATCTTGTTCATCCAATAGGTGTGTTTGTTTCATTGGATTAACAATTAGGTCATTTTCGTCCTCCCAAGGCTTATTCTTCTCCAATTAGCGTTTTTAACCAATCTTATGCATCCAATAGGTGTGTTTGTGTCATTGGATGAACATTTAGGTAATTTTCTTCCTCCATAGGCTTATTCTTGTCCAATTAGGGTTTTTAATCAATCTTGTGCATCCATATAAGTTCAGTTGTGTCATTGGATTAACGTTTAGGTCATTTTGGTCCTCCCTAGGCTTATTCTTGTGCAATTAGGGTTTTTAACCAATCTTGTGCATCCAATAAGTTCATTTGTGTCGTTTGATTAACATTTAGGTCATTTTCGTCCTTTATAGGCTTATTCTTGTCCTATTAGGGTTTTTAACAAATCTTGTGCATCCAATAAGTTCATTTGTGTCATTGGATTAACATTTAGGTCATTTTCTTCCTCCCTAGGCTTATTCTTATCCAATTTGGGTTTTTAACCAATCTTGTGCATCCAATAGCGGTGTTTGTGTCATTGGATGAACAATTAGGTCATTTTCGTCCTCCCTACGCTTATTCTTGTCCAATTAGGGTTTTTAACCAATCTTGTGCATCCAATAGGTGTGTTGGTGTCATTGGATGAACATTTAGGTCATTTTCGTCCTCCCTAGGCTTATTCTTTTCTAATTAGGGGTTTTATCCAATCTTGTGCATCCAATAGGTGTGTTGGTGTCATTTAATGAACATTTAAGTCCTTTTCGTCCTCCCTAGACATATTCTTGTTCAATTAGGGTTTTTAACCAATCTTGTGCATCCAATAGGTGTGTTCGTATCAATGGATGAACATTTCGGTCTTTTTCGTCCTCGCTAGGCTTATTCTTGTCCAATTAGGGTTTTAACCAATCTTGTGCATCCAATAGGTGCGTTTGCGTCATTGGAGGAACAATTAGGTCATCTTCAACCTCCCTAGGATTATTCTTGTCCAATTAGGGATTTTAACCAATCTTATGCATCCAATAGGTGTGTTTGTTTCATTGGATGAACAATTAGGTCATTTTCGTCCTCCCAAGTCTTATTCTTGTCCAATTAGAGTTTTTAACCAATCTTGTGCATCCAATAAGTTCATTTGTGTCGTTTGATTAACATTTCGGTCATTTTCAACCTCCCTAGGCTTATTCTTGTCCTATTAGGGTTTTTAACAAATCTTGGGCATCCAATATGTTCATTTGTGTCATTGGATTTACAATTAGGTCATTTTCGTCCTCCCTACGCTTATTCTTGTCCAATTAGGGTTTTTAACCAATCTTGTGCATCCAATAGGTGTGTTTGTGTGATTGGATGAACATTTAGGTCATTTTCGTCCTCCCTAGGCTTATTCTTGTCCAATTAGGCTTTTTAACCAATCTTGTGCATCCAATAGGTGTGTCGGTGTCAATGGACGAACATTTAGGTCATTTTCGTCCTCGCTAGGCTTATTCTTGTCCAATTAGGATTTTTAACCAATCTTGTGCATCCAATAGGTGTGTTTGTATCATTGGATGAACATTTAGGTCATTTTCTTCCTCCGTAGGCTTATCCTTGTCCAATTAGGGTTTTTAATCAATCTTGTGCATCGAATAAGTTCAGTTGTGTCATTGGATTAACATTTACGTCATTTTCGTCCTCCATAGGCTTAATCTTTTCCAATTAGGGTTTTTAAGCAATCTTGTGCATCCAATAGGTGTGTTCGTGTCAATGGATGAATATTTAGGTTATTTTAGTCCTCGCTGGGCTTATTCTTATCCAATTAGGGTTTTTAACCAATCATGTGCATCCAATGGCTGTGTTTGTATCATTGGATGAACATTTAGGTCATTTTCGTCCTCCGTAGGCTTATTCTTGTCCAATTAGGGTTTTTAACCAATCTTGTGCATCCAATAAGTTCAGTTGTGTCGTTGGATTAACATTTACGTCATTTTCGTCCTCCCTAGGCTTATTCTAGTCCAATTAGGGTTTTTAACCAATCTTGTGCATCCAATAGGTATGTTTGCGTCATTGGATGAACAATTAGGTCATCTTCAACCTCCCTAGGCTTACTCTTGTCAAATTAGGGTTTATAACAAATCTTGTTCATCCAATAGGTGTGTTTGTTTCTTTGGAAGAACAATTAGGTCATTTTCGTCCTCCCAAGACTTATTCTTGTCCAATTAGGGTTTTTAACAATTCTTGTGAATCCAATAGGTGTGTTTGTCTCATTGGATGAACATTTAGGTCATTTTCTTCCTCCATAGGCTTATTCTTGTCCAATTAGGGTTTTTAACCAGTCTTGTGCATTAAATAAGTTCAGTTATGTCATTGGATTAACGTTTAGGTCATTTTGGTCCTCCCTAGGCTTATTATTGTGCAATTTTTGTTTTTAACCAATCTTGTGCATCCAATAAGTTCATTTGTGTCGTTTGATTAACATTTAGGTCATTTTCGTCCTCCATAGGCTTATTCTTGTCCTATTAGGATTTTTAACAAATCTTGGGCATCCAATAAGTTCATTTGTGTAATTGGATTAACATTTAGGTCATTTTTTTCCTCCCTAGGCTTATCCTTATCCAATTAGGGTTTTTAACCAATCTTGTGCATCCGATAGGGGTGTTTGTGTCATTGGATGTACAATTAGGTCATTTTCGTCCTCCCAAGGCTATTTCTTGTCCAATTAGGGTTTTTAACCAATCTTGTGCATCCAATAAGTTCAGTTGTGTCATTGGATTAATATTTACGTCATTTTCGTCCTACCTAGGCTTATTCTTGTCCAATAAGGGTTTTTAACCAATCTTGTGCATCCAATAGGTGTGTTTGCGTCATTGGATGAACAATTAGGTCATCTTCAACCTCCCTAGGCTTATTCTTGTCCAATTAGGGTTTTTAACCAATTGTGTTCATCCAATAGATATGTTTGTTTCATTGGATGAATAATTAGGTCATTTTCGTCCTCCCAAGGCTTATTCTTGTCCTATTAGGGTTTTTAACAAATCTTGGACATCCAATAAGTTCATTTGTGTCGTTTGATTAACATTTAGGTAATTTTCGTCCTCCCTAGGCTTATTCTTGTCCTTTTAGGGTTTTTAACAAATCTTGGGCATCCAATAAGTTCATTTGTGTCATTGGATTAACATTTAGGTCATTTTCTTCCTCCCTAGGCTTATTCTTATCCAATTAGGGTTTTTAACCAATCTTGTGCATCCAATAGGGGTGTTTGTGTCATTGTATGAACATTTAGGTTATTTTCATCCTCCCTACGCTTATTCTTGTCCAATTTGGGTTTTTAACCAATCTTGTGCATCCAATAGGTGTGTTTGTGTCATTGGATGAACATTTAGGTCATTTTCGTCCTCCCTAGGCTTATTCATTTCCAATTAGGGTTTTTAACCATTCTTGTGCATCCAATAGGTGTGTTTGTCTCATTGGATGAACATTTAGGTCATTTTCGTCCTCCCTAGGCTTATTCTTGTCCAATTAGGGTTTTTAACCAATCTTGTGCATCCAATAGGTGTGTTGGTGTCATTGGATGAACATTTAGGTCATTTTCGTCCTCCCTAGGCTTATTCTTTTCCAATTAGGGTTTTTAACGATTCTTGTGCATCCAATAGGTGTCTTCGTGTCATTGGCTGAATATTTAGGTCATTTTCGTCCTCCCTAGGCTTATTCTTGTCCAATTAGGATTTTAACCAATCTTGTGCATCCAATATGTCTGTTCGTGTCGTTGGATGAACATTTAGGTCATTTTCGTCCTCCCTAGGTTTATTCTTGTCCAATTTGGTTTTTTAACCAATCATGTGCATCCATTAGGTGTATTGGTGTCATTGGATGAACATTTAGGTCATTTTCGTCCTCCCTAGGCTTATTCTTTTCCAATTAGGGTTTTTAACCAATCTTGTGCATCTAATAGGTGTGTTCGTGTTAATGGTTGAACATTTAGGTCATTTTCGTCCTCCCTAGGCTTATTCTTGTCCAATTAGGGTTTTTAACCAATCTTGTGCATCCGATAGGTGTGGTGGTGTCATTGGATGAACATTTAGGCGATTTTAGTCCTCCCTAGGCTTATTCTTTTCCAATTAGGGTTTTTCACCATTCTTGTGCATCCAATTGGTGTCTTCGTGTCATTGGATGAACATTTTGGTCATTTTCGTCCTCCCTACGCTTATTCCTATCCAATTAGGGTTTTTAACCAATCTTGTGCATCCAATAGGTGTGTTTGTGTCATTGGATGAACATTTAAGTCATTGTCGTCCTCCCTAGGCTTATTCTTGTCCAATTAGGGTTTTTAACCAATCTTGTGCATCCAATAGGTGTGTTGGTGTCATTGGATGAACATTTAGGTCATTTTCGTCCTCCCTAGGCTTATTCTTTTCCAATTAGGGATTTTAACCATTCTTGTGCATCCAATAGGTGTCTTCGTGTCATTGGATGAACATTTAGGACATTTTCGTCCTCCCTAGGCTTATTCTTTTCCAATTAGGGTTTTTAACCAATCTTGTGCATCCAATAGGTGTATTGGTGTCATTGGATGAATATTTAGGTAATTTTCGTCCTCCCTAGGCTTATTCTTGTTTAATTAGGGTTTTTAACCAATCTTGTGCATCCAATAAGTTCATTTGTGTCATTGGATTAACATTTACCTCATTTTCGTCCTCCCTAGGCTTATTCTTGTCCAATTAGGGTTTTTAACCAATCTCGTGCATCTAATAGGTGTGTTCGTGTCAATGGATGAACATTTAGGTCATTTTCGTCCTCCCTAGGCTTATTCTTGTCCTATTAGGGTTTTTAACAAATCTTGGGCATCCAATAAGTTCATTTGTGTCATTCGATAAACATTTTGGTCATTTTCTTCCTCCCTAGGCTTATTCTTATCAAACTAGGGTTTTTAACCAATCTTGTGCATCCAATAGGGGTGTTTGTGTCATTGGATGAACATTTAGGTCATTTTCGTCCTCCCTACGCTTAATCTTGTCCAATTAGGGTTTTTAACCAATCTTGTGCATCCAATAGGTGTGTTTGTGTCATTGGATGAACATTTAGGTCACTTTCGTCCTCCCTAGGCTTATTCTTGTCCAATTAGGATTTTTAACCAATCTTGTGCATCCAATAGGTGTGTTGGTGTCAATGGATTAACATTTAGTCATTTTCGTCCTCGCTAGGCTTATTCTTGTCCAATTAGGGTTTTTAACCAATCTTGTGCATCCAATAGGTGTGTTTGTATCATTGAATGAACATTTAGGTCATTTTCTTCCTCCGTAGGCTTATTCTTGTCCAATTAGGGTGTTTAACCAATCTTGTGCATCCAATAAGTTCAGTTGTGTCATTGAATTAACGTTTAGGTCATTTTGGTCCTCCCTAGGCTTATTATTGTGCAATTAGGGTTTTTAACCAATCTTGTGCATCCAATAGGTTCATTTGTGTCGTTTAATTAACATTTAGGTCATTTACGTCCTCCAAAGGCTTATTCTAGTCCTATTTTGGTTTTTAACAAATCCTGGGCATCCAATAAGTTCATTTGTGTCATTGGATTAACATTTAGGTCATTTTCTTCCTCCCTAGGCTTATTATTATCCAATTAGGGTTTTTAACCAATCTTGTGCATCCAATAGGGGTGTTTGTGTCATTGGATGAACAATTAGGTCATTTTCGTCCTCCCTACGCTTAATCTTGTCCAATTAGGGTTTTTAACCAATCATGTGGATCCAATAGGTGTGTTTGTGTCATTGGATGAACATTTAGGTCATTTTCGTCCTCCCAAAGCTTATTCTTGTCCAATTAGGGTTTTTAACAAATCTAGTGCATCCAATAGGTGTGTTGGTGTCAATGGATGAACATTTAGTCATTTTCGTCCTCCCTAGGCTTATTCTTGTCTAATTAAGTTTTTTAACCAATCTTGTGCATCCAATAGGTGTATTGGTGTCATTGGATGAACATTTAGGTAATTTTCGTCCTCCCTAGGCTAATTCTTGTCCAATTAGGGTTTTTAACCAATCTTGTGCATCCAATAAGTTCATTTGTTTTATTGGATTATAATTTAGGTCATTTACGTCATCCATACGCTTAATATTGTCCAATTAAGGTTTTTAACCAATCTTGTGCATCCAATAAGTTCATTTGCGTCATTGGATTAACATTTAGGTCATTTTCGTCCTCCCTAGGCTTATTCTTGTCCAATTAAGGTTTTTAACCAATCTTGTGCATCTAATAGGTGTGTTCGTGTCAATGGATGAACATTTAGGTCATTTTCGTCCTCCCTAGGCTTATTCTTGTCCAATTAGGGTTTTTAACCAATCTTGTGCATCCGATAGGTGTGGCGGTGTCATTGGATGAACATTTAGGTCATTTTCGACCTCCCTAGGCTTATTCTTTTCCAATTAGGGTTTTTAACCATTCTTGTGCATCCAATAGGTGTCTTCGTGTCATTGGATGAACATTTAGGTCATTTTTGTCCTCCCTACGCTTATTCTTGTTCAATTAGGGTTTTTAACCAATCTTGTGCATCCAATAGGTGTCTTCGTGTCATTGGATGAACATTTAGGTCATTTTTGTCCTCCCTACGCTCATTGGATGAACATTTAGGTCATTTTCTTCCTCCATAGGCTTATTCTTGTCCAATTAGGGTGTTTAACCAATCTTGTGCATCCAATAAGTTCAGTTGTGTCATTGGATTAACGTTTAGATCATTTTGGTCCTCCCTAGGCTTATTAAGGTGCAATTAGGGTTTTTAACCAATCTTGTGCATCCAATAAGTTCATTTGTGTCGTTTGATTAACATTTAGGTCATTTACGTCCTCCATAGGCTTATTCTTGTCCTATTAGGGTTTTTAACAAATCTTGGGCATCCAATAAGTTCAATTGTGTCATTGGATTAACATTTACGTCATTTTCGTCCTCCCTAGGCTTATTCTTGTCCAATTAGGAATTTTAACCAATCTTGTGCATCTAATAGGTGTGTTCGTGTCAATGGATGAACATTTAGGTCATTTTCGTCCTCCCTAGGCTTATTCTTGTCCAATAAGGGTTTTTAACCAATCTTGTGCATCCGATAGGTGTGGTGGTGTCATTGGATGAACATTTAGGTCATTTTCGTCCTCCCTAGGCTTATTCTTTTCCAATTAGGGTTTTTAACCATTCTTGTGCATCCAATAGGTGTCTTCGTGTCATTGGATGAACATTTAGGTCATTTTCGTCCTCCCTACGCTTATTCTTGTCCAATTAGGGTTTTTAACCAATCTTGTGCATCCAATAGGTGTGTTTGTGTCATTGGATGAACATTTAGGTCATTTTCGTCCTCCCTACGCTTATTCTTGTCCAATTAGGGTTTTTAACCAATTTTGTGCATCCAATAAGTTCATTTGTGTCATTGGATTAACATTTAGGTCATTTTCGTCCTCCCTACGCTTATTCTTGTCCAATTAGGGTTTTTAACCAATCTTGTGCATCCAATAGGTGTGTTTGTGTCATTGGATGAACATTTAGGTCATTTTCGTTCTCCCTAGGCTTATTCTTGTACAATTAGGGTTTTAAGCAATCTTGTGCATCCAATAAGTTCATTTGTGTCATTGGATGAACAATTAGGTCATTTTCGTCCACCCTAGGCTTATTCTTGTCCAATTAGGGTTTTTAACCAATCTTGTGCATCCAATAAGTTCATTTGTGTCATTGGATGAACATTTAGGTCATTTTCGTCATCCCTAGGCTTATTCTTGTCCAATTAGGGTTTTTAACCAATCTTGTGCATCCAATAGGTGTGTTTGTGTCATTGGATGAACATTTAGGTCATTTTCGTCCTCCCTAGTCTTATTCTTGTCCAATTAGGGTTTTAAGCAATCTTGTGCATCCAATAAGCTCATTTGTGTCATTGAATTAAGATTTAAGTGATTTTCGTCCTCCCTAGGCTTATTCTTGTTCAATTAGGGTTTCTAACCAATCTTGTGCATCCAATAGGTGTGTTTGTGTCATTGGATGAACATTTAGGTCATTTTCGTCCTCCCTAGTCTTATTCTTGTCCAATTAGGGTTTTAAGCAATCTTGTGCATCCAATAAGTTCATTTGTGTCATTGGATGAACATTTAGGTCATTTTTCCTCCTCCCTAGGCTTATTCTTGTCCTATTAGGTTTTCAAGCAATCTTGTGCATCCAATAAGTTCATTTGTGTCATTGGATGAACATTTAGGTCATTTTCGTCCTCCCTAGGCTTATTCTTGCCCAATTAGGGTTTATAAGCAATCTTGTGCATCCAATAAGTTCATTTGTGTCATTGGATGAACATTTAGGTCATTTTCGTCCTCCCTAGGCTTATTCTTGTCCAATTAGGGTTTCTAACCAATCTTGTGCATCCAATAAGTTCATTTGTGTCATTGGATGAACATTTAGGTCATTTTCGTCCTCCCTAGGCTTATTCTTGTCCAATTAGGGTTTTTAACCAATCTTGTGCATCCAATAGGTGTGTTTGTGTCATTGGATGAACATTTAGGTCATTTTCGTCCTCCCTATGCTTATTCTTGTCCAATTAGGGTTTTAAGCCAATCTTGTGCACCCAATAGGTGTGTTTGTGTCATTTGATGAACATTTAGGTCATTTTTGTCCTCCCAAGGCTTATTCTTATCCAATTAGGGTTTTAAGCAATCTTGTGCATCCAATAAGTTCATTTGTGTCATTGGATTAAGATTTAAGTTATTTTCGTCCTCCCTAGGCTTATTCTTGTCCAGTTAGGGTTTTTAACCAATCTTGTGCATCCAATAGGTGTGTTTGTGTCATTGGATGAACATTTAGGTCATTTTCGTCCTCCCTAGGCTTATTCTTGTCCAATTAGGGTTTTTAACCAATCTTGTGCATCCAATAAGTTCATTTGTGTCATTGGATGAACATTTAGGTCATTTTCGTCCTCCCTAGGCTTATTCTTGTCCAATCAGGGTTTTTAACCAATCTTGTGCATCCAATAGGTGTGTTTGTGTCATTGGATGAACATTTAGGTCATTTTCGTCCTCCCTAGGCTTATTCTTGTCCAATTAGGGTTTTTAACCAATCTTGTGCATCCAATAGGTGTGTTTGTGGCATTGGATGAACATTTAGGTCATTTTCGCCCTCCCTAGGCTTATTCTTGTCCAATTAGGGTTTTTAACCAATCTTGTGCATCCAATAAGTTCATTTGTGTCATTGGATGAACATTTAGGTCATTTTCGTCCTCCCTAGTCTTATTCTTGTCCAATTAGGGTTTTTATGCAATCTTGTGCATCCAATAGGTGTTTGTGTCATTGGACGAACATTTAGGTCATTTTCGTCCTCCCTAGGCTTATTCTTGTCCAATTAGGGTTTTTAACCAATCTTGTGCATCCAATAAGTTCATTTGTGTCATTGGATGAACATTTAGGTCATTTTCGTCCTCCCTAGGCTTATTCTTGTCCAACTAGGGTTTTTAACCAATCATGTGCAACCAAAAAGTTGATTTGTGTCATTGGATGAACATTTAGGTCATTTTCGTCCTCCCTAGGCTTATTCTTGTCCAATTAGGGTTTTTAACCAATCTTGTGCATCCAATAAGTTCATTTGTGTCATTGGATGAACATTTAGGTCATTTTCGTCCTCCCTAGGCTTATTCTTGTCCAATTAGGGTTTTTAACCAATCTAGTGCATACAATAAGTTCATTTGTGTCATTGGATGAACATTTAGGTCATTTTCGTCCTCCCTAGGCTTATTCTTGTCCAATTAGGGTTTTTAACCAATCTTGTGCATCCAATAAGTTCATTTGTGTCATTGGATGAACATTTAGGTCATTTTTGTCCTCCCTAGGCTTATTCTTGTCCAATTAGGGTTTTTAAGCAATCTTGTGCATCCAATATGTTCATTTATGTCATTGGATGAACATTTAGGTCATTTTCGTCCTCCCTAGGCTTATTCTTGTCCAATTAGGGTTTTTAACCAATCTTGTGCATCCAATAAGTTCATTTGTGTCATTGGATGAACATTTAGGTCATTTTCGTCCTCCCTAGGCTTATTCTTGTCCAATTAGGGTTTTTAACCAATCTTGTGCATCCAATAGGTGTGTTTGTGTCATTAGATGAACATTTAGGTCATTTTGATCCTCCCTAGGCTTATTGTTGTCCAATTAGGGTTTTTAACCAATCTTGTGCATCCAATAGGTGTGTTTGTGTCATTGGATGAACATTTAGGTCATTTTCGTCCTCCCTAGGCTTATTCTTGTCCAATTAGGGTTTTTAAGCAATCTTGTGCATCCAATAAGTTCATTTGTGTCATTGGATGAACATTTAGGTCATTTTCGTCCTCCCTAGGTTTATTTTTGTGCAATTAGGGTTTTTAACCAATCTTGTGCATCCAATAGGTGTGTTTGTGTCATTGGATGAACATTTAGGTCATTTTCGTCCTCCCTAGGCTTATTCTTGTCCAATTAGGGTTTTTAACCAATCTTGTGCATCCAATAAGTTCATTTGTGTCATTGGATAAACATTTAGGTCATTTTCGTCCACCCTAGGCTTATTCTTGTCCAATTAGGGTTTTTAACCAATCTTAGGCATCCAATAAGTTCATTTGTTTCATTGGATGAATATTTAGGTCATTTTCGTCCTCCCAAGGTTTATTCTTGTCCAATTAGGGTTTTTAACCAATCTTGTGCATCCAATAGGTGTGTTTGTGTCATTGGATGAACATTTAGGTCATTTTCGTCCTCCCTAGGCTTATTCTTGTCCAATTAGGGTTTTTAACCAATCTTGTGCATCCAATAGGTGTGTTTGTGTCATTTGATGAACATTTAAGTCATTTTCATCCTCCCTAGGCTTATCCTTGTCCAATTAGGGTTTATAATGAATCTTGTGCATCCAATAGGGGTGTTTGTTTCATTGGATGAACATTTAGGTCATTTTCGTCCTCCCTAGGCTTATTCTTGTCCAATTAGGGTTTTTAACCAATCTTGTGCATCCAATAAGTTCATTTGTGTCATTGGATGAACATTTAGGTCATTTTCGTCCACCCTAGTCTTATTCTTGTCCAATTAGGGTTTTTAAGCAATCTTGTGCATCCAATAAGTTCATTTGTGTCATTGGATTAACATTTAAGTCATTTTCGTCCTCCCTAGGCTTATTTTTGTCACATTAGGGTTTTTAACCAATCTTGTGCATCCAATAGGTGTGTTTGTGTCATTGGATGAACATTTAAGTCATTTTCGTCCTCCCTAGGCTTATTCTTGTCCAATTAGGGTTTCTAATGAATCTTGTGCATCCAATAGGTGTGTTTGTTTCATTGGATGAACATTTAGGTCATTTTCGTCCTCCCTAGGCTTATTCTTGTCCAATTAGGGTTTTTAACCAATCTTGTGCATCCAATAAGTTCATTTGTGTCATTGGATGAACATTTAGGTCATTTTCGTCCTCCCTAGGCTTATTCTTGTCAAATTAGGGTTTCTAACCTATCGTGTGCATCCAATAGGTGTGTTTGTGTCATTGGATGAACATTTAGGTCATTTTCGTCCTCCCTAGGCATATTCTTGTCCAATTAGGGTTTCTAACCAATCTTGTGCATCCAATAGGTGTGTTTGTGTCATTGGATGAACATTTAGGTCATTTTCGTCCTCCCTAGGCTTATTCTTGTCCAATTAGGGTTTTAAACCAATCTTGTGCATCCAATAAGTTCATTTGTGTCATTGGATTAACATTTAGGTCATTTTCGTCCTCCCTACGCTTATTCTTGTCCAATTAGGGTTTTTAACCAATCTTGTGCATCCAATAGGTGTGTTTGTGTCATTGGATGAACATTTAGGTCATTTTCGTCCTCCCTAGGCTTATTCTTGTACAATTAGGGTTTTAACCAATCTTGTGAATCCAATAGGTGTGCTGGTGTCAATGGATGAACATTTAGGTCATTTTCGTCCTCGCTAGGCTTATTCTTTTCCAATTAGGGTTTTTAACCAATCTTGTGCATCCAATAGGTGTGTTTGTATCATTTGATGAACATTTAGGTCATTTTCTTCCTCCGTAAGGCTTTTTCTAGTCCAATTAGGGTTTTTAACCAATCTTGTGGATCCAAGAAGTTCAGTTGTGTCATTGGATTAACATTTATGTCATTTTCGTCCTCCCTAGGCTTATTCTTGTCCAATTAGGGTTTTTAACCAATCTTGTGCATCCAATAGGTGTGTTTGTATCATTTGATGAACATTTAGGTCATTTTCTTCCTCCGTAAGGCTTATTCTTGTCCAATTAGGGTTTTTAACCAATCTTGTGGATCCAATAAGTTCAGTTGTGTCATTGGATTAACATTTATGTCATTTTCGTCTTCTCTAGGCTTATTCTTGTCCAATTAGGGTTTTAACCAATCTTGTGCTTCCAATAGGTGTGTTTGCATCATTGGATGAACAATTAGGTCATATTCAACCTCCCTAGGCTTATTCTTGTCCAATTAGGGTTTTTAACCAATCTTGTTCATCCAATGGTGTGTTTGTTTCATTGGATAAACAATTAGGTCATTTTCGTCGTCCTAAGGCTTATTCTAGTCCAATTAGGATTTTTAACCAATCTTGTGCATCCAATAGGTGTGTTTGTGTCATTGGATGAACATTTAGGTCATTTTCTTCCTCCATAGGCTTATTCTTGTCCAATTAGGGTGTTTAACCAATCTTGTGCATCCAATAAGTTCAGTTGTGTCATTGGATTAACGTTTAGATCATTTTGGTCCTCCCAAGGCTTATTAAGGTGCAATTAGGGTTTTTAACCAATCTTGTGCATCCAATAAGTTCATTTGTGTCGTTTGATTAACATTTAGGTCATTTACGTCCTCCATAGGCTTATTCTTGTCCTATTAGGGTTTTTAACAAATCTTGGGCATCCAATAAGTTCAATTGTGTCATTGGATTAACATTTACGTCATTTTCGTCCTCCCTAGGCTTATTCTTGTCCAATTAGGAATTTTAACCAATCTTGTGCATCTAATAGGTGTGTTCGTGTCAATGGATGAACATTTAGGTCATTTTCGTCCTCCCTAGGCTTATTCTTGTCCAATAAGGGTTTTTAACCAATCTTGTGCATCCGATAGGTGTGGTGGTGTCATTGGATGAACATTTAGGTCATTTTCGTCCTCCCTAGGCTTATTCTTTTCCAATTAGGGTTTTTAACCATTCTTGTGCATCCAATAGGTGTCTTCGTGTCATTGGATGAACATTTAGGTCATATTCAACCTCCCTAGGCTTATTCTTGTCCAATTAGGGTTTTTAACCAATCTTGTTCATCCAATAGTGTGTTTGTTTCATTGGATGAACAATTAGGTCATTTTCGTCCTCCTAAGGCTTATTCAAGTCCAATTAGGGTTTTTAACCAATCTTGTGCATCCAATAGGTGTGTTTGTGTCATTGGATGAACATTTAGGTCATTTTCTTCCTCCATAGGCTTATTCTTGTCCAATTAGGGTGTTTAACCAATCTTGTGCATCCAATAAGTTCAGTTGTGTCATTGAATTAACGTTTAGGATATTTTGGTCCTCCCTAGGCTTATTATTGTGCAATTAGGGTTTTTAACCAATCTTGTGGATTCAATAAGTTCATTTGTGTCGTTTTATTAACATTTAGGTCATTTACGTCCTCCATAGGCTTATTCTTGTCCTATTAGGGTTTTTAACAAATCTTGGGCATCCAATAAGTTCATTTGTGTCATTGGATTAACATTTAGGTCATTTTCTTCCTCCCTAGGCTTATTATTATCCAATTAGGGTTTTTAACCAATCATGTGCATCCAATAGGCGTGTTTGTGTCATTGGATGAACATTTAGGTCATTTTCGTCCTCCCTAGGCTTATTCTTGTCCAATTAGGGTTTTTAACAAATCTTGTGCATCCAATAGGTGTGTTGGTGTCAATGGATGAACATTTAGTCATTTTCGTCCTCCCTACGCTTATTCTTGTCCAATTAGGGTTTTTAACCAATCTTGTGCATCCAATAGGTGTGTTTGTATCATTGGATGAACATTTAGGTCATTTTCTTCCTCCGTAGGCTTATTCTTGTCCAATTAGGGTTTTTAACCAATCTTGTGCATCCAATAAGTTCAATTGTGTCATTGGATTAACACTTACGTCATTTTCGTCCTCCCTAGGCTTATTCTTGTCCAATTAGGGTTTTTAACCAATCTTGTGCATCTAATAGGTGTGTTCGTGTCAATGGATGAACATTTAGGTCATTTTCGTCCTCCCGAGGCCTATTCTTGTCTAATTAGGGTTTTTAACCAATCTTGTGCATCCGATAGGTGTGGTGGTGTCATTGGATGAACATTTAGGTCATTTTCGTCCTCCCTAGGCTTATTCTTTTCCAATTAGGGTTTTTAACCAATCTTGTGCATCCAATAGGTGTCTTCGTGTCATTGGATGAACATTTAGGTCATTTTCGTCATCCCTACGCTTATTCTTGTCCAATTAGGGTTTTTAACCAATCTTGTGCATCCAATAGGTGTGTTTGTGTCATTGGATGAACATTTAGGTCATTTTCGTCCTCCCTAGGCTTATTCTTGTCCAATTAGGGTTTTTAACCAATCTTGTGCATCCAATAGGTGTGTTTGTGTCATTGGATAAACATTTAGGTCATTTTCGTCCACCCTAGGCTTATTCTTGTCAAATTAGGGTTTCTAACCAATCTTTTGCATCCATTAGGTGTATTTGTGTCATTGGATGAACATTTAGGTCATTTTCGTCCTCCCTAGGCTTATTCTTGTCAAATTTGGGTTATTAAGCAATCTTGTGTATCCAATAAGTTCATTTGTGTCATTGGATGAACATTTCGGTCATTTTCGTCCTCCCTAGGCTTATTCTTGTCCAATTAGGGTTTTTAACCAATCTTGTGCATCCAATAGGTGTGTTTGTGTCATTGGATGAACATTTAGGTCATTTTCGTCCTCCCTAGGCTTATTCTTGTCCAATTAGGGTTTTTAACCAATCTTGTGCATCCAATAGGTGTGTTTGTGTCATTCGATGAACATTTAGGTCATTTTCGTCCTCCCTAGGCTTATTCTTGTACAATTTGGGTTTCTAACCAATCTTGTGCATCCAATAGGTGTGTTTGTGTCATTGGATGAACATTTAGGTCATTTTCGTCCTCCCTAGGCTTATTCTTGTCCAATTAGGGTTTTAAGCAATCTTGTGCATCCAATAAGTTCATTTGAGTCATTGGATTAACATTTAGGTCATTTTCGTTCTCCCTAGGCTTATTCTTGTCTAATTTGGGTTTTTAACCAATCTTGTGCATCCAATAGGTGTGTTTGTGTCATTGGATGAACATTTAGGTCATTTTCGTCCTCCCTAGGCTTATTCTTGTCCAATTAGGGTTTTTAACCAATCTTGTGCATCCAATAGGTGTGTTTGTGGCATTGGATGAACATTTAGGTCATTTTCGCCCTCCCTAGGCTTATTCTTGTCCAATTAGGGTTTTTAACCAATCTTGTGCATCCAATAAGTTCATTTGTGTCATTGGATGAACATTTAGGTCATTTTCGTCCTCCCAAGGCTTATTCTTGTCCAATTAGGGTTTTTAACCAATCTTGTGCATCCAATAAGTTCATTTGTGTCATTGGATTCAGATTTAAGTCATTTTCGTCCTCCCTAGGCTTATTCTTTTCCAGTTAGGGTTTTTAACCAATCTTGTGCATCCAATAGGTGTGTTTGTGTCATTGGATGAACATTTAGGTCATTTTCGTCCTCCCTAGGCTTATTCTTGTCCAATTAGGGTTTTTAACCAATCTTGTGCATCCAATAGGTGTGTTTGTGGCATTGGATGAACATTTAGGTCATTTTCGTCCACCCTAGGCTTATTCTTGTCCAATTAGGGTTTTTAACCAATCTTGTGCATCCAATAAGTTCATTTGTGTCATTGGATGAACATTTAGGTCATTTTCGTCCTCCCAAAGCTTATTCTTGTCCAATTAGGGTTTTTAACCAATCTTGTGCATCCAATAGGTGTGTTTGTGTCATTGGATGAACATTTAGGTCATTTTCGTCCTCCCTAGGCTTATTCTTGTCCAATTAGGGTTTTTAACCAATCTTGTGCATCCAATAATTTCATTTGTGTCATTGGATAAACATTTAGGTCATTTTCGTCCACCCTAGGCTTATTCTTGTCCAATTAGGGTTTTTAACCAATCTTGTGCATCCAATAAGTTCATTTGTGTCATTGGATGAACATTTAGGTCATTTTCGTCCTCCCAAGGCTTATTCTTGTCCAATTAGGGTTTTTAACCAATCTTGTGCATCAAATAAGTTCCTTTGTGTCATTGGTTGAACATTTAGGTCATTTTCGTCCTCCTTAGGCTTATTCTTGTCCAATTAGGGTTTTTAACCAATCTTGTGCATCCAATAGGTGTGTTTGTGTCATTGGATGAACATTTAGGTCATTTTCGTCCTCCCTAGGCTTATTCTTGTCCAATTAGGGTTTTTAACCAATCTTGTGCATCCAATAGGTGTGTTTGTGTCATTGGATGAACATTTAGGTCATTTTCGTCCTCCCTAGTCTTATTCTTGTCCAATTAGGGTTTTAAGCCAATCTTGTGCATCCAATAGGTTTGTTTGTGTCATTTGATGAACATTTAGGTCATTTTCGTCCTCCCAAGGCTTATTCTTATCCAATTAGGGTTTTAAGCAATCTTGTGCATCCAATAAGTTCATTTGTGTCATTGGATTAAGATTTAAGTCATTTTCGTCCTCCCTATGCTTATTCTTGTCCAGTTAGGGTTTTTAACCAATCTTGTGCATCCAATAGGTGTGTTTGTGTCATTGGATGAACATTTAGGTCATTTTCGTCCTCCCTAGGCTTATTCTTGTCCAATTAGGGTTTTTAACCAATCTTGTGCATCCAATAGGTGTGTTTGTGTCATTGGATGAACATTTAGGTCATTTTCGTTCTCCCTAGGCTTATTCTTGTCCAATTAGGGTATCTTACCAATCTTGTGCATCCAATAGGTGTATTTGTGTCATTGGATGAACATTTAGGTCATTTTCGTCCTCCCTAGGCTTATTTTTGTCCAATTAGGGTTTTTAAGCAATCTTGTGCATCCAATAAGTTCATTTGTTTCATTGGATGAACATTTAGGTTATTTTCGTCCTCCCTAGGCTTATTCTTGTCCAATTAGGGTTTCTTACCAATCTTGTGCATCCAATAGGTGTATTTATGTCATTGGATGAACATTTAGGTCATTTTCGTCCTCCCTAGGCTTATTCTTGTCCAATTAGGGTTTTTAAGCAATCTTGTGCATCCAATAAGTTCATTTGTGTCATTGGATGAACATTTAGGTCATTTATGTCCTCCCTAGGCTTATTCTTGTCCAATTATGGTTTTTAACCAATCTTGTGCATCAATTAGGTGTGTTTGTGTCATTGGATGAACATTTAGGTCATTTTCGTCCTCCCTAGGCTTATTCTTGTCCAATTAGGGTTTCTAACCAATCTTGGGATTCCAATATGTGTATTTGTGTCATTGGATGAACATTTAGGTGATTTTCGTCCTCCCTAGGCTTATTCTTGTCCAATTAGGGTTTTTAAGCAATCTTGTGCATCCAATAAGTTCATTTGTGTCATTGGATGAACATTTAGGTCATTTTCGTCCTCCCTAGGCTTATCCTTGTCCAATTAGGGTTTTTAACCAATCTTGTGCATCCAATAGGTGTGTTTGTGTCATTGATTGAACATTTAGGTCATTTTCGTCCTCCCTAGGCTTATTCTTGTCCAATTAGGGTTTTTAACCAATCTTGTGCATCCAATAAGTTCATTTGTGTCATTGGATAAACATTTAGGTCATTTTCGTCCACCCTAGGCTTATTCTTGTCCAATTAGGGTTTTTAACAAATCTTGTGCATCCAATAAGTTCATTTGTGTCATTGGATGAACATTTAGGTCATTTTCGTCCTTCTAAGGCTTATTGTTGTCCAATTAGGGTTTTTAACCAATCTTGTGCATCCAATAGGTGTGTTTGTGTCATTGGATGAACATTTAGGTCATTTTCGTCCTCCCTAGGCTTATTCTTGTCCAATTAGGGTTTCTAACGAATCTTGTACATCCAATAGGTGTGTTTGTTTCATTGGATGAACATTTAGGTCATTTTCGTCCTCCCTATGCTTATTGTTGTCCAATTAGGGTTTTTAACCAATCTTGTGCATCCAATAGGTGTGTTTGTGTCATTGGATGAACATTTAGGTCATTTTCGTCCTCCCTAGGCTTATTCTTGTCCAATTAGGGTTTTTAACCAATCTTGTGCATCCAATAGGTGTGCTGGTGTCAATGGATGAACATTTAGGTCATTTTCGTCCTCGCTAGGCTTATTCTTGTCCAATTAGGGTTTTTAACCAATCTTGTGCATCCAATAGGTGTGTTGGTGTCAATGGATGAACATTTAGTCATTTTCGTCCTCCCTACGCTTATTCTTGTCCAATTAGGGTTTTTAACCAATCTTGTGCATCCATTAGGTGTGTTTGTATCATTGGATGAACACTTAGGTCATTTTCTTCCTCCGTAGGCTTATTCTTGTCCAATTAGAGTTTTTAACCAATCTTGTGCATCCAATAAGTTCAATTGTGTCATTGGATTAACATTTACGTCATTTTCGTCCTCCCTAGGCTTATTCTTGTCCAATTAGGGTTTTTAACCAATCTAGTGCATCTAATAAGTGTGTTCGTGTCAATGGATGAACATTTAGGTCATTTTAGTCCTCCCTAGGCTTGTTGTTGTCCAATTAGGGTTTTTAACCAATCTTGTGCATCCGATAGGTGTGGTGGTGTCATTGGATGAACATTTAGGTCATTTTCGTCCTCCCTAGGCTTATTCTTTTCCAATTAGCGTTTTTAACCATTCTTGTGCATCCAATAGGTGTCTTCGTGTCATTGGATGAACATTTAGGTCATTTTCGTCCTCCCTACGCTTATTCTTGTCCAATTAGGGTTTTTAACCAATCTTGTGCATCCAATAGGTGTGTTTGTGTCATTGGATGAACATTTAGGTCATTTTCGTCCTCCCTACGCTTATTCTTGTCCAATTAGGGTTTTAACCAATCTTGTGCATCCAATAGGTGTGCTGGTGTCAATGGATGAACATTTAGGTCATTTTCGTCCTCGCTAGGCTTATTCTTGTCCAATTAGGGTTTTTAACCAATCTTGTGCATCCAATAGGTGTGTTTGTATCATTTGATGAACATTTAGGTCATTTTCTTCCTCCGTAAGGCTTATTCTAGTCCAATTAGGGTTTTTAACCAATCTTGTGGATCCAATAAGTTCAGTTGTGTCATTGGATTAACATTTATGTCATTTTCGTCCTCCCTAGGCTTATTCTTGTCCAATTAGGGTTTTTAACCAATCTTATGCTTCCAATAGGTGTGTTTGCGTCATTGGATGAACAATTAGGTCATATTCAACCTCCCTAGGCTTATTCTTGTCCAATTAGGGTTTTTAACCAATCTTGTTCATCCAATGGTGTGTTTGTTTCATTGGATGAACAATTAGGTCATTTTCGTCCTCCTAAGGCTTATTCTAGTCCAATTAGGGTTTTTAACCAATCTTGTGCATCCAATAGGTGTGTTTGTGTCATTGGATGAACATTTAGGTCATTTTCTTCCTCCATAGGCTTATTCTTGTCCAATTAGGGTGTTTAACCAATCTTGTGCATCCAATAAGTTCAGTTGTGTCATTGAATTAACGTTTAGGATATTTTGGTCCTCCCTAGGCTTATTATTGTGCAATTAGGGTTTTTAACCAATCTTGTGGATTCAATAAGTTCATTTGTGTCGTTTTATTAACATTTAGGTCATTTACGTCCTCCATAGGCTTATTCTTGTCCTATTAGGGTTTTTAACAAATCTTGGGCATCCAATAAGTTCATTTGTGTCATTGGATTAACATTTAGGTCATTTTCTTCCTCCCTAGGCTTATTATTATCCAATTAGGGTTTTTAACCAATCATGTGCATCCAATAGGCGTGTTTGTGTCATTGGATGAACATTTAGGTCATTTTCGTCCTCCCTAGGCTTATTCTTGTCCAATTAGGGTTTTTAACAAATCTTGTGCATCCAATAGGTGTGTTGGTGTCAATGGATGAACATTTAGTCATTTTCGTCCTCCCTACGCTTATTCTTGTCCAATTAGGGTTTTTAACCAATCTTGTGCATCCAATAGGTGTGTTTGTATCATTGGATGAACATTTAGGTCATTTTCTTCCTCCGTAGGCTTATTCTTGTCCAATTAGGGTTTTTAACCAATCTTGTGCATCCAATAAGTTCAATTGTGTCATTGGATTAACACTTACGTCATTTTCGTCCTCCCTAGGCTTATTCTTGTCCAATTAGGGTTTTTAACCAATCTTGTGCATCTAATAGGTGTGTTCGTGTCAATGGATGAACATTTAGGTCATTTTCGTGCTCCCGAGGCCTATTCTTGTCTAATTAGGGTTTTTAACCAATCTTGTGCATCCGATAGGTGTGGTGGTGTCATTGGATGAACATTTAGGTCATTTTCGTCCTCCCTAGGCTTATTCTTTTCCAATTAGGGTTTTTAACCAATCTTGTGCATCCAATAGGTGTCTTCGTGTCATTGGATGAACATTTAGGTCATTTTCGTCATCCCTACGCTTATTCTTGTCCAATTAGGGTTTTTAACCATTCTTGTGCATCCAATAGGTGTGTTTGTGTCATTGGATGAACATTTAGGTCATTTTCGTCCTCCCTAGGCTTATTCTTGTCCAATTAGGGTTTTTAACCAATCTTGTGCATCCAATAGGTGTGCTGGTGTCAATGGATGAACATTTAGGTCATTTTCGTCCTCGCTAGGCTTATTCTTGTCCAATTAGGGTTTTTAACCAATCTTGTGCATCCAATAGGTGTGTTGGTGTCAATGGATGAACATTTAGTCATTTTCGTCCTCCCTACGCTTATTCTTGTCCAATTAGGGTTTTTAACCAATCTTGTGCATCCATTAGGTGTGTTTGTATCATTGGATGAACACTTAGGTCATTTTCTTCCTCCGTAGGCTTATTCTTGTCCAATTAGAGTTTTTAACCAATCTTGTGCATCCAATAAGTTCAATTGTGTCATTGGATTAACATTTACGTCATTTTCGTCCTCCCTAGGCTTATTCTTGTCCAATTAGGGTTTTTAACCAATCTAGTGCATCTAATAGGTGTGTTCGTGTCAATGGATGAACATTTAGGTCATTTTAGTCCTCCCTAGGCTTGTTCTTGTCCAATTAGGGTTTTTAACCAATCTTGTGCATCCGATAGGTGTGGTGGTGTCATTGGATGAACATTTAGGTCATTTTCGTCCTCCCTAGGCTTATTCTTTTCCAATTAGCGTTTTTAACCATTCTTGTGCATCCAATAGGTGTCTTCGTGTCATTGGATGAACATTTAGGTCATTTTCGTCCTCCCTACGCTTATTCTTGTCCAATTAGGGTTTTTAACCAATCTTGTGCATCCAATAGGTGTGTTTGTGTCATTGGATGAACATTTAGGTCATTTTCGTCCTCCCTACGCTTATTCTTGTCCAATTAGGGTTTTAACCAATCTTGTGCATCCAATAGGTGTGCTGGTGTCAATGGATGAACATTTAGGTCATTTTCGTCCTCGCTAGGCTTATTCTTGTCCAATTAGGGTTTTTAACCAATCTTGTGCATCCAATAGGTGTGTTTGTATCATTTGATGAACATTTAGGTCATTTTCTTCCTCCGTAAGGCTTATTCTAGTCCAATTAGGGTTTTTAACCAATCTTGTGGATCCAATAAGTTCAGTTGTGTCATTGGATTAACATTTATGTCATTTTCGTCCTCCCTAGGCTTATTCTTGTCCAATTAGGGTTTTTAACCAATCTTATGCTTCCAATAGGTGTGTTTGCGTCATTGGATGAACAATTAGGTCATATTCAACCTCCCTAGGCTTATTCTTGTCCAATTAGGGTTTTTAACCAATCTTGTTCATCCAATGGTGTGTTTGTTTCATTGGATGAACAATTAGGTCATTTTCGTCCTCCTAAGGCTTATTCTAGTCCAATTAGGGTTTTTAACCAATCTTGTGCATCCAATAGGTGTGTTTGTGTCATTGGATGAACATTTAGGTCATTTTCTTCCTCCATAGGCTAATTCTTGTCCAATTAGGGTGTTTAACCAATCTTGTGCATCCAATAAGTTCAGTTGTGTCATTGAATTAACGTTTAGGTCATTTTGGTCCTCCCTAGGCTTATTATTGTGCAATTAGGGTTTTTAACCAATCTTGTGCATCCGATAGGTTCATTTGTGTCGTTTGATTAACATTTAGGTCATTTACGTCCTCCATAGGCTTATTCTTGTCCTATTAGGGTTTTTAACAAATCTTGGGCATCCAATAAGTTCATTTGTGTCATTGGATTAACATTTAGGTCATTTTCTTCCTCCCTAGGCTTATTATTATCCAATTAGGGTTTTTAACCAATCTTGTGCATCCGATATTGGTGTTTGTGTTATTGGATGAACAATTAGGTCATTTTCGTCCTCCCTACGCTTAATCTTGTCCAATTAGGGTTTTTAACCAATCATGTGAATCCAATAGGTGTGTTTGTGTCATTGGATGAACATTTAGGTCATTTTCGTGCTCCCTAGGCTTATTCTTGTCCAATTAGGGTTTTTAACAAATCTTGTGCGTCCAATAGGTGTGTTGGTGTCAATGGATGAACATTTAGTCATTTTCGTCCTCCCTACGCTTATTATTGTCCAATTAGGGTTTTTAACCAATCTTGTGCATCCAGTAGGTGTGTTTGTATCATTGGATGAACATTTAGGTCATTTTCTTCCTCCGTAGGCTTATTCTTGTCCAATTAGGGTTTTTAACCAATCTTGTGCATCCAATAAGTTCAATTGTGTCATTGGATTAACATTTACGTCATTTTCGTCCTCCCTAGGCTTATTCTTGTCCAATTAGGGTTTTTAACCAATCTTGTGCATCTAATAAGTGTGTTCGTGTCAATGGATGAACATTTAGGTCATTTTCGTCCTCCCTCGGCTTATTCTTGTCCAATAAGGGTTTTTAACCAATCTTGTGCATCCGATAGGTGTGGTGGTGTCATTGGATGAACATTTAGGTCATTTTCGTCCTCCCTAGGCTTATTCTTTTCCAATTAGGGTTTTTAACCATTCTTGTGCATCCAATAGGTGTCTTCGTGTCATTGGATGAACATTTAGGTCATTTTCGTCCTCCCTACGCTTATTCTTGTCCAATTAGGGTTTTTAACCAATCTTGTGCATCCAATAGGTGTGTTTGTGTCATTGGATGAACATTTAGGTCATTTTCGTCCTCCCTAGGCTTATTCTTGTACAATTAGGGTTTTAACCAATCTTGTGAATCCAATAGGTGTGCTGGTGTCAATGGATGAACATTTAGGTCATTTTCGTCCTCGCTAGGCTTATTCTTTTCCAATTAGGGTTTTTAACCAATCTTGTGCATCCAATAGGTGTGTTTGTATCATTTGATGAACATTTAGGTCATTTTCTTCCTCCGTAAGGCTTATTCTAGTCCAATTAGGGTTTTTAACCAATCTTGTGGATCCAAGAAGTTCAGTTGTGTCATTGGATTAACATTTATGTCATTTTCGTCCTCCCTAGGCTTATTCTTGTCCAATTAGGGTTTTTAACCAATCTTGTGCTTCCAATAGGTGTGTTTGCGTCATTGGATGAACAATTAGGTCATATTCAACCTCCCTAGGCTTATTCTTGTCCAATTAGGGTTTTTAACCAATCTTGTTCATCCAATAGTGTGTTTGTTTCATTGGATGAACAATTAGGTCATTTTCGTCCTCCTAAGGCTTATTCAAGTCCAATTAGGGTTTTTAACCAATCTTGTGCATCCAATAGGTGTGTTTGTGTCATTTGATGAACATTTAGGTCATTTTCTTCCTCCATAGGCTTATTCTTGTCCAATTAGGGTGTTTAACCAATCTTGTGCATCCAATAAGTTCAGTTGTGTCATTGAATTAACGTTTAGGATATTTTGGTCCTCCCTAGGCTTATTATTGTGCAATTAGGGTTTTTAACCAATCTTGTGGATTCAATAAGTTCATTTGTGTCGTTTTATTAACATTTAGGTCATTTACGTCCTCCATAGGCTTATTCTTGTCCTATTAGGGTTTTTAACAAATCTTGGGCATCCAATAAGTTCATTTGTGTCATTGGATTAACATTTAGGTCATTTTCTTCCTCCCTAGGCTTATTATTATCCAATTAGGGTTTTTAACCAATCATGTGCATCCAATAGGCGTGTTTGTGTCATTGGATGAACATTTAGGTCATTTTCGTCCTCCCTAGGCTTATTCTTGTCCAATTAGGGTTTTTAACAAATCTTGTGCATCCAATAGGTGTGTTGGTGTCAATGGATGAACATTTAGTCATTTTCGTCCTCCCTACGCTTATTCTTGTCCAATTAGGGTTTTTAACCAATCTTGTGCATCCAATAGGTGTGTTTGTATCATTGGATGAACATTTAGGTCATTTTCTTCCTCCGTAGGCTTATTCTTGTCCAATTAGGGTTTTTAACCAATCTTGTGCATCCAATAAGTTCAATTGTGTCATTGGATTAACACTTACGTCATTTTCGTCCTCCCTAGGCTTATTCTTGTCCAATTAGGGTTTTTAACCAATCTTGTGCATCTAATAGGTGTGTTCGTGTCAATGGATGAACATTTAGGTCATTTTCGTCCTCCCGAGGCCTATTCTTGTCTAATTAGGGTTTTTAACCAATCTTGTGCATCCGATAGGTGTGGTGGTGTCATTGGATGAACATTTAGGTCATTTTCGTCCTCCCTAGGCTTATTCTTTTCCAATTAGGGTTTTTAACCAATCTTGTGCATCCAATAGGTGTCTTCGTGTCATTGGATGAACATTTAGGTCATTTTCGTCATCCCTACGCTTATTCTTGTCCAATTAGGGTTTTTAACCAATCTTGTGCATCCAATAGGTGTGTTTGTGTCATTGGATGAACATTTAGGTCATTTTCGTCCTCCCTAGGCTTATTCTTGTCCAATTAGGATTTTTAACCAATCTTGTGCATCCAATAAGTTCATTTGTGTCATCGGATGAACATTTAGGTCATTTTCGTCCTCCCTAGGCTTATTCTTGTCCAATTAGGGTTTTTAACCAATCTTGTGCATCCAATAGGTGTGTTTGTGTCATTGGATGAACATTTAGGTCATTTTCGTCCTCCCTAGGCTTATTCTTGTCCAATTAGGGTTTTTAACCAATCTTGTGCATCCAATAGGTGTGTTTGTGTCATTGGATGAACATTTAGGTCATTTTCGTCCTCCCTAGGCTTATTCTTGTCCAATTAGGGTTTTAAACCGATCTTGTGCATCCAATAAGTTCATTTGTGTCATTGGATTAACATTTAGGTCATTTTCGTCCTTCCTAGGCTTATTCTTGTCCGATTAGGGTTTCTAACCAATCTTGTGCATTCAATAGGTGTGTTTGTGTCATTGGATGAACATTTAGGTCATTTTCGTCCTCCCTAGTCTTATTCTTGTCCAATTAGGGTTTTTAACCAATCTTGTGCATCCAATAAGTTCATTTGTGTCATTGGATGAACATTTAGGTCATTTTCGTCCTCCTAAGGCTTATTCTTGTCCAATTAGGGTTTTTAACCAATCTTGTGCATCCAATAGGTGTGTTTGTGTCATTGGATGAACATTTAGGTCATTTTCGTCCTCCCTAGGCTTATTCTTGTCCAATTAGGGTTTTTGAGCAATCTTGTGCATCCAATAAGTTCATTTGTGTCATTGGATGAACATTTAGGTCATTTTCGTCCTCCCTAGGCTTATTCTTGTCCAATTAGGGTTTTTAACCAATCTTGTGCATCCAATAAGTTCATTTGTGTCATTGGATGAACATTTAGGTCAGTTTCGTCGTCCCTAGGCTTATTCTTGTCCAATTAGGGTTTTTAACCAATCTTGTGCATCCAATAAGTTCATTTGTGTCATTGGATGAACATTTAGGTCATTTTCGTCCTCCCTAGGCTTATTCTTGTCCAATTAGGGTTTTTAACCAATCTTGTGCATCCAAAAGGTGTGTTTGTGTCATTAGATGAACATTTAGGTCATTTTCGTCCTCCCTAGGCTTATTCTTGTCCAATTAGGGTTTTTAACCAATCTTGTGCATCCAATAAGTTCATTTGTGTCATTGGATGAACATTTAGGTCATTTTCGTCCTCCCTAGGCTTATTCTTGTCCAATTAGGGTTTTTAACCAATCTTGTGCATCCAATAAGTTCATTTGTGTCATTGGATGAACATTTAGGTCATTTTCGTCCTCCCTAGGCTTATTCTTGTCCAATTAGGGTTTTTAAGCAATCTTGTGAATCCAATAAGTTCATTTGTTTCATTGGATGAACATTTAGGTCATTTTCGTCCTCCCTAGGCTTATTCTTGTTCAATTAGGGTTTCTAACGAATCTTGTGCATCCAATAGGTGTGTTTGTGTCATTGGATGAACAGTTAGGTCATTTTCGTCCTCCCTAGTCTTATTCTTGTCCAATTAGGGTTTTAAGCAATCTTATGCATCCAATAAGTTCATTTGTGTCATTGGATGAACATTTAGGTTATTTTCGTCCTCACTAGGCTTAGTTTTGTGCAATTATGGTTTTTAACCAATCTTGTGCATCCAATAGGTGTGTTTGTGTCATTAGATGAACATTTAGGTCATTTTCATCCTCCCTAGGCTTATTGTTGTCCAATTAGGGTTTTTAACCAATCTTGTGCATCCAATAGGTGTGTTTGTGTCATTGGATGAACATTTAGGTCATTTTCGTCCTCCCAAGTCTTATTCTTGTCCTATTAGGGTTTTAAGCCAATCTTGTGCACCCAATAGGTGCGTTTGTGTCATTGGATGAACATTTAGGTCATTTTCGTCCTCCCTAGGCTTATTGTTGTTCAATTAGGGTTTTTAACCAATCTTGTGCATCCAATAAGTTCATTTGTATCATTGGATGAACATTTAGGTCATTTTCGTCCTCCCTAGGCTTATTCTTGTCCAATTAGGGTTTTTAACCAATCTTGTGCATCCAATAGGTGTGTTTGTGTCATTGGATGAACATTTAGGTCATTTTCGTCCTCCCTAGGCTTATTCTTGTCCAATTAGGGTTTTTAACCGATCTTGTGCATCCAATAGGTGTGTTTGTGTCATTGGATGAACATTTAGGTCATTTTCATCCTCCCTAGGCTTATTCTTGTCCAATTAGGGTTTCTAACCAATGTTGTGCATCCAATAAGTTCATTTGTGTCATTGGATGAACATTTAGGTCATTTTCGTCCTCCCTAGGCTTATTCTTGTCCAATTAGGGTTTTTAACCAATCTTGTGCATCCAATAGGTGTGTTTGTGTCATTGGATGAACATTTAGGTCATTTTCGTCCTCCCTAGGCTTATTCTTGTCCAATTAGGGTTTTTAATTAATCTTGTGCATCCAATAAGTTCATTTGTGTCATTGGATAAACATTTAGGTCATTTTCGTCCACCCTAGGCTTATTCTTGTCCAATTAGGGTTTTTAACCAATCTTGTGCATCCAATAAGTTCATTTGTGTCATTGGATGAACATTTAGGTCATTTTTGTCCTCCCAAGGCTTATTCTTGTCCAATTAGGGTTTTTAACCAATCTTGTGCATCCAATAGGTGTGTTTGTGTCATTGGATGAACATTTAGTTCATTTTCGTCCTCCCTAGGCTTATTCTTGTCCAATTAGGGTTTTTAACCAATCTTGTGCATCCAATAAGTTCATTTGTGTCATTGGATGAACATTTAGGTCATTTTCGTTCTCCATAGGCGTATTCTTGTCCAATTAGGGTTTCTAACCAATCTTGTGCATCCAATAAGTTCATTTGTGACATTGGATGAACATTTAGGTCATTTTCGTCCTCCCTAGGCTTATTCTTGTCCAATTAGGGTTTTTAACCAATCTTGTGCATCCAATAGGTGTGTTTGTGTCATTGGATGAACATTTAGGTCATTTTCGTCCTCCCTAGGCTTATTCTTGTCCAATTAGGGTTTTTAACCAATCTTGTGCATCCAATAGGTGTGCTGGTGTCAATGGATGAACATTTAGGTCATTTTCGTCCTCGCTAGGCTTATTCTTGTCCAATTAGGGTTTTTAACCAATCTTGTGCATCCAATAGGTGTGTTTGTGTCATTTGATGAACATTTAAGTCATTTTCGTCCTCCTTCGGCATATTCTTGTCCAATTAGTGTTTTTAACCAATCTTGTGCATCCAATAGGTGTGTTCGTATCATTGGATGAACATTTAGGTCATTTTCGTCCTCCCTAGGCTTATTCTTGTCCAATTAGGGTTTTTAACCAATCTTGTGCATCCAATAGGTGTGCTGGTGTCAATGGATGAACATTTAGGTCATTTTCGTCCTCGCTAGGCTTATTCTTGTCCAATTAGGGTTTTTAACCAATCTTGTGCATCCAATAGGTGTGTTTGTATCATTTGATGAACATTTAGGTCATTTTCTTCCTCCATAAGGCTTATTCTAGTCCAATTAGGGTTTTTAACCAATCTTGTGGATCCAATATGTTCAGTTGTGTCATTGGATTAACATTTATGTCATTTTCGTCCTCCCTAGGCTTATTCTTGTCCAATTAGGGTTTTTAACCAATCTTGTGCTTCCAATAGGTGTGTTTGCGTCATTGGATGAACAATTAGGTCATATTCAACCTCCCTAGGCTTATTCTTATCCAATTAGGGTTTTTAACCAATCTTGTGCATCCAATTGGGGTGTTTGTGTCATTGGATGAACAATTAGGTCATTTTCGTCCTCCCTACGCTTAATCTTGTCCAATTAGGGTTTTTAAACAATCTTGTGCATCCAATAGGTGTGTTTGTGTCATTGGATGAACATTTAGGTCATTTTCGTCCTCCCTAGGCTTATTCTTGTCCAATTAGGGTTTTTAACCAATCTTGTGCATCCAATAGGTGTGTTGGTGTCAATGGATGAACATTTAGTCATTTTCGTCCTCCCTACGCTTATTCTTGTCCAATTAGGGTTTTTAACCAATCTTGTGCATCCATTAGGTGTGTTTGTATCATTGGATGAACATTTAGGTCATTTCTTCCTCCGTAGGCTTATTCTTGTCCAATTAGAGTTTTTAACCAATCTTGTGCATCCAATAAGTTCAATTGTGTCATTGGATTAACATTTACGTCATTTTCGTCCTCCCTAGGCTTATTCTTGTCCAATTAGGGTTTTTAACCAATCTAGTGCATCTAATAGGTGTGTTCGTGTCAATGGATGAACATTTAGGTCATTTTAGTCCTCCCTAGGCTTATTCTTGTCCAATTAGGGTTTTTAACCAATCTTGTGCATCCGATAGGTGTGGTGGTGTCATTGGATGAACATTTAGGTCATATTCAACCTCCCTAGGCTTATTTTTGTCCAATTAGGGTTTTTAACCAATCTTGTGCATCCAATAGGTGTGTTTGTGTCATTGGATGAACATTTAGGTCATTTTCTTCCTCCATAGGCTAATTCTTGTCCAATTAGGGTGTTTAACCAATCTTGTGCATCCAATAAGTTCAGTTGTGTCATTGAATTAACGTTTAGGTCATTTTGGTCCTCCCTAGGCTTATTATTGTGCAATTAGGGTTTTTAACCAATCTTGTGCATCCAATAGGTTCATTTGTGTCGTTTGATTAACATTTAGGTCATTTACGTCCTCCATAGGCTTATTCTTGTCCTATTAGGGTTTTTAACAAATCTTGGGCATCCAATAAGTTCATTTGTGTCATTGGATTAACATTTAAGTCATTTTCTTCCTCCCTAGGCTTATTATTATCCAATTAGGGTTTTTAACCAATCTTGTGCATCCAATAGGTGTCTTCGTGTCATTGGATGAACATTTAGGTCATTTTCGTCATCCCTACGCTTATTCTTGTCCAATTAGGGTTTTTAACCAATCTTGTGCATCCAATAGGTGTGTTTGTGTCATTGGATGAACATTAAGGTCATTTTCGTCCTCCCTAGGCTTATTCTTGTCCAATTAGGGTTTTTAATCAATCTTGTGCATCCAATAGGTGTGCTGGTGTCATTGGATGAACATTTAGGTCATTTTCGTCCTCGCTAGGCTTATTCTTGTCCAATTAGGATTTTTAACCAATCTTGTGCATCCAATAGGTGTGTTTGTATCATTTGATGAACATTTAGGTCATTTTCTTCCTCTATAAGGCTTATTCTAGTCCAATTAGGGTTTTTAACCAATCTTGTGGATCCAATAAGTTATGTTGTGTCATTGGATTAACATTTATGTCATTTTCGTCCTCCCTAGGCTTATTCTTGTCCAATTAGGGTTTTTAACCAATCTTGTGCTTCCAATAGGTGTGTTTGCGTCATTGGATGAACAATTAGGTCATATTCAACCTCCCTAGGCTTATTCTTGTCCAATTAGGGTTTTTAACCAATCTTGTTCATCCAATGGTGTTTTTGTTTCATTGGATGAACAATTAGGTCATTTTCGTCCTCCTAAGGCTTATTCTAGTCCAATTAGGGTTTTTAACCAATCTTGTGCATCCAATAGGTGTGTTTGTCTCATTTGATGAACATTTAGATCATTTTCTTCCTCCATAGGCTTATTCTTGTCCAATTAGGGTGTTTAACCAATCTTGTGCATCCAATAAGTTCAGTTGTGTCATTGGATTAACGTTTAGGTCATTTTGGTCCTCCCTAGTCTTATTATTGTGCAATTAGGGTTTTTAACCAATCTTGTGCATCCAATAAGTTCATTTGTGTCGTTTGATTAACATTTAGGTCATTTACGTCCTCCATAGGCTTATTCTTGTCCTATTAGGGTTTTTAACAAATCTTGGGCATCCAATAATTTCATTTGTGTCATTGGATTAACATTTAGGTCATTTTCTTCCTCCCTAGGCTTATTCTTATCCAATTAGGGTTTTTAACCAATCTTGTGCGTCCAATAGGGGTGTTTGTGTCATTGGATGAACAATTAGGTCATTTTCGTCCTCCCTACGCTTAATCTTGTCCAATTAGGGTTTTTAACCAATCTTGTGCATCCAATAGGTGTGTTTGTGTCATTGGATGAACATTTAGGTCATTTTCGTGCTCCCTAGGCTTATTCTTGTCCAATTAGGGTTTTTAACAAATCTTGTGCATCCAATAGGTGTGTTGGTGTCAATGGATGAACATTTAGTCATTTTCGTCCTCCCTACGCTTATTCTTGTCCAATTAGGGTTTTTAACCAATCTTGTGCATCCAGTAGGTGTGTTTGTATCATTGGATGAACATTTAGGTCATTTTCTTCCTCCGTAGGCTTATTCTTGTCCAATTAGGGTTTTTAACCAATCTTGTGCATCCAATAAGTTCAATTGTGTCATTGGATTAACATTTACGTCATTTTCGTCCTCCCTAGGCTTATTCTTGTCCAATTAGGGTTTTTAACCAATCTTGTGCATCTAATAAGTGTGTTCGTGTCAATGGATGAACATTTAGGTCATTTTCGTCCTCCCTCGGCTTATTCTTGTCCAATTAGGGTTTTTAACCAATCTTGTGCATCTGATAGGTGTGGTGGTGTCATTGGATGAACATTTAGGTCATTTTCGTCCTCCCTAGGCTTATTCTTTTCCAATTAGGGTTTTTAACCAATCTTGTGCATCCAATAGGTGTCTTCGTGTCATTGGATGAACATTTAGGTCATTTTCGTCCTCCCTACGCTTATTCTTGTCCAATTAGGGTTTTTAACCAATCTTGTGCATCCAATAGGTGTGTTTGTGTCATTGGATGAACATTTAGGTCATTTTCGTCCTCCCTAGGCTTATTCTTGTTCAATTAGGGTTTTAACCAATCTTGTGCATCCAATAGGTGTGCTGGTGTCAATGGATGAACATTTAGGTCATTTTCGTCCTCGCTAGGCTTATTCTTGTCCAATTAGGGTTTTTAACCAATCTTGTGCATCCAATAGGTGTGTTTGTATCATTTGATGAACATTTAGGTCATTTTCTTCCTCCGTAAGGCTTATTCTAGTCCAATTATGGTTTTTAACCAATCTTGTGGATCCAATAAGTTCAGTTGTGTCATTGGATTAACATTTATGTCATTTTCGTCCTCCCTAGGCTTATTCTTGTCCAATTAGGGTTTTTAACCAATCTTGTGCTTCCAATAGGTGTGTTTGCGTCATTGGATGAACAATTAGGTCATATTCAACCTCCCTTGGCTTATTCTTGTCCAATTAGAGTTTTTAACCAATCTTGTTCATCCAATGGTGTGTTTGTTTCATTGGATGAACAATTAGGTTATTTTCGTCCTCCTAAGGCTTATTCTAGTCCAATTAGGGTTTTTAACCAATCTTGTGCATCCAATAGGTGTGTTTGTGTCATTGGATGAACATTTAGGTCATTTTCTTCCTCCATAGACTTATTCTTGTCCAATTAGGGTGTTTAACCAATCTTGTGCATCCAATAAGTTCAGTTGTGTCATTGAATTAACGTTTAGGTCATTTTGGTCCTCCCTAGGCTTATTATTGTGCAATTTGGGTTTTTAACCAATCTTGTGCATCCAATAAGTTCATTTGTGTCGTTTGATTAACATTTAGGTCATTTACGTCCTCCATAGGCTTATTCTTGTCCTATTAGGGTTTTTAACAAATCTTGCGCATCCAATAAGTTCATTTGTGTCATTGGATTAACATTTAGGTCATTTTCTTCCTCCCTAGGCTTATTCTTATCCAATTAGGGTTTTTAACCAATCTTGTGCATCCAATAGGGGTGTTTGTTTCATTGGATGAACAATTAGGTCATTTTCGTCCTCCCTACGCTTAATCTTGTCCAATAAGGGTTTTTAACCAATCATGTGCATCCAATAGGTGTGTTTGTGTCATTGGATGAACATTTAGGTCATTTTCGTCCTCCCTAGGCTTATTCTTGTCCAATTAGGGATTTTTACAAATCTTGTGCATCCAATAGGTGTGTTGGTGTCAATGGATGAACATTTAGTCATTTTCGTCCTCCTTACGCTTATTCTTGTCCAATTAGGGTTTTTAACCAATCTTGTGCATCCAATAGGTGTGTTTGTATCATTGGATGAACATTTAGGTCATTTTCTACCTCCGTAGGCTTATTATTGTCCAATTAGGGTTTTTAACCAATCTTGTGCATCCAATAAGTTCAATTGTGTCATTGGATTAACATTTACGTCATTTTCGTCCTCCCTAGGCTTATTCTTGTCCAATTAGGGTTTTTAACCAATCTTGTGCATCTAATAGGTGTGTTCGTGTTAATGGATGAACATTTAGGTCATTTTCGTCCTCCCTAGGCTTATTCTTGTCCAATTAGGGTTTTTAACCAATCTTGTGCATCCGATAGGTGTGGTGGTGTCATTGGATGAACATTTAGGTCATTTTCGTCCTCCCTAGGCTTATTCTTTTCCAATTAGGGTTTTTAACCACTCTTGTGCATCCAATAGGTGTCTTCGTGTCATTGGATGAACATTTAGGTCATTTTCGTCATCCCTACGCTTATTCTTGTCCAATTAGGGTTTTTAACCAATCTTGTGCATCCAATAGGTGTGTTTGTGTCATTGGATGAACATTAAGGTCATTTTCGTCCTCCCTAGGCTTATTCTTGTCCAATTAGGGTTTTTAACCAATCTTGTGCATCCAATAGGTGTGCTGGTGTCATTGGATGAACATTTAGGTCATTTTCGTCCTCGCTAGGCTTATTCTTGTCCAATTAGGGTTTTTAACCAATCTTGTGCATCCAATAGGTGTGTTTGTATCATTTGATGAACATTTAGGTCATTTTCTTCCTCTATAAGGCTTATTCTAGTCCAATTAGGGTTTTTAACCAATCTTGTGCATCCAATAGGTGTGTTTGTCTCATTGGATGAACATTTAGATCATTTTCTTCCTCCATAGGCTTATTCTTGTCCAATTAGGGTGTTTAACCAATCTTGTGCATCCAATAAGTTCAGTTGTGTCATTGGATTAACGTTTAGGTCATTTTGGTCCTCCCTAGTCTTATTATTGTGCAATTAGGGTTTTTAACCAATCTTGTGCATCCAATAAGTTCATTTGTGTCGTTTGATTAACATTTAGGTCATTTACGTCCTCCATAGGCTTATTCTTGTCCTATTAGGGTTTTTAACAAATCTTGGGCATCCAATAATTTCATTTGTGTCATTGGATTAACATTTAGGTCATTTTCTTCCTCCCTAGGCTTATTCTTATCCAATTAGGGTTTTTAACCAATCTTGTGCATCCAATAGGGGTGTTTGTGTCATTGGATGAACAATTAGGTCATTTTCGTCCTCCCTACGCTTAATCTTGTCCAATTAGGGTTTTTAACCAATCTTGTGCATCCAATAGGTGTGTTTGTGTCATTGGATGAACATTTAGGTCATTTTCGTCCTCCCTAGGCTTATTCTTGTCCAATTAGGGTTTTTAACAAAATCTTGTGCATCCAATAGGTGTGTTGGTGTCAATGGATGAACATTTAGTCATTTTCGTCCTCCCTACGCTTATTCTTGTCGAATTAGGGTTTTTAACCAATCTTGTGCATCCAATGGGTGTGTTTCTATCATTGGATGAACATTTAGGTCATTTTCTTCCTCCGTAGGCTTATTCTTGTCCAATTAGGGTTTTTAACCAATCTTGTGCATCCAATAAGTTCAATTGTGTCATTGGATTAACATTTAGGTCATTTTCGTCCTCACTAGGCTTATTCTTGTCCAATTAGGGTTTTTAACCAATCCTGTGCATCCAATAGGTGTGTTCGTGTCAATGGATGAACACTTAGGTCATTTTCGTCCTCCCTAGGCTTATTCTTGTCCAATTAGGGTTTTTAACCGTTCTTGTGCTTCCAATAGGTGTGTTTGCGTCATTGGATAAACAATTAGGTCATATTCGTCCTCCCTAGGCTTATTCTTGTCCAATTAGGGTTTTTAACCAATCTTGTTCATCCAATGGTGTGTTTGTTTCATTGGATGAACAATTAGGTCATTTTCGTCCTCCTAAGGCTTATTCTAGTCCAATTAGGGTTTTTAACCAATCTTGTGCATCCAATAGGTGTGTTTCGTCCTCCTAAGGCTTATTCAGTTGTGTCATTGGATTAACGTTTAGGTCATTTTGGTCCTCCCTAGGCTTATTATTGTGCAATTAGGATTTTTAACCAATCTTGTGCATCCAATAAGTTCATTTGTGTCGTTTGATTAAAATTTAGGTCATTTACGTCCTCCATAGACTTATTCTTGTCCTATTAGGGTTTTTAACAAATCTTGGGCATCCAATAAGTTCATTTGTGTCATTGGATTAACATTTATGTCATTTTCTTCCTCCCTATGCTAATTGTTATCCAATTAGGGTTTTTAACCAATCTTGTGCATCCAATAGGGGTGTTTGTGTCATTGGATGAACAATTAGGTCATTTTCGTCCTCCGTACGCTTAATCTTGTCCAATTAGGGTTTTTAACCAATCTTGTGCATCCAATAGGTGTGTTTGTGTCATTGGATGAACATTTAGGTCTACTTCGTCCTCCCTAGGCTTATTCTTGTCCAATTAGGGGTTTTAACCAATCTTGTGCATCCAATAGGTGTGTTGGTGTCAATGGATGAACATTTAGTGATTTTCGTCCTCCCTACGCTTATTCTTGTCCAATTAGGTTTT
The DNA here is from genome assembly GCA_037974775.1 of Cicer pinnatifidum. Taxonomy (NCBI): domain Eukaryota; kingdom Viridiplantae; phylum Streptophyta; class Magnoliopsida; order Fabales; family Fabaceae; genus Cicer; species Cicer pinnatifidum. Next base: position 24,424,841 of record JBBPBR010000001.1, on the reverse strand, counting down.
TTAACCAATCTTGTGCATCCAATAGGTGTGTTTGTATCATTGGATGAACATTTAGGTCATTTTCTTCCTCCGTAGGCTTATTCTTGTCCAATAAGGGTTTTTAACCAATCTTGTGCATCCAATAAGTTCATTTGTGTCATTGGATTAACATTTACGTCATTTTCGTCCTCCCTAGGCTTATTCTTGTCCAATTAAGGTTTTTAACCAATCTTGTGCATCTAATAGGTGTGTTCGTGTCAATGGATGAACATTTAGGTCATTTTCGTCCTCCCTAGGCTTATTCTTTTCCAATTAGGGTTTTTAACCATTCTTGTGCATCCAATAGGTGTCTTCGTGTCATTGGATGAACATTTAGGTCATTTTCGTTCTCCCTACGCTTATTCTTGTCCAATTAGGGTTTTTAACCAATCTTGTGCATCCAATAGGTGTGTTTGTGTCATTGGATTAACATTTACGTCATTTTCGTCCTCGTTAGACTTATTCTTGTCCAATTAGGGTTTTTGACCAATCTTGTGCATCCAATAGGTGTGTTTGTATCATTTGATGAACATTTAGGTCATTTTCTTCCTCTGTAAGGCTTATTCTAGTCCAATTAGGGTTTTTAACCAATCTTGTGGATCCAATAAGTTCAGTTGTGTCATTGGATTAACATTTATGTCATTTTCGTCCTCCCTAGGCTTATTCTTGTCCAATTAGGGTTTTTAACCAATCTTGTGCTTCCAATAGGTGTGTTTGCGTCATTGGATGAACAATTAGGTCATATTCAACCTCCCTAGGCTTATTCTTGTCCAATTAGGGTTTTTAACCAATCTTGTTCATCCAATGGTGTGTTTGTTTCATTGGATGAACAATTAGGTCATTTTCGCCCTCCTAAGGCTTATTCTAGTCCAATTAGGGTTTTTAACCAATCTTGTGCATCCAATAGGTGTGTTTGTCTCATTGGATGAACATTTAGGTCATTTTCATCCTCCATAGGCTTATTCTTGTCCAATTAGGGTGTTTAACCAATCTTGTGCATCCAATAAGTTCAGTTGTGTCATTGGATTAACGTTTAGGTCATTTTGGTCCTCCCTAGGCTTATTATTGTGCAATTAGGGTTTTTAACCAATGTTGTGCATCCAATAAGTTCATTTGTGTCGTTTGATTAACATTTAGGTCATTTACGTCCTCCATAGGCTTATTCTTGTCCTATTAGGGTTTTTAACAAATCTTGGGCATCCAATAAGTTCATTTGTGTCATTGGATTAACATTTAGGTCATTTTCTTCCTCCCTAGGCTTATTCTTATCCAATTAGGGTTTTTAACCAATCTTGTGCATCCAATAGGGGTGTTTGTGTCATTGGATGAACAATTAGGTCATTTTCGTCCTCCCTACGCTTAATCTTGTCCAATTAGGGTTTTTAACCAATCTTGTGCATCCAATAGGTGTGTTTGTGTCATTGGATGATTATTTAGGTCATTTTCGTCCTCCCTAGGCTTATTCTTGTCCAATTAGGGTTTTTAACAAAATCTTGTGCATCCAATAGGTGTGTTGGTGTCAATGGATGAACATTTAGTCATTTTCGTCCTCCCTACGCTTATTCTTGTCCAATTAGGGTTTTTAACCAATCTTGTGCATCCAATAGGTGTGTTTGTATCATTGGATGAACATTTAGGTCATTTTCTTCCTCCGTAGGCTTATTCTTGTCCAATTAGGGTTTTTAACTAATCTTGTGCATCCAATAAGTTCAATTGTGTCATTGGATTAACATTTAGGTCATTTTCGTCCTCGCTAGGCTTATTCTTGTCCAATTAGGGTTTTTAACCAATCTTGTGCATCCAATAGGTGTGTTCGTGTCAATGGATGAACATTTAGGTCATTTTCGTCCTCCCTAGGCTTATTCTTGTCCAATTAGGGTTTTTAACCATTCTTGTGCTTCCAATAGGTGTGTTTGCGTCATTGGATGAACAATTAGGTCATATTCGTCCTCCCTAGGCTTATTCTTGTCCAATTAGGGTTTTTAACCAATCTTGTTCATCCAATGGTGTGTTTGTTTCATTGGATGAACAATTAGGTCATTTTCATCCTCCTAATGCTTATTCTAGTCCAATTAGGGTTTTTAACCAATCTTGCGCATGCAATAGGTGTGTTTCGTCCTCCTAAGGCTTATTCAGTTCTGTCATTGGATTAACGTTTAGGTCATTTTGGTCCTCCATAGGCTTATTATTGTGCAATTAGGGTTTTTAACCAATCTTGTGCATCCAATAAGTTCATTTGTGTCGTTTGATTAAAATTTAGGTCATTTACATCCTCCATAGGCTTATTCTTGTCCTATTAGGGTTTTTAACAAATCTTGGGCATCCAATAAGTTCATTTGTGTCATTGGATTAACATTTATGTCATTTTCTTCCTCCCTAGGCTTATTCTTGTCCAATTAGGGTTTTTAACCAATCTTGTGCATCCAATAGGTGTGTTGGTGTCAATGGATGAACATTTAGTCATTTTCGTCCTCCCTACGCTTATTCTTGTCCAATTAGGGTTTTTAACCAATCTTGTGCATCCAATAAGTTCAATTGTGTCATTGGATTAACATTTACGTCATTTTCGTCCTCCCTAGGCTTATTCTTGTCCAATTAGGGTTTTTAACCAATCTTGTGCATCTAATAGGTGTGTTCGTGTCAATGGATGAACATTTAGGTCATTTTCGTCCTCCCTAGGCTTATTCTTGTCCAATTAGGGTTTTTAACCAATCTTGTGCATCCGATAGGTGTGGTGGTGTCATTGGATGAACATTTAGGTCATTTTCGTCCTCCCTAGGCTTATTCTTTTCCCATTAGGGTTTTTAACCATTCTTGTGCATCCAATAGGTGTCTTCGTGTCATTGGATGAACATTTAGGTCATTTTCGTCCTCCCTACGCTTATTCTTGTCCAATTAGGGTTTTTAACCAATCTTGTGCATCCAAAAGGTGTGTTTGTGTCATTGGATTAACATTTACGTCATTTTCGTCCTCGTTAGACTTATTCTTGTCCAATTAGGGTTTTTAACCAATCTTGTGCATCCAATATGTGTGTTTGTATCATTTGATGAACATTTAGGTCATTTTTTTCCTCTGTAAGGCTTATTCTAGTCCAATTAGGGTTTTTAACCAATCCTGTGGATCCAATAAGTTCAGTTGTGTCAATGGATTAACATTTATGTCATTTTCGTCCTCCCTAGGCTTATTCTTGTCCAATTAGGGTATTTAACCAATCTTGTGCTTCCAATAGGTGTGTTTGCGTCATTGGATGAACAATTAGGTCATATTCCACCTCCCTAGGCTTATTCTTGTCCAATTAGGGTTTTTAACCAATCTTGTTCATCCAATGGTGTGTTTGTTTCATTTGATGAACAATTAGGTCATTTTCGTCCTCCTAAGGCTTATTCTAGTCCAATTAGGGTTTTTAACCAATCTTGTTCATCCAATAGGTGTGTTTGTCTCATTGGATGAACATTTAGGTCATTTTCATCCTCCATAGGCTTATTCTTGTCCAATTAGGGTGTTTAACCAATCTTGTGCATCCAATAGGTGTGTTTGTCTCATTGGATGAACATTTAGGTCATTTTCTTCCTCCCTAGGCTTATTCTTATCCAATTAGGGTTTTTAACCAATCTTGTGCATCCAATAGGGGTGTTTGTGTCATTGGATGAACAATTAGGTCATTTTTGTCCTCCCTACGCTTAATCTTGTCTAATTAGGGTTTTTAACCAATCTTGTGCATCCAATAGGTGTGTTTGTGTCATTGGATGAACATTTAGGTCATTTTCGTCCTCCCTAGGCTTATTCTTGTCCAATTAGGGTTTTTAACAAATCTTGTGCATCCAATAGGTGTGTAGGTGTCAATGGATGAACATTTAGTCATTTTCGTCCTCCCTACGCTTATTCTTGTCCAATTTGGGTTTTTAACCAATCTTGTGCATCCAATAGGTTCAATTGTGTCATTGGATTAACATTTACGTCATTTTCGTCCTCGCTAGGCTTATTCTTGTCCAATTAGGGTTTTTAACCAATCTTGTGCATCCAATAGGTATGTTCGTGTCAATGGATGAACATTTAGGTCATTTTCGTCCTCCCTAGGCTTATTCTTGTCCAATTAGGGTTTTTAACCATTCTTGTGCTTCCAATAGGTGTGTTTGCGTCATTGGATGAACAATTAGGTCATATTTGTCCTCCCTAAGCTTATTCTTGTCCAATTAGGGTTTTTAACCAATCTTGTTCATCCAATGGTGTGTTTGTTTCATTGGATGAACAATTAGGTCATTTTCGACCTCCTAAGGCTTATTCGGGTCCAATTAGGGTTTTTAACCAATCTTGTGCATCCAATAAGTTCAATTGTGTCATTGGATTAACATTTACGTCATTTTCATCCTCCCTAGGCTTATTCTTGTCCAATTAGGGTTTTTAACCAATCTTGTGCATCTAATAGGTGTGTTCGTGTCAATGGATGAACATTTAGGTCATTTTCGTCCTCCCTAGGCTTATTCTTGTCCAATTAGGGTTTTTAACCAATCTTGTGCATCCGATAGGTGTGGTGGTGTCATTGGATGAACATTTAGGTCATTTTCGTCCTCCCTAGGCTTATTCTTGTCCAATTAGGGTTTTTAACCAATCTTGTGCATCCAATAGGTGTGCTGGTGTCAATGGACGAACATTTAGGTCATTTTCGTCCTCGCTAGGCTTATGCTTGTCCAATTAGGGTTTTTAACCAATCTTGTGCATCCAATAGGTGTGTTTGTATCATTGGATGAACATTTAGGTCATTTTCTTCCTCCGTAAGGCTTATTCTTGTCCAATTAGGGTTTTTAACCAATCTTGTGGATCCAATAAGTTCAGTTGTGTCATTGGATTAACATTTATGTCATTTTCGTCCTCCCTAGGCTTATTCTTGTCCAATTAGGGTTTTTAACCAATCTTGTGCATCCAATAGGTGTGTTTGAGTCATTGGATGAACAATTAGGTCATATTCAACCTCCCTAGGCTTATTCTTGTCCAATTAGGGTTTTAACCAATCTTGTTCATCCAATGGTGTGTTTGTTTCATTGGATGAACAATTAGGTCATTTTCGTCCTCCTAAGGCTTATTCTAGTCCAATTAGGGTTTTTAACCAATCTTGTGCATCCAATAGGTGTGTTTGTGTCATTGGATGAACATTTAGGTCATTTTCTTCCTCCATAGGATTGTCCAATTAGGGTGTTTAACCAATCTTGTGCATCCAATAAGTTCAGTTGTATCATTGGATTAACATTTTGGTCATTTTCTTCCTCCCTAGGCTTATTCTTATTTAATTAGGGTTTTTAACCAATCTTGTGCATCCAATAGGGGTGTTTGTGTCATTGGATGAACAATTAGGTCATTTTCGTCCTCCCTACGCTTAATCTTGTCCAATTAGGGTTTTTAACCAATCTTGTGCATCCAATAGGTGTGTTTGTGTCATTGGATGAATATTTAGGTCATTTTCGTCCTCCCTAGGCTTATTCTTGTCCAATTATGGTTTTTAACCAATCTTGTGCATCCAATAGGTGTGCTGGTGTCAATGGATGAACATTTAGTCATTTTCGTCCTCGCTAGGCTTGTTCTTGTCCAATTAGGGTTTTTAACCAATCTTGTGCATCCAATAGGTGTATTTGTATCATTGGATGAACATTTAGGTCATTTTCTTCCTCCGTAGGCTTATTCTTGTCCAATTAGGGTTTTTAACCAATCTTGTGCATCCAATAAATTAAATTGTGTCATTGGATTAACATTTAGGTCATTTTCGTCCTCCCTAGGCTTATTCTTGTCCAATTAGGGTTTTTAACCAATCTTGTGCATCCGATAGGTGTGGTGGTGTCATTGGATGAACATTTAGGTCCTTTTTGTCCTCCCTAGGCTTATTCTTTTCCAATTAGGGTTTTTAACCATTCTTGTGCATCTAATAGGTGTCTTCGTGTCATTGGATGAACATTTAGGTCATTTTCGTCCTCCCTACGCTTATTCTTGTCCAATTAGGGTTTTTAACCAATCTTGTGCATCCAATAGGTGTGTTTGTGTCATTGGATGAACATTTAGGTCATTTTCGTCCTCCCTAGGCTTATTGTTGTCCAATTAGGGTTTTTAACCAATCTTGTGCATCCAATAGGTTAGCTGGTGTCAATGGATGAACATTTAGGTCATTTTCGTCCTCGCTAGGCTTATTCTTGTCCAATTAGGGTTTTTAACCAATCTTGTGCATCCAATAGGTGTGTTTGTATCATTGGATGAACATTTAGGTCATTTTCTTCCTCCGTAAGGATTATTCTTGTCCAATTAGGGTTTTTAACCAATCTTGTGGATCCAATAAGTTCAGTTGTGTCATTGGATTAACATTTATGTCATTTTCGTCGTCCCTAGGCTTATTCTTGTCCAATTAGGGTTTTTAACCAATCTTGTGCATCCAATAGGTGTGTTTGCGTCATTGGATGAACAATTAGGTCATATTCAACCTCCCTAGGCTTATTCTTGTCCAATTAGGGTTTTTAACCAATCTTGTTCATCCAATAGGTGTGTTTGTTTTATTGGATGAACAATTAGGTCATTTTCGTCCTCCTAAGGCTTATTCTAGTCCTATTAGGGTTTTTAACCAATCTTGTGCATCCAATAGGTGTGTTTGTGTCATTGGATGAACATTTAGGTCATTTTCTTCCTCCATAGGCTTATTCTTGTCCAATTAGGGTGTTTAACCAATCTTGTGCATCCAATAAGTTCAATTGTGTCATTGGATTAACGTTTAGGTCATTTTGGTCCTCCCTAAGCTTATTATTGTGCAATTAGGGTTTTTAACCAATCTTGTGCATCCAATAAGTTCATTTGTGTCGTTTGATTAACATTTAGGTCATTTACGTCTTCCATAGGCTTATTCTTGTCCTATTTGGGTTTTTAACAAATCTTGGGCATCCAATAAGTTCATTTGTGTCATTGGATTAACATTTAGGTCATTTTATTCCTCCCTAGGCTTATTCTTATCCAATTAGGGTTTTTAACCGTTCTTGTGCATCCAATAGGTGTGTTTGTGTCATTGGATGAACATTTAGGTCATTTTCGTCCTCCCTAGGCTTATTCTTGTCCAACTAGGGTTTTTAACCAATCTTGTGCTTCCAATAGGTGTGCTGGTGTCAATGGATGAACATTTAGTCATTTTCGTCCTTCCTACGCTTATTCTTATCCAATTAGGGTTTTTAACCAATCTTGTGCATCCAATAGGTGTGTTTGTGTCATTGGATGAACATTTAGGTCATTTTCGTCCACCCTAGGCTTATTCTGGTCCAATTAGGGTTTTTAACCAATCTTGTGCATCCAATAAATTCAATTGTGTCATTGGATTAACATTTACGTCATTTTCGTCCTCCCTAGGCTTATTCTTGTCCAATTAGGGTTTTTAACCAATCTTTTGCATCTAATAGGTGTGTTCGTTTCAATGGATGAACATTTAGGTCATTTTCGTCCTCCTTAGGCTTATTCTTGTCCAATTAGGGTTTTTAACCAATCTTGTGCATCCGATAGGTGTGGTGGTGTCATTGGATGAACATTTAGGTCATTTTTGTCCTCCCTAGGCTTATTCTCTTCCAATTACGGTTTTTAACCATTCTTGTGCATCTAATAGGTGTCTTCGTGTCATTGGATGAACATTTAGGTCATTTTCGTCCTCCCTACGCTTATTCTTGTCCAATTAGGGTTTTTAACCAATCTTGTGCATCCAATAGGTGTGTTTGTGTCATTGGATGAACATTTAGGTCATTTTCGTCCTCCCTAGGCTTATTCTTGTCCAATTAGGGTTTTCAACCAATCTTGTGCATCCAATAGGTTAGCTGGTGTCAATGGATGAACATTTAGGTCATTTTCGTCCTCGCTAGGCTTATTCTTGTCCAATTAGGGTTTTTAACCAATCTTGTGCATCCAATAGGTGTGTCTGTATCATTGGATGAACATTTAGGTCATTTTCTTCCTCCGTAAGGCTTATTCTTGTCCAATTAGGGTTTTTAACCAATCTTGTGGATCCAATAAGTTCAGTTGTGTCATTGGATTAACATTTATGTTATTTTCGTCCTCCCTAGGCTTTTTCTTGTCCAATTAGGGTTTTTAACCAATCATGTGCATCCAATAGGTGTGTTTGCGTCATTGGATGAACAATTAAGGCATCTTCAACCTCCCTAGGCTTATTCTTGTCCAATTAGGGTTTTTAACCAATCTTGTTCATTAAATAGGTGTGTTTGTTTCATTGGATGAACATTTAGGTCATTTTCTTCCTCCATAGGCTTATTCTGGTCCAATTAGGGTTTTTAACCAATCTTTTGCATCCAATAAGTTCAGTTGTGTCATTGGATTAACGTATAGGTCATTTTGGTCCTCCCAAGGCTTATTATTGTGCAATTAGGGTTTTTAACCAATCAAGTGCATCCAATAAGTTCATTTGTGTCTTTTATTTAACATTTAGGTCATTTTCGTCCTCCATAGGCTTATTCTTGTCCTATTAGGGTTTTAAACAAATCTTGGGCATCCAATAAGATCATTTGTGTCATTGGATTAACATTTAGGTCATTTTATTCCTCCCTAGGCTAATTCTTATCCAATTAGGGTTTTTAACCATTCTAGTGCATCCAATAGGGGTGTTTCTGTCATTGGATGAACAATTAGGTCATTTTCGTCCTCCCTACGCTTATCCTTGTCCAATTAGGGTTTTTACCCAATCTTGTGCACCCAATACATGTGTTTGTGTCATTGGATGAACATTTAGGTCATTTTCGTCCTCCCTAGGCTTATTCTTGTCCAATTAGGGTTTTTAACCAATCTTGTGCATCCAATAGGTGTGTTGGTGTCATTGGATGAACATTTAGGTCATTTTCGTCCTCCCTAGGATTATTCTTTTCCAATTAGGGTTTTTAACCATTCTTGTGCATTAATAGGTGTCTTCGTGTCATTGGATGTACATTTATGTCATTTTCGTCCTCCCTAGGCTTATTCTTGTCCAATTAGGGTTTTTAACCAATCTTGTGCATCCAATATGTGTGTTCGTGTCATTGGATGAACATTTAGGTCATTTTCGTCCTCCCTAGGCTTATTCTTGTCCAATTAGGTTTTTTAACCAATCTTGTGCATCCAAAAGGTGTATTGGTGTCATTGGATGAACATTTAGGTAATTTTCGTCCTCCATAGGCTTATTCGTGTCCAATTAGGGGTTTTAACCAATCTTGTGCATCCAATAAGTTCATTTGTGTCATTGGATTATCATTTAGGTCATTTACGTCCTCCCTACGCTTAATGTTGTCCAATTAAGGTTTTTAACCAATCTTGTGCATCCAATAACTTCATTTGTGTCATTGGATTTACATTTAGGTCATTTTTGTCCTCCCTAGGCTTATTCTTGTCCAATTAGGGGTTTTAACCAATCTTGTGCATCCAATAGGTGTGTTTGTGTCAATGGATGAACATTTAGGTCATTTTCGTCCTCCCTAGGCTTATTCTTGTCCAATTAGGGTTTTTAACCCATCTTGTGCATCCAATAGGTGTGTTGGTGTCATTGGATGAACATTTAGGTCATTTTCGTCCTCCCTAGGCTTATTCTTTTCCAATTAGGGTTTTTAACCATTCTTGTGCATCCAATAGGTGTCTTCGTCTCATTGGATGAACATTTAGGTCATTTT
>JBBPBR010000001.1:24402916-24415156 GCA_037974775.1 Cicer pinnatifidum | reverse complement strand
TCCCTAGGCTTATTCTTGTCCAATTAGGGTTTTTAACCAATCTTGTGCATCCAATAGGTGTGTTTGCGTCATTGGATGAACAATTAGGTCATATTCAACCTCCCTAGGCTTATTCTTGTCCAATTAGGGTTTTTAACCAATCTTGTTCATCCAATAGGTGTGTTTGTTTCATTGGATGAACAATTAGGTCATTTTCGTCCTCCTAAGGCTTATTCTAGTCCAATTAGGGTTTTTAACCAATCTTGTGCATCCAATAGGTGTGTTTGTGTCATTGGATGAACATTTAGGTCATTTTCTTCCTCCATAGGCTTATTCTTGTCCAATTAGGGTGTTTAACTAATCTTGTGCATCCAATAAATTCAGTTGTGTCATTGGATTAACGTTTAGGTCATTTTGGTCCTCCCTAGGCTTATTATTGTGTATTTATGTTTTTTAACAAATCTTGGGCATCCAATAAGTTCATTTGTGTCGTTTGATTAACATTTAGGTCATTTACGTCCTCCATAGGCTTATTCTTGTCCTATTAGGGTTTTTTTAAGAAAATCTTGGGCATCCAATAAGTTCATTTGTGTCATTGGATTAACATCTAGGTCATTTTCTTCCTCCCTAGGCTTATTCTTATCCAATTAGGGGTTTTAACCAATCTTGTGCATCCAATAGCGGTGTTTGTGTCATTGGATGAACAAATAGGTCTTTTTCGTCCTCCCTACGCTTAATCTTGTCCAATTAGGGTTTTTAACCAATCTTGTGCATCCAATAGGTGTGTTTGTGTCATTGGATGAACATTTAGGTCATTTTCGTCCTCCCTAGGCTTATTCTTGTCCAATTAGGGTTTTTAACCAATCTTGTGCATCCAATAGGTGTGCTGGTGTCAATGGATGAACATTTAGTCATTTTCGTCCTCGCTAGGCTTATTCTTGTCCATTTAAGGTTTTTAACCAATCTTTTGCATCCAATAGGTGTGTTTGTATCATTGGATGAACATTTAGGTCATTTTCTTCCTCCATGGGCTTATTCTTGTCCAATTAGGGTTTTTAACTAATCTTGTGCATCCAATAAGCTCAGTTGTGTCATTGGATTAACATTTACGTCATTTTCGTCCTCCCTAGGCTTATTCTTGTCCAATTAGGTTTTTTAACCAATCTTGTGCATCCAATAGGTGTATTGGTGTCATTGGATGAACATTTAGGTAATTTTCGTCCTCCATAGGCTTATTCTTGTCCAATTAGGGGTTTTAACCAATCTTGTGCATCCAATAAGTTCATTTGTGTCATTGGATTATCATTTAGGTCATTTACGTCCTCCCTACGCTTAATGTTGTCCAATTAAGGTTTTTAACCAATCTTGTGCATCCAATAAGTTCATTTGTGTCATTGGATTAACATTTAGGTTATTTTTGTCCTCCCTAGGCTTATTCTTGTCCAATTAGGGTTTTTAACCAATCTTGTGCATCCAATAGGTGTGTTGGTGTCATTGGATGAACATTTAGGTCATTTTCGTCCTCCCTAGGCTTATTCTTTTCCAATTAGGGTTTTTAACCATTCTTGTGCATCCAATAGGTGTCTTCGTCTCATTGGATGAACATTTAGGTCATTTTTGTCCTCCCTACGCTTATTCTTGTCCAATTAGGGTTTTTAACCAATCTTGTGCATCCAATAGGTGTGTTTGTGTCATTCGATGAACATTTAAGTCATTTTCGTCCTCCCTAGGCTTATTCTTGTCCAATTATGGTTTTTAACCAATCTTGTGCATCCAATAGGTGTGCTGGTGTCAATGGATGAACATTTAGGTCATTTTCGTCCTCGCTAGGCTTATTCTTGTCCAATTAGGGTTTGTAACCAATCTTGTGCATCCAATAGGTGTGTTTGTATCATTGGACGATCATTTAGGTCACTTTCTTCCTCCATAGGCTTATTCTTGTCCAATTAGGGTTTTTAACCAATCTTGTGCATCCAATAAGTTTAGTTGTGTCATTGGATTAACATTTACGTCATTTTCGTCCTCCGTAGACTTATTCTTGTCCAATTAGGGTTTTTAACCAATCTTGTACATCCAATAAGTTCAGTTGTGTCATTGGATTAACATTTACGTCATTTTCGTCCTCCCTAGGCTTATTCTTGTCCAATTATGGTTTTTAACCAATCTTGTGCATCCAATAGGTGTGTTTGTGTCATGGGATGAACATTTAGGTCATTTTCGTCCTCCCTAGGCTTATTCTTGTCCAATTAGGGTTTTTAACCAATCTTGGGCATCCAATAGGTGTGTTGGTGTCATTGGATGAACATTTAGGTCATTTTCGTCCTCCCTAGGATTATTCTTTTCCAATTAGGGTTTTTAACCATTCTTGTGCATCAATAGGTGTCTTCGTGTCATTGGATGATAATTTAGGTCATTTTCGTCCTCCCTAGGCGTATTCTTGTCCAATTAGGGTTTTTAACCAATCTTGTGCATCCAATATGCGTGTTCGTGTCATTGGATGAACATTTAGGTCATTTTCGTCCTCCCTAGGCTTATTCTTGTCCAATTAGGTTTTTTAACCAATCTTGTGCATCCAATAGGTGTATTGGTGTCATTGGATGAACATTTAGGTAATTTTCGTCCTCCATAGGCTTATTCTTGTCCAATTAGGGGTTTTAACCAATCTTGTGCATCCAATAAGTTCATTTGTGTCATTGGATTATCATTTAGGTCATTTACGTCGTCCCTACGCTTAATGTTGTCCAATTAAGGTTTTTAACCAATCTTGTGCATCCAATAAGTTCATTTGTGTCATTGGATTAACATTTAGGTCATTTTTGTCCTCCCTAGGCTTATTCTTGTCCAATTAGGGTTTTTAACCAATCTTGTGCATCCAATAGGTGTGTTGGTGTCATTGGATGAACATTTAGGTCATTTTTGTCCTCCCTAGGCTTATTCTTTTCCAATTAGGGTTTTTAACCATTCTTGTGCATCCAATAGGTGTCTTCGTCTCATTGGATGAACATTTAGGTCATTTTTGTCCTCCCTACGCTTATTCTTGTCCAATTAGGGTTTTTAACCAATCTTGTGCATCCAATAGGTGTGTTTGTGTCATTGGATGAACATTAAAGTCATTTTCGTCCTCCCTAGGCTTATTCTTGTCCAATAAGGGTTTTTAACCAATCTTGTGCATCCAATAGGTGTGATGGAGTCAATGGATGAACATTTAGGTCATTTTCGTCCTCGCTAGGCTTATTCTTGTCCAATTAGGGTTTTTAACCAATCTTGTGCATCCAATAGGTGTGTTTGTATCGTTGGATGATCATTTAGGTCAGTTTCTTCCTCCATAGGCTTATTTTTGTCCAATTAGGGTTTTTAACCAATCTTGTGCATCCAATAAGTTCAGTTGTGTCATTGGATTAACATTTACGTCATTTTCGTCCTCCCTAGGCTTATTCTTGTCCAATTAGGGTTTTTAACCAATCTTGTGCATCCAATAGGTGTGTTTGTGTCATGGAATGAACATTTAGGTCATTTTCGTCCTCCCTAGGCTTATTCTTGTCCAATTAGGGTTTTTAACCAATCTTGGGCATCCAATAGGTGTGTTGGTGTCATTGGATGAACATTTAGGTCATTTTCGTCCTCCCTAGGCTTATTCTTTTCCAACTAGGGTTTTTAACCAATCTTGTGCATCCAATAGGTGTATTGGTGTCATTGGATGAACATTTAGGTAATTTTCGTCCTCCCTAGGCTTATTCTTGTCCAATTTGGGTTTTTAACCAATCTTGTGCATCCAATAAGTTCAATTGCGTCATTGGATTAACATTTAGGTCATTTTCGTCCTCCCTAGGCTTATTCTTGTCCAATTAGGGTTTTTAACCAATCTTGTTTATCTAATAGGTGTGTTCGTGTCAATGGATGAACATTTAGGTCATTTTCGTCCTCCCTAGGCTTATTCTTGTCCAATTAGGGTTTTTAAACATACTTGTGCATCCGACAGGTGTGGTGGTGTAATTGGATGAACTATTAGGTCATTTTCGTCCTCCCTAGGCTTATTATTTTCCAATTAGGGGTTTTTACCATTCTTTTGCATCCAATAGGTGTCTTCGTGTCATTGGATGAACATTTAGGTCATTTTCGTCCTCCCTACGCTTATTCTTGTCCAATTAGGGTTTTTAACCAATCTTGTGCATCCAATAGGTGTGTTTGTATCATTGGATGAACATTTAGGTCACTTTCTTCCTCCGTAAGGCTTATTCTTGTCCAATTAGGGTTTTTAACCAATCTTGTGGATCCAATAAGTTCAGTTGTGTCATTGGATTTACATTTATGTCATTTTCGTCCTCCCTAGGCTTATTCTTGTCCAATTAGGGTTTTTAACCAATCTTGTGCATCCAATAGGTGTGTTTGCGTCATTGGATGAACAATTAGGTCATATTCAACCTCCCTAGGCTTATTCTTGTCCAATTAGGGTTTTTAACCAATCTTGTTCATCCAATAGGTGTGTTTGTTTCATTGGATGAACAATTAGGTCATTTTCGTCCTCCTAAGGCTTATTCTAGTCCAATTAGGGTTTTTAACCAATCTTGTGCATCCAATAGGTGTGTTTGTGTCATTGGATGAACATTTAGGTCATTTTCTTCCTCCATAGGCTTATTCTTGTCCAATTAGGGTGTTTAACTAATCTTGTGCATCCAATAAATTCAGTTGTGTCATTGGATTAACGTTTAGGTCATTTTGGTCCTCCCTAGGCTTATTATTGTGCAATTATGTTTTTTAACAAATCTTGGGCATCCAATAAGTTCATTTGTGTCGTTTGATTAACATTTAGGTCATTTACGTCCTCCATAGGCTTATTCTTGTCCTATTAGGGTTTTTTTAAGAAAATCTTGGGCATCCAATAAGTTCATTTGTGTCATTGGATTAACATTTAGGTCATTTTCTTCCTCCCTAGGCTTATTCTTATCCAATTAGGGGTTTTAACCAATTTTGTGCATCCAATAGCGGTGTTTGTGTCATTGGATGAACAAATAGGTCTTTTTCGTCCTCCCTACGCTTAATCTTGTCCAATTAGGGTTTTTAACCAATCTTGTGCATCCAATAGGTGTGTTTGTGTCATTGGATGAACATTTAGGTCATTTTCGTCCTCCCTAGGCTTATTCTTGTCCAATTAGGGTTTTTAACCAATCTTGTGCATCCAATAGGTGTGCTGGTGTCAATGGATGAACATTTAGTCATTTTCGTCCTCGCTAGGCTTATTCTTGTCCATTTAAGGTTTTTAACCAATCTTTTGCATCCAATAGGTGTGTTTGTATCATTGGATGAACATTTAGGTCATTTTCTTCCTCCATGGGCTTATTCTTGTCCAATTAGGGTTTTTAACTAATCTTGTGCATCCAATAAGCTCAGTTGTGTCATTGGATTAACATTTACGTCATTTTCGTCCTCCCTAGGCTTATTCTTGTCCAATTAGGTTTTTTAAACAATCTTGTGCATCCAATAGGTGTATTGGTGTCATTGGATGAACATTTAGGTAATTTTCGTCCTCCATAGGCTTATTCTTGTCCAATTAGGGGTTTTAACCAATCTTGTGCATCCAATAAGTTCATTTGTGTCATTGGATTATCATTTAGGTCATTTACGTCCTCCCTACGCTTAATGTTGTCCAATTAAGGTTTTTAACCAATCTTGTGCATCCAATAAGTTCATTTGTGTCATTGGATTAACATTTAGGTTATTTTTGTCCTCCCTAGGCTTATTCTTGTCCAATTAGGGTTTTTAACCAATCTTGTGCATCCAATAGGTGTGTTGGTGTCATTGGATGAACATTTAGGTCATTTTCGTCCTCCCTAGGCTTATTCTTTTCCAATTAGGGTTTTTAACCATTCTTGTGCATCCAATAGGTGTCTTCGTCTCATTGGATGAACATTTAGGTCATTTTCGTCCTCCCTAGGCTTATTCTTGTCCAATTAGGGTTTTTAACGAATCATTTGCATCCAATAGGTGTGCTGGTGTCAATGGATGAACATTTAGGTCATTTTCGTCCTCGCTAGGCTTATTCTTGTCCAATTAGGGTTTGTAACCAATCTTGTGCATCCAATAGGTGTGTTTGTATCATTGGATGATCATTTAGGTCAATTTCTTCCTCCATAGGCTTATTCTTGTCCATTTTGGGTTTTTAACCAATCTTGTGCATCCAATAAATTTAGTTGTGTAATTGGATTAACGTTTAGGTCATTTTGGTCCTCCCTAGGCTTATTATTGTGCAATTATGTTTTTTAACAAATCTTGGGCATCCAATAAGTTCATTTGTGTCGTTTGATTAACATTTAGGTCATTTACGTCCTCCATAGGCTTATTCTTGTCCTATTAGGGTTTTTTTAAGAAAATCTTGGGCATCCAATAAGTTCATTTGTGTCATTGGATTAACATTTAGGTCATTTTCTTCCTCCCTAGGCTTATTCTTATCCAATTAGGGGTTTTAACCAATCTTGTGCATCCAATAGCGGTGTTTGTGTCATTGGATGAACAAATAGGTCTTTTTCGTCCTCCCTACGCTTAATCTTGTCCAATTAGGGTTTTTAACCAATCTTGTGCATCCAATAGGTGTGTTTGTGTCATTGGATGAACATTTAGGTCATTTTCGTCCTCCCTAGGCTTATTCTTGTCCAATTAGGGTTTTTAACCAATCTTGTGCATCCAATAGGTGTGCTGGTGTCAATGGATGAACATTTAGTCATTTTCGTCCTCGCTAGGCTTATTCTTGTCCATTTAAGGTTTTTAACCAATCTTTTGCATCCAATAGGTGTGTTTGTATCATTGGATGAACATTTAGGTCATTTTCTTCCTCCATGGGCTTATTCTTGTCCAATTAGGGTTTTTAACTAATCTTGTGCATCCAATAAGCTCAGTTGTGTCATTGGATTAACATTTACGTCATTTTCGTCCTCCCTAGGCTTATTCTTGTCCAATTAGGTTTTTTAACCAATCTTGTGCATCCAATAGGTGTATTGGTGTCATTGGATGAACATTTAGGTAATTTTCGTCCTCCATAGGCTTATTCTTGTCCAATTAGGGGTTTTAACAAATCTTGTGCATCCAATAAGTTCATTTGTGTCATTGGATTATCATTTAGGTCATTTACGTCCTCCCTACGCTTAATGTTGTCCAATTAAGGTTTTTAACCAATCTTGTGCATCCAATAAGTTCATTTGTGTCATTGGATTAACATTTAGGTTATTTTTGTCCTCCCTAGGCTTATTCTTGTCCAATTAGGGTTTTTAACCAATCTTGTGCATCCAATAGGTGTGTTGGTGTCATTGGATGAACATTTAGGTCATTTTCGTCCTCCCTAGGCTTATTCTTTTCCAATTAGGGTTTTTAACCATTCTTGTGCATCAAATAGGTGTCTTCGTCTCATTGGATGAACATTTAGGTCATTTTCGTCCTCCCTAGGCTTATTCTTGTCCAATTAGGGTTTTTAACGAATCATGTGCATCCAATAGGTGTGCTGGTGTCAATGGATGAACATTTAGGTCATTTTCGTCCTAGCTAGGCTTATTCTTGTCCAATTAGGGTTTGTAACCAATCTTGTGCATCCAATAGGTGTGTTTGTATCATTGGATGATCATTTAGGTCAATTTCTTCCTCCATAGGCTTATTCTTGTCCAATTTGGGTTTTTAACCAATCTTGTGCATCCAATAAATTTAGTTGTGTCATTGGATTAACATTTACTTCATTTTCGTCCTCCGTAGGCTTATTCTTGTCCAATTAGGGTTTTTAACCAATCTTGTACATCCAATAAGTTCAGTTGTGTCATTGGATTAACATTTACGTCATTTTCGTCCTCCCTAGGCTTATTCTTGTCCAATTAGGGTTTTTAACCAATCTTGTGCATCCAATAGGTGTGTTTGCGTCATTGGATGAACAATTAGGTCATATTCAACCTCCCTAGGCTTATTCTTGTCCAATTAGGGTTTTTAACCAATCTTGTTCATCCAATAGGTGTGTTTGTTTCATTGGATGAACAATTAGGTCATTTTCGTCCTCCTAAGGCTTATTCTAGTCCAATTAGGGTTTTTAACCAATCTTGTGCATCCAATAGGTGTGTTTGTGTCATTGGATGAACATTTAGGTCATTTTCTTCCTCCATAGGCTTATTCTTGTCCAATTAGGGTGTTTAACTAATCTTGTGCATCCAATAAATTCAGTTGTGTCATTGGATTAACGTTTAGGTCATTTTGGTCCTCCCTATGCTTATTATTGTGCAATTATGTTTTTTAACAAATCTTGGGCATCCAATAAGTTCATTTGTGTCGTTTGATTAACATTTAGGTCATTTACGTCCTCCATAGGCTTATTCTTGTCCAATTAGGGTTTTTAACCAATCTTGTGCATCCAATAGGTGTGCTGGTGTCAATGGATGAACATTTAGTCATTTTCGTCCTCGCTAGGCTTATTCTTGTCCATTTAAGGTTTTTAACCAATCTTTTGCATCCAATAGGTGTGTTTGTATCATTGGATGAACATTTAGGTCATTTTCTTCCTCCATGGGCTTATTCTTGTCCAATTAGGGTTTTTAACTAATCTTGTGCATCCAATAAGCTCAGTTGTGTCATTGGATTAACATTTACGTCATTTTCGTCCTCCCTAGGCTTATTCTTGTCCAATTAGGTTTTTTAACCAATCTTGTGCATCCAATAGGTGTATTGGTGTCATTGGATGAACATTTAGGTAATTTTCGTCCTCCATAGGCTTATTCTTGTCCAATTAGGGGTTTTAACAAATCTTGTGCATCCAATAAGTTCATTTGTGTCATTGGATTATCATTTAGGTCATTTACGTCCTCCCTACGCTTAATGTTGTCCAATTAAGGTTTTTAACCAATCTTGTGCATCCAATAAGTTCATTTGTGTCATTGGATTAACATTTAGGTTATTTTTGTCCTCCCTAGGCTTATTCTTGTCCAATTAGGGTTTTTAACCAATCTTGTGCATCCAATAGGTGTGTTGGTGTCATTGGATGAACATTTAGGTCATTTTCGTCCTCCCTAGGCTTATTCTTTTCCAATTAGGGTTTTTAACCATTCTTGTGCATCCAATAGGTGTCTTCGTCTCATTGGATGAACATTTAGGTCATTTTCGTCCTCCCTAGGCTTATTCTTGTCCAATTAGGGTTTTTAACGAATCATTTGCATCCAATAGGTGTGCTGGTGTCAATGGATGAACATTTAGGTCATTTTCGTCCTCGCTAGGCTTATTCTTGTCCAATTAGGGTTTGTAACCAATCTTGTGCATCCAATAGGTGTGTTTGTATCATTGGATGATCATTTAGGTCAGTTTCTTCCTCCATAGGCTTATTCTTGTCCAATTAGGGTTTTTAACCAATCTTGTGCATCCAATAAGTTCAGTTGTGCAATTAGATTAACATTTACGTCATTTTCGTCCTCCGTAGGCTTATTCTTGTCCAATTAGGGTTTTTAACCAATCTTGTACATCCAATAAGTTCAGTTGTGTCATTGGATTAACATTTACGTCATTTTCGTCCTCCCTAGGCTTATTCTTGTCCAATTAGGGTTTTTAACCAATCTTGTGCATCCAATAGGTGTGTTTGTGTCATGGAATGAACATTTAGGTCATTTTCGTCCTCCCTAGGCTTATTCTTGTCCAATTAGGGTTTTTAACCAATCTTGGGCATCCAATAGGTGTGTTGGTGTCATTGGATGAACATTTAGGTCATTTTCGTCCTTCCTAGGCTTATTCTTTTCCAACTAGGGTTTTTAACCAATCTTGTGCATCCAATAGGTGTATTGGTGTCATTGGATGAACATTTAGGTAATTTTCGTCCTCCCTAGGCTTATTCTTGTCCAATTTGGGTTTTTAACCAATCTTGTGCATCCAATAAGTTCATTTGCGTCATTGGATTAACATTTAGGTCATTTTCGTCCTACCTAGGCTTATTCTTGTCCAATTAGGGTTTTTAACCAATCTTGTGCATCCAATAAGTTCATTTGTGTCATGGGATGAACATTTAGGTCATTTTCGTCCTCCCTAGGCTTATTCTTGTCCAATTAGGGTTTTTAACCAATCTTGGGCATCCAATAGGTGTGTTGGTGTCATTGGATGAACATTTAGGTCATTTTCGTCCTCCCTAGGCTTATTCTTGTCCAATTAGGGTTTTTAACCAATCTTGGGCATCCAATAGGTGTGTTGGTGTCATTGGATGAACATTTAGGTCATTTTCGTCCTCCCTAAGATTATTCTTTTCCAATTAGGGTTTTTAACCATTCTTGTGCATCAATAGGTGTCTTCGTGTCATTGGATGATAATTTAGGTCATTTTCGTCCTCCATAGGCGTATTCTTGTCCAATTAGGGTTTTTAACCAATCTTGTGCATCCAATATGTGTGTTCGTGTCATTGGATGAACATTTAGGTCATTTTCGTCCTCCCTAGGCTTATTCTTGTCCAATTAGGTTTTTTAACCAATCTTGTGCATCCAATAGGTGTATTGGTGTCATTGGATGAACATTTAGTTAATTTTCGTCCTCCATAGGCTTATTCTTGTCCAATTAGGGGTTTTAACCAATCTTGTGCATCCAATAAGTTCATTTGTGTCATTGGATTATCATTTAGGTCATTTACGTCCTCCCTACGCTTAATGTTGTCCAATTAAGGTTTTTAACCAATCTTGTGCATCCAATAAGTTCATTTGTGTCATTGGATTAACATTTAGGTCATTTTTGTCCTCCCTAGGCTTATTCTTGTCCAATTAGGGTTTTTAACCAATCTTGTGCATCCAATAGGTGTGTTGGTGTCATTGGATGAACATTTAGGTCATTTTTGTCCTCCCTAGGCTTATTCTTTTCCAATTAGGGTTTTTAACCATTCTTGTGCATCCAATAGGTGTCTTCGTCTCATTGGATGAACATTTAGGTCATTTTTGTCCACCCTACGCTTATTCTTGTCCAATTAGGGTTTTTAACCAATCTTGTGCATCCAATAGGTGTGTTTGTGTCATTGGATGAACATTTAAGTCATTTTCGTCCTCCCTAGGCTTATTCTTGTCCAATTAGGGTTTTTAACCAATCTTGTGCATCCAATAGGTGTGCTGGTGTCAATGGATGAACATTTAGGTCATTTTCGTCCTCGCTAGGCTTATTCTTGTCCAATTAGGGTTTTTAACCAATCTTGTGCATCCAATAGGTGTGTTTGTATCGTTGGATGATCATTTAGGACAGTTTCTTCCTCCATAGGCTTATTCTTGTCCAATTTGGGTTTTTAACCAATCTTGTGCATCCAATAAGTTTAGTTGTGTCATTGGATTAACATTTACTTCATTTTGGTCCTCCGTAGGCTTATTCTTGTCCAATTAGGGTTTTTAACCAATCTTGTACATCCAATAAGTTCAGTTGTGTCATTGGATTAACATTTACGTCATTTTCGTCCTCCCTAGGCTTATTCTTGTCCAATTAGGGTTTTTAACCAATCTTGTGCATCCAATAGGTGTGTTTGTGTCATGGAATGAACATTTAGGTCATTTTCGTCCTCCCTAGGCTTATTCTTGTCCAATTAGGGTTTTTAACCAATCTTGGGCATCCAATAGGTGTGTTGGTGTCATTGGATGAACATTTATGTCATTTTCGTCCTCCCTAGGCTTATTCTTTTCCAACTAGGGTTTTTAACCAATCTTGTGCATCCAATAGGTGTATTGGTGTCATTGGATGAACACTTAGGTAATTTTCGTCCTCCCTAGGCTTATTCTTGTCCAATTTGGGTTTTTAACCAATCTTGTGCATCCAATAAGTTCATTTGCGTCATTGGATTAACATTTAGGTCATTTTCGTCCTCCCTAGGCTTATTCTTGTCCAATTAGGGTTTTTAACCAATCTTGTGCATCTAATAGGTGTGTTCGTGTCAATGGATGAACATTTAGGTAATTTTCGTCCTCCCTAGGCTTATTCTTGTCCAATTAGGGTTTTTAACCATACTTGTGCATCCGACAGGTGTGGTGGTGTAATTGGATGAACTATTAGGTCATTTTCGTCCTCCCTAGGCTTATTATTTTCCAATTAGGGGTTTTAACCATTCTTTTGCATCCAATAGGTGTCTTCGTGTCATTGGATGAACATTTAGGTCATTTTTGTCCTCCCTACGCTTATTCTTGTCCAATTAAGGTTTTTAACCAATCTTGTGCGTCCAATAGGTGTGTTTGTGTCATTGGATGAACATTTAGGTCATTTTCGTCCTCCCTAGGCTTATTCTTGTCCAATTAGGGTTTTTAA
>JBBPBR010000001.1:24379904-24402694 GCA_037974775.1 Cicer pinnatifidum | reverse complement strand
GTCCTCCCTACGCTTATTCTTGTCCAATTAAGGTTTTTAACCAATCTTGTGCGTCCAATAGGTGTGTTTGTGTCATTGGATGAACATTTAGGTCATTTTCGTCCTCCCTAGGCTTATTCTTGTCCAATTAGGGTTTTTAATAAATCTTATGCATCCAATAGGTGTGCTGGTGTCAATGGATGAACATTTAGGTCATTTTCGTCCTTGCTAGGCTTATTCTTGTCCAATTAGGGTTTTTAACTAATCTTGTGCATCCAATAGGTGTGTTTGTATCATTGGATGAACATTTAGGTCACTTTCTTCTTCCGTAAGGCTTATTCTTGTCCAATTAGGGTTTTTAACCAATCTTGTGGATCCAATAAGTTCAGTTGTGTCATTGGATTTACATTTATGTCATTTTCGTCCTCCCTAGGCTTATTCTTGTCCAATTAGGGTTTTTAACCAATCTTGTGCATCCAATAGGTGTGTTTGCGTCATTGGATGAACAATTAGGTCATATTCAACCTCCCTAGGCTTATTCTTGTCCAATTAGGGTTTTTAACCAATCTTGTTCATCCAATAGGTGTGTTTGTTTCATTGGATGAACAATTAGGTCATTTTCGTCCTCCTAAGGCTTATTCTAGTCCAATTAGGGTTTTTAACCAATCTTGTGCATCCAATAGGTGTGTTTGTGTCATTGGATGAACATTTAGGTCATTTTCTTCCTCCATAGGCTTATTCTTGTCCAATTAGGGTGTTTAACTAATCTTGTGCATCCAATAAATTCAGTTGTGTCATTGGATTAACGTTTAGGTCATTTTGGTCCTCCCTAGGCTTATTATTGTGTATTTATGTTTTTTAACAAATCTTGGGCATCCAATAAGTTCATTTGTGTCGTTTGATTAACATTTAGGTCATTTACGTCCTCCATAGGCTTATTCTTGTCCTATTAGGGTTTTTTTAAGAAAATCTTGGGCATCCAATAAGTTCATTTGTGTCATTGGATTAACATCTAGGTCATTTTCTTCCTCCCTAGGCTTATTCTTATCCAATTAGGGGTTTTAACCAATCTTGTGCATCCAATAGCGGTGTTTGTGTCATTGGATGAACAAATAGGTCTTTTTCGTCCTCCCTACGCTTAATCTTGTCCAATTAAGGTTTTTAACCAATCTTGTGCATCCAATAGGTGTGTTTGTGTCATTGGATGAACATTTAGGTCATTTTCGTCCTCCCTAGGCTTATTCTTGTCCAATTAGGGTTTTTAACCAATCTTGTGCATCCAATAGGTGTGCTGGTGTCAATGGATGAACATTTAGTCATTTTCGTCCTCGCTAGGCTTATTCTTGTCCATTTAAGGTTTTTAACCAATCTTTTGCATCCAATAGGTGTGTTTGTATCATTGGATGAACATTTAGGTCATTTTCTTCCTCCGTGGGCTTATTCTTGTCCAATTAGGGTTTTTAACTAATCTTGTGCATCCAATAAGTTCAGTTGTGTCATTGGATTAACATTTACGTCATTTTCGTCCTCCCTAGGCTTATTCTTGTCCAATTAGGTTTTTTAACCAATCTTGTGCATCCAATAGGTGTATTGGTGTCATTGGATGAACATTTAGGTAATTTTCGTCCTCCATAGGCTTATTCTTGTCCAATTAGGGGTTTTAACCAATCTTGTGCATCCAATAAGTTCATTTGTGTCATTGGATTATCATTTAGGTCATTTACGTCCTCCCTACGCTTAATGTTGTCCAATTAAGGTTTTTAACCAATCTTGTGCATCCAATAAGTTCATTTGTGTCATTGGATTAACATTTAGGTTATTTTTGTCCTCCCTAGGCTTATTCTTGTCCAATTAGGGTTTTTAACCAATCTTGTGCATCCAATAGGTGTGTTGGTGTCATTGGATGAACATTTAGGTCATTTTCGTCCTCCCTAGGCTTATTCTTTTCCAATTAGGGTTTTTAACCATTCTTGTGCATCCAATAGGTGTCTTCGTCTCATTGGATGAACATTTAGGTCATTTTCGTCCTCCCTAGGCTTATTCTTGTCCAATTAGGGTTTTTAACCAATCATGTGCATCCAATAGGTGTGCTGGTGTCAATGGATGAACATTTAGGTCATTTTCGTTCTCGCTAGGCTTATTCTTGTCCAATTAGGGTTTGTAACCAATCTTGTGCATCCAATAGGTGTGTTTGTATCATTGGATGATCATTTAGGTCAGTTTCTTCCTCCATAGGCTTATTCTTGTCCAATTTGGGTTTTTAACCAATCTTGTGCATCCAATAAATTTAGTTGTGTCATTGGATTAACATTTACGTCATTTTCGTCCTCCGTAGGCTTATTCTTGTCCAATTAGGGTTTTTAACCAATCTTGTACATCCAATAAGTTCAGTTGTGTCATTGGATTAACATTTACGTCATTTTCGTCCTCCCTAGGCTTATTCTTGTCCAATTAGGGTTTTTAACCAATCTTGTGCATCCAATAGGTGTGTTTGTGTCATGGAATGAACATTTAGGTCATTTTCGTCCTCCCTAGGCTTATTCTTGTCCAATTAGGGTTTTTAACCAATCTTGGGCATCGAATAGGTGTGTTGGTGTCATTGGATGAACATTTAGGTCATTTTCGTCCTCCCTAGGCTTATTCTTTTCCAACTAAGGTTTTTAACCAATCTTGTGCATCCAATAGGTGTATTGGTGTCATTGGATGAACATTTAGGTAATTTTCGTCCTCCCTAGGCTTATTCTTGTCCAATTTGGGTTTTTAACCAATCTTGTGCATCCAATAAGTTCATTTGCGTCATTGGATTAACATTTAGGTCATTTTCGTCCTACCTAGGCTTATTCTTGTCCAATTAGGGCTTTTAACCCATCTTGTGCATCTAATAGGTGTGTTCGTGTCAATGGATGAACATTTAGGTCATTTTCTTCCTCCCTAGGCTTATTCTTGTCCAATTAGGGTTTTTAACGATACTTGTGCATCCAACAGGTGTGGTGGTGTAATTGGATGAACTATTAGGTCATTTTCGTCCTCGCTAGGCTTATTATTTTCCAATTAGGGGTTTTAACCATTCTTTTGCATCCAATAGGTGTCTTCGTGTCATTGGATGAACATTTAGGTCATTTTCGTCCTCCCTACGCTTATTCTTGTCCAATTAAGGTTTTTAACCAATCTTGTGCGTCCAATAGGTGTGTTTGTGTCATTGGATGAACATTTAGGTCATTTTCATCCTCCCTAGGCTTATTCTTGTCCAATTAGGGTTTTTAATCAATCTTATGCATCCAATAGGTGTGCTGGTGTCAATGGATGAACATTTAGGTCATTTTCGTCCTCGCTAGGCTTATTCTTGTCCAATTAGGGTTTTTAACCAATCTTGTGCATCCAATAGGTGTGTTTGTATCATTGGATGAACATTTAAGTCACTTTCTTCCTCCGTAAGGCTTATTCTTGTCCAATTAGGGTTTTTAACCAATCTTGTGGATCCAATAAGTTCAGTTGTGTCATTGGATTTACATTTATGTCATTTTCGTCCTCCCTAGGCTTATTCTTGTCCAATTAGGGTTTTTGACCAATCTTGTGCATCCAATAGGTGTGTTTGCGTCATTGGATGAACAATTAGGTCATATTCAACCTCCCTAGCATTATTCTTGTCCAATTAAGGTTTTTAACCAATCTTGTTCATCCAATAGGTGTGTTTGTTTCATTGGATGAACAATTAGGTCATTTTCGTCCTCCTAAGGCTTATTCTAGTCCAATTAGGGTTTTTAACCAATCTTGTGCATCCAATAGGTGTGTTTGTGTCATTGGATGAACATTTAGGTCATTTTCTTCCTCCATAGGCTTATTCTTGTCCAATTAGGGTGTTTAACTAATCTTGTGCATCCAATAAATTCAGTTGTGTCATTGGATTAACGTTTAGGTCATTTTGGTCCTCCCTAGGCTTATTATTGTGCAATTATGTTTTTTAACAAATCTTGGGCATCCAATAAGTTCATTTGTGTCGTTTGATTAACATTTAGGTCATTTACGTCCTCCATAGGCTTATTCTTGTCCTATTAGGGTTTTTTTAAGAAAATCTTGGGCATCCAATAAGTTCATTTGTGTCATTGGATTAATATTTAGGTCATTTTCTTCCTCCCTAGGCTTATTCTTATCCAATTAGGGGTTTAAACCAATCTTGTGCATCCAATAGCGGTGTTTGTGTCATTGGATGAACAAATAGGTCATTTTCGTCCTCCCTACGCTTAATCTTGTCCAATTAGGGTTTTTAATCAATCTTGTGCATCCAATAGGTGTGTTTGTGTCATTGGATGAACATTTAGGTCATTTTCGTCCTCCCTAGGCTTATTCTTGTCCAATTAGGGTTTTTAACCAATCTTGTGCATCCAATAGGTGTGTTGGTGTCATTGGATGAACATTTAGGTCATTTTCGTCCTCCCTAGGCTTATTCTTTTCCAACTAGGGTTTTTAACCAATCTTGTGCATCCAATAGGTGTATTGGTGTCATTGGATGAACATTTAGGTAATTTTCGTCCTCCCTAGGCTTATTCATGTCCAATTTGGGTTTTTAACCAATCTTGTGCATCCAATAAGTTCATTTGCGTCATTGGATTAACATTTAGGTCATTTTCGTCCTACCTAGGCTTATTCTTGTCCAATTAGGGCTTTTAACCCATCTTGTGCATCTAATAGGTGTGTTCGTGTCAATGGATGAACATTTAGGTCATTTTCGTCCTTCCTAGGCTTATTCTTGTCCAATTAGGGTTTTTAACGATACTTGTGCATCCGACAGGTGTGGTGGTGTAATTGGATGAACTATTAGGTCATTTTCGTCCTCGCTAGGCTTATTATTTTCCAATTAGGGGTTTTAACCATTCTTTTGCATCCAATAGGTGTCTTCGTGTCATTGGATGAACATTTAGGTCATTTTCGTCCTCCCTACGCTTATTGTTGTCGAATTAAGGTTTTTAACCAATCTTGTGCGTCCAATATGTGTGTTTGTGTCATTGGATGAACATTTAGGTCATTTTCGTCCTCCCTAGGCTTATTCTTGTCCAATTAGGGTTTTTAATCAATCTTATGCATCCAATAGGTGTGCTGGTGTCAATGGATGAACATTTAGGTCATTTTCGTCCTCGCTAGGCTTATTCTTGTCCAATTAGGGTTTTTAACCAATCTTTTGCATCCAATAGGTGTGTTTGTATCATTGGATGAACATTTAGGTCATTTTCGTCCTCCCTAGGCTTATTCTTGTCCAATTAGGGTTTTTAACCAATCTTGTGCATCCAATAGGTGTGCTGGTGTCAATGGATGAACATTTAGTCATTTTCGTCCTCGCTAGGCTTATTCTTGTCCATTTAGGGTTTTTAACCAATCTTTTGCATCCAATAGGTGTGTTTGTATCATTGGATGAACATTTAGGTCATTTTCTTCCTCCGTGGGCTTATTCTTGTCCAATTAGGGTTTTTAACTAATCTTGTGCATCCAATAAGTTCAGTTGTGTCATTGGATTAACATTTACGTCATTTTCGTCCTCCCTAGGCTTATTCTTGTCCAATTAGGGTTTTTAACCAATCTTGTGCATCCAATAAGTTCATTTGTGTCATTGGATTATCATTTAGGTCATTTACGTCCTCCCTACGCTTAATGTTGTCCAATTAAGGTTTTTAACCAATCTTGTGCATCCAATAAGTTCATTTGTGTCATTGGATTAACATTTAGGTCATTTTTGTCCTCGCTAGGCTTATTCTTGTCCAAT
This sequence comes from Cicer pinnatifidum, assembly GCA_037974775.1. Classification (NCBI taxonomy): domain Eukaryota; kingdom Viridiplantae; phylum Streptophyta; class Magnoliopsida; order Fabales; family Fabaceae; genus Cicer; species Cicer pinnatifidum. The sequence goes on along the minus strand of JBBPBR010000001.1, from coordinate 24,396,960 downwards.
TAGGGTTTTTAACCAATCTTGTGCATCCAATAGGTGTGTTCGTGTCAATGGATGAACATTTAGGTCATTTTCGTCCTCCCTAGGCTTATTCTTGTCCAATTAGGGTTTTTAACCAATCTTGTGCATCCAATAGGCGTGTTGGTGTCATTGGATGAACATTTAGGTCATTTTCGTCCTCCCTAGGCTTATTCTTTTCCAAATAGGGTTTTTAACCATTCTTGTGCATCCAATAGGTGTCTTCGTGTCATTGGATGAACATTTAGGTCATTTTTGTCCTCCCTACGCTTATTCTTGTCCAATTATGGTTTTTAATCAATCTTGTGCATCGAATAGGTGTGTTTGTGTCATTGGATGAACATTTAAGTCATTTTCGTCCTCCCTAGGCTTATTCTTGTCCAATTAAGGTTTTTAACCAATCTTGTGCATCCAATAGGTGTGCTGGTGTCAATGGATGAACATTTAGGTCATTTTCGTCCTCGCTAGGCTTATTCTTGTCCAATTAGGGTTTGTAACCAATCTTGTGCATCCAATAGGTGTGTTTGTATCATTGGATGATCATTTAGGTCAGTTTCTTCCTCCATAGGCTTATTCTTGTCCAATTAGGGTTTTTAACCAATCTTGTGCATCCAATAAGTTCAGTTGTGCAATTGGATTAACATTTACGTCATTTTCGTCCTCCGTAGGCTTATTCTTGTCCAATTAGGGTTTTTAACCAATCTTGTACATCCAATAAGTTCAGTTGTGTCATTGGATTAACATTTACGTCATTTTCGTCCTCCCTAGGCTTATTCTTGTCCAATTAGGGTTTTTAACCAATCTTGTGCATCCAATAGGTGTGTTTGTGTCATGGGATGAACATTTAGGTCATTTTCGTCCTCCCTAGGCTTATTCTTGTCCAATTAGGGTTTTTAACCAATCTTGGGCATCTAGTAGGTGTGTTGGTGTCATTGGATGAACATTTAGGTCATTTTCGTCCTCCCTAGGCTTATTCTTTTCCAACTAGGGTTTTTAACCAATCTTGTGCATCCAATAGGTGTATTGGTGTCATTGGATGAACATTTAGGTAATTTTCTTCCTCCCTAGGCTTATTCTTGTCCAATTTGGGTTTTTAACCAATCTTGTGCATCCAATAAGTTCATTTGCGTCATTGGATTAACATTTAGGTCATTTTCTTCCTCCCTAGGCTTATTCTTGTCCAATTAGGGTTTTTAACCATTCTTGTGCATCTAATAGGTGTGTTCGTGTCAATGGATGAACATTTAGGTCATTTTCGTCATCCCTAGGCTTATTCTTGTCCAATTAGGGTTTTTAACCAATCTTGTGCATCCGAGAGGTGTGGTGGTGTCATTGGATGAACTATTAGGTCATTTTCGTCCTCCCTAGGCTTATTATTTTCCAATTAGGGGTTTTAACCATTCTTGTGCATCCAATAGGTGTCTTCGTGTCATTGGATGAACATTTAGGTCATTTTCGTCCTCCCTACGCTTATTCTTGTCCAATTAAGGTTTTTAACCAATCTTGTGCGTCCAATAGGTGTGTTTGTGTCATTGGATGAACATTTAGGTCATTTTCGTCCTCCCTAGGCTTATTCTTGTCCAATTAGGGTTTTTAACCAATCTTGTGCATCCAATAGATGTGCTGGTGTCAATGGATGAACATTTAGGTCATTTTCGTCCTCGCTAGGCTTATTCTTGTCCAATTAGGGTTTTTAACCAATCTTGTGCATCCAATAGGTGTGTTTGTATCATTGGATGAACATTTCGGTCACTTTCTTCCTCCGTAAGGCTTATTCTTGTCCAATTAGGGTTTTTAACCAATCTTGTTGATCCAATAAGTTCAGTTGTGTCATTGGATTAACATTTATGTCATTTTCGTCCTCCATAGGCTTATTCTTGTTCAATTAGGGTGTTTAACCAATCTGGTGCATCCAATAAATTCAGTTGTGTCATTGGATTAACGTTTAGGTCATTTTGGTCCTCCCTAGGCTTATTATTGTGCAATTAGGGTTTTTAACCAATCTTGGGCAACCAATAAGTTCATTCGTGTCGTTTGATTAACATTTAGGTCATTTACGTCCTCCATAGGCTTATTCTTGTCCTATTAGGGTTTTTTAACAAATCTTGGGCATCCAATAAGTTCATTTGTGTCATTGGATTAACATTTAGGTCATTTTCTTCCTCCCTAGGCTTATTCTTATCCAATTAGGGTTTTTAACCAATCTTGTGCATCCAATAGCGGTGTTTGTGTCATTGGATGAACAATTAGGTCATTTTCGTCCTCCCTACGCTTAATCTTGTCCAATTAGGGTTTTTAACCAATCTTGTGCATCCAATAGGTGTGTTTGTGTCATTGGATGAACATTTAGGTCATTTTCGTCCTCCCTAGGCTTATTCTTGTCCAATTGGGGTTTTTAACCAATCTTGTGCATCCAATAGGTGTGTTCGTGTCAATGGAAGAACATTTAGGTCATTTTCGTCCTCCCTACGCTTATTCTTGTCCAATTAGGGTTTTTAACCAATCTTGTGCATCCAATAGGTGTGTTTGTGTCATTGGATGAACTTTTAAGTCATTTTCATCCTCCCTAGGCTTATTCTTGTCCAATTAAGGTTTTTAACCATTCTTGTGCATCCAATTGGTGTGCTGGTGTCAATGGATGAACATTTAGGTCATTTTCGTCCTCGCTAGGCTTATTCTTGTCCAATTAGGGTTTGTAACCAATCTTGTGCATCCAATAGGTGTGTTTGTATCATTGGATGATCATTTAGGTCAGTTTCTTCCTCCATAGGCTTATTCTTGTCCAATTAGGGTTTTTAACCAATCTTGTGCATCCAATAAGTTCAGTTGTGCAATTAGATTAACATTTACGTCATTTTCGTCCTCCGTAGGCTTATTCTTGTCCAATTAGGGTTTTTAACCAATCTTGTACATCCAATAAGTTCAGTTGTGTCATTGGATTAACATTTACGTCATTTTCGTCCTCCCTAGGCTTATTCTTGTCCAATTAGGGTTTTTAACCAATCTTGTGCATCCAATAGGTGTGTTTGTGTCATGGGATGAACATTTAGGTCATTTTCGTCCTCCCTAGGCTTATTCTTGTCCAATTAGGGTTTTTAACCAATCTTGGGCATCCAATAGGTGTGTTGGTGTCATTGGATGAACATTTAGGTCATTTTCGTCCTCCCTAGGCTTATTCTTTTCCAACTAGGGTTTTTAACCAATCTTGTGCATCAAATAGGTGTATTGGTGTCATTGGATGAACATTTAGGTAATTTTCTTCCTCCCTATGCTTATTCTTGTCCAATTTGGGTTTTTAACCAATCTTGTGCATCCAATAAGTTCATTTGCGTCATTGGATTAACATTTAGGTCATTGTCGTCCTCCCTAGGCTTATTCTTGTCCAATTAGGGTTTTTAACCAATCTTGTGCATCTAATAGGTGTGTTCGTGTCAATGGATGAACATTTAGGTCATTTTCGTCCTCCCTAGGCTTATTCTTGTCCAATTAGGGTTTTTAACCAATCTTGTGCATCCGAGAGGTGTGGTGGTGTCATTGGATGAACTATTAGGTCATTTTCGTCCTCCCTAGGCTTATTATTTTCCAATTAGGGGCTTTAACCATTCTTGTGCATCCAATAGGTCTCTTCGTGTCATTGGATGAACATTTAGGTTATTTTCGTCCTCCCTACGCTTATTCTTGTCCAATTAAGGTTTTTAACCAATCTTGTGCGTCCAATAGGTGTGTTTGTGTCATTGGATGAACATTTAGGTCACTTTCTTCCTCCGTAAGGCTTATTCTTGTCCAATTAGGGTTTTTAACCAATCTTGTGCATCCAATAGGTGTGTTCGTGTCAATGGATGAACATTTAGGTCATTTTCGTCCTCCCTACGCTTAATCTTGTCCAATTAGGGTTTTTAACCAATCTTGTGCATCCAATAGGTGTGTTTGTGTCATTGGATGAACATTTAGGTCATTTTCGTCCTCCCTAGGCTTATTCTTGTCCAATTAGGGTTTTTAACCAATCTTGTGCATCCAATAGGTGTGTTCGTGTCAATGGATGAACATTTAGGTCATTTTCGTCCTCCCTAGGCATATTCTTCTCCAATTAGGGTTTTTAACCAATCTTGTGCATCCAATAGGCGTGTTGGTGGCATTGGATGAACATTTAGGTCATTTTCGTCCTCCCTAGGCTTATTCTTTTCCAATTAGGGTTTTTAACCATTCTTGTGCATCCAATAGGTGTCTTCGTGTCATTGGATGAACATTTAGGTCATTTTTGTCCACCCTACGCTTATTCTTGTCCAATTAGGGTTTTTAACCAATCTTGTGCATCCAATAGGTGTGTTTGTGTCATTGGATGAACATTTAAGTCATTTTCGTCCTCCCTAGGCTTATTCTTGTCCAATTAAGGTTTTTAACCAATCTTGTGCATCCAATAGGTGTGCTGGTGTCAATGGATGAACATTTAGGTCATTTTCGTCCTCGCTAGGCTTATTCTTGTCCAATTAGGGTTTTTAACCAATCTTGTGCATCCAATAGGTGTGTTTGTATCATTGGATGAACATTTCGGTCACTTTCTTCCTCCGTAAGGCTTATTCTTGTCCAATTAGGGTTTTTAACCAATCTTGTTGATCCAATAAGTTCAGTTGTGTCATTGGATTAACATTTATGTCATTTTCGTCCTCCATAGGCTTATTCTTGTTCAATTAGGGTGTTTAACCAATCTGGTGCATCCAATAAATTCAGTTGTGTCATTGGATTAACGTTTAGGTCATTTTGGTCCTCCCTTGGCTTATTATTGTGCAATTAGGGTTTTTAACCAATCTTGGGCAACCAATAAGTTCATTCGTGTCGTTTGATTAACATTTAGGTCATTTACGTCCTCCATAGGCTTATTCTTGTCCTATTAGGGTTTTTTAACAAATCTTGGGCATCCAATAAGTTCATTTGTGTCATTGGATTAACATTTAGGTCATTTTCTTCCTCCCTAGGCTTATTCTTATCCAATTAGGGTTTTTAACCAATCTTGTGCATCCAATAGCGGTGTTTGTGTCATTGGATGAACAATTAGGTCATTTTCGTCCTCCCTACGCTTAATCTTGTCCAATTAGGGTTTTTAACCAATCTTGTGCATCCAATAGGTGTGTTTGTGTCATTGGATGAACATTTAGGTCATTTTCGTCCTCCCTAGGCTTATTCTTGTCCAATTGGGGTTTTTAACCAATCTTGTGCATCCAATAGGTGTGTTCGTGTCAATGGAAGAACATTTAGGTCATTTTCGTCCTCCCTACGCTTATTCTTGTCCAATTAGGGTTTTTAACCAATCTTGTGCATCCAATAGGTGTGTTTGTGTCATTGGATGAACTTTTAAGTCATTTTCATCCTCCCTAGGCTTATTCTTGTCCAATTAAGGTTTTTAACCATTCTTGTGCATCCAATTGGTGTGCTGGTGTCAATGGATGAACATTTAGGTCATTTTCGTCCTCGCTAGGCTTATTCTTGTCCAATTAGGGTTTGTAACCAATCTTGTGCATCCAATAGGTGTGTTTGTATCATTGGATGATCATTTAGGTCAGTTTCTTCCTCCATAGGCTTATTCTTGTCCAATTAGGGTTTTTAACCAATCTTGTGCATCCAATAAGTTCAGTTGTGCAATTAGATTAACATTTACGTCATTTTCGTCCTCCGTAGGCTTATTCTTGTCCAATTAGGGTTTTTAACCAATCTTGTACATCCAATAAGTTCAGTTGTGTCATTGGATTAACATTTACGTCATTTTCGTCCTCCCTAGGCTTATTCTTGTCCAATTAGGGTTTTTAACCAATCTTGTGCATCCAATAGGTGTGTTTGTGTCATGGGATGAACATTTAGGTCATTTTCGTCCTCCCTAGGCTTATTCTTGTCCAATTAGGGTTTTTAACCAATCTTGTGCATCCAATAAGTTCATTTGTGTCATTGGATTAACATTTAGGTCATTTTCGTCCTCCCTAGGCTTATTCTTGTCCAATTAGGGTTTCTAACCAATCTTGTGCGTCCATTAGGTGTCTTTGTGTCATTGGATGAACATTTAGGTCATTTTCGTCCTCCCTAGGCTTATTCTTGTCCAATTAGAGTTTTTAACCAATCTTGTGCATCCAATAAGTTCATTTGTGTCATTGGATGAACATTTAGGTCATTTTCGTCCTCCCTATGCTTATTCTTGTCCAATTAGGGTTTTTAACCAATCTTGTGCATCCAATAGGTATGTTTGTGTCATTGGATGAACATTTAGGTCATTTTCGTCCTCCCTAGGCTTATTCTTGTCCAATTAGGGTTTTTAACCAATCTTGTGCATCCAATAGGTGTGTTCGTGTCAATGGATGAACATTTAGGTCATTTTCGTCCTCCCTAGGCATATTCTTCTCCAATTAGGGTTTTTAACCAATCTTGTGCATCCAATAGGCGTGTTGGTGTCATTGGATGAACATTTAGGTCATTTTCGTCCTCCCTAGGCTTATTCTTTTCCAATTAGGGTTTTTAATCATTGTTGTGCATCCAATAGGTGTCTTCGTGTCATTGGATGAACATTTAGGTCATTTTTGTCCACCCTACGCTTATTCTTGTCCAATTAGGGTTTTTAACCAATCTTGTGCATCCAATAGGTGTGTTTGTGTCATTGGATGAACATTTAAGTCATTTTCGTCCTCCCTAGGCTTATTCTTGTCCAATTAAGGTTTTTAACCAATCTTGTGCATCCAATAGGTGTGCTGGTGTCAATGGATGAACATTTAGGTCATTTTCGTCCTCGCTAGGCTTATTCTTGTCCAATTAGGGTTTTTAACCAATCTTGTGCATCCAATAGGTGTGTTTGTATCATTGGATGAACATTTCGGTCACTTTCTTCCTCCGTAAGGCTTATTCTTGTCCAATTAGGGTTTTTAACCAATCTTGTTGATCCAATAAGTTCAGTTGTGTCATTGGATTAACATTTATGTCATTTTCGTCCTCCATAGGCTTATTCTTGTTCAATTAGGGTGTTTAACCAATCTGGTGCATCCAATAAATTCAGTTGTGTCATTGGATTAACGTTTAGGTCATTTTGGTCCTCCCTTGGCTTATTATTGTGCAATTAGGGTTTTTAACCAATCTTGGGCAACCAATAAGTTCATTCGTGTCGTTTGATTAACATTTAGGTCATTTACGTCCTCCATAGGCTTATTCTTGTCCTATTAGGGTTTTTTAACAAATCTTGGGCATCCAATAAGTTCATTTGTGTCATTGGATTAACATTTAGGTCATTTTCTTCCTCCCTAGGCTTATTCTTATCCAATTAGGGTTTTTAACCAATCTTGTGCATCCAATAGCGGTGTTTGTGTCATTGGATGAACAATTAGGTCATTTTCGTCCTCCCTACGCTTAATCTTGTCCAATTAGGGTTTTTAACCAATCTTGTGCATCCAATAGGTGTGTTTGTGTCATTGGATGAACATTTAGGTCATTTTCGTCCTCCCTAGGCTTATTCTTGTCCAATTGGGGTTTTTAACCAATCTTGTGCATCCAATAGGTGTGTTCGTGTCAATGGATGAACATTTAGGTCATTTTCGTCCTCCCTAGGCTTATTCTTGTCCAATTAGGGTTTTTAACCAATCTTGTGCATCCAATAGGCGTGTTGGTGTCATTGGATGAACATTTAGGTCATTTTCGTCCTCCCTAGGCTTATTCTTTTCGAATTAGGGTTTTTAACCATTCTTGTGCATCCAATAGGTGTCTTCGTGTCATTGGATGAACATTTAGGTTATTTTTGTCCTCCCTACGCTTATTCTTGTCCAATTAGGGTTTTTAACCAATCTTGTGCATCCAATAGGTGTGTTTGTGTCATTGGATGAACTTTTAAGTCATTTTCGTCCTCCTTAGGCTTATTCTTGTCCAATTAAGGTTTTTAACCATTCTTGTGCATCCAATAGGTGTGCTGGTGTCAATGGATGAACATTTAGGTCATTTTCGTCCTCGCTAGGCTTATTCTTGTCCAATTAGGGTTTGTAACCAATCTTGTGCATCCAATAGGTGTGTTTGTATCATTGGATGATCATTTAGGTCAGTTTCTTCCTCCATAGGCTTATTCTTGTCCAATTAGGGTTTTTAACCAATCTTGTGCATCCAATAAGTTCAGTTGTGCAATTGGATTAACATTTACGTCATTTTCGTCCTCCGTAGGCTTATTCTTGTCCAATTAGGGTTTTTAACCAATCTTGTACATCCAATAAGTTCAGTTGTGTCATTGGATGAACATTTAGGTCACTTTCGTCCTCCCTAGGCTTATTCTTGTCCAATTAGGGTTTTTAACCAATCTTGTGCATCCAATAGGTGTGTTTGTGTCATGGGATGAACATTTAGGTCATTTTCGTCCTCCCTAGGCTTATTCTTGTCCAATTAGGGTTTTTAACCAATCTTGGGCATCCAATAGGTGTGTTGGTGTCATTGGATGAACATTTAGGTCATTTTCGTCCTCCCTAGGCTTATTCTTTTCCAACTAGGGTTTTTAACCAATCTTGTGCATCCAATAGGTGTATTGGTGTCATTGGATGAACATTTAGGTAATTTTCTTCCTCCCTAGGCTTATTCTTGTCCAATTTGGGTTTTTAACCAATCTTGTGCATCCAATAAGTTCATTTGCGTCATTGGATTAACATTTAGGTCATTGTCGTCCTCCCTAGGCTTATTCTTGTCCAATTAGGGTTTTTAACTAATCTTGTGCATCTAATAGGTGTGTTTGTGTCAATGGATGAACATTTAGGTCATTTTCGTCCTCCCTAGGCTTATTCTTGTCCAATTAGCGTTTTTAACCAATCTTGTGCATCCGAGAGGTGTGGTGGTGTCATTGGATGAACTATTAGGTCATTTTCGTCCTCCCTAGGCTTATTATTTTCCAATTAGGGGCTTTAACCATTCTTGTGCATCCAATAGGTCTCTTCGTGTCATTGGATGAACATTTAGGTTATTTTCGTCCTCCCTACGCTTATTCTTGTCCAATTAAGGTTTTTAACCAATCTTGTGCGTCCAATAGGTGTGTTTGTGTCATTGGATGAACATTTAGGTCACTTTCTTCCTCCGTAAGGCTTATTCTTGTCCAATTAGGGTTTTTAACCAATCTTGTGCATCCAATAGGTGTGTTCGTGTCAATGGATGAACATTTAGGTCATTTTCGTCCTCCCTACGCTTAATCTTGTCCAATTAGGGTTTTTAACCAATCTTGTGCATCCAATAGGTGTGTTTGTGTCATTGGATGAACATTTAGGTCATTTTCGTCCTCCCTAGGCTTATTCTTGTCCAATTAGGGTTTTTAACCAATCTTGTGCATCCAATAGGTGTGTTGGTGTCATTGGATTAACATTTAGGTCATTTTCGTCCTCCCTAGGCTTATTCTTGTCCAATTAGGGTTTTTAACCAATCTTGTGCATCCAATATGTTCATTTGTGTCATTGGATTCACATTTAGGTCATTTTCGTCCTTCCTAGTCTTATTCTTGTCCAATTAGGGTTTTTAACCAATCTTGTGCATCCAATAAGTTCATTTGTGTCATTGGATGAACATTTAGGTCATTTTCGTCCTCCCTAGGCTTATTCTTGTCCAATTAGGGTTTTTCAACCAATCTTGTGCATCCAATAAGTTCATTTGTGTCATTGGATGAACATTTAGGTCATTTTCGTCCTCCCTAGGCTTATTCTTGTCCAATTAGGGTTTTTAACCAATCTTGTGCATCCAATAAGTTCATTTGTGTCATTGGATGAACATTTAGGTCATTTTCGTCCTTCCTAGGCTTATTCTTGTCCAATTAGAGTTTTTAACCAATCTTGTGCATCCAATAGGTGTGTTTGTGTCATTGGATGAACATTTAGGTCATTTTCGTCCTCCCTAGGCTTATTCTTGTCCAATTAGGGTTTTTAACCAATCTTGTGCATCCAATAAGTTCATTTGTGTCATTGGATGAACATTTAGGTCATTTTCGTCCTCCCTAGGCATAGTCTTGTCCAATTAGGGTTTTTAAGCAATCTTGTGCATCCAATAAGTGTGTTTGTGTCATTGGATGAACATTTAGGTCATTTTCATCCTCCCTAGGCTTATTGTTGTCCAGTTAGGGTTTTTAACCAATCTTGTGCATCCAATAGGTGTGTTTGTGTCATTGGATGAACATTTAGGTCATTTTCGTCCTCCCTAGGCTTATTCTTGTCCAATTAGGGTTTTTAACCAATCTTGTGCATCCAATAAGTTCCTTTGTGTCATTGGTTTAACATTTAGGTCATTTTCGTCCTCCCTAGGCTTATTCTTGTCCAATTAGGGTTTTTAACCAATCTTGTGCATCCAATAAGTTCATTTGTGTCATTGGATTAACATTTAGGTCATTTTCGTCCTCCCTAGGCTTATTCTTGTCCAATTAGGGTTTCTAACCAATCTTGTGCATCAAATAGGTGTGTTTGTGTCGTTGGATGAACATTTAGGTCATATTCGTCTTCCCTATGCTTATTCTTATACAATTAGGGTTTTTAACCAATCTTGTGCATCCAATAGGTGTGTTTGTGTCATTGGATGAACATTTAGGTCATTTTCGTCCTCCCTAGGCTTATTCTTGTCCAATTAGGGTTTTTAACCAATCTTGTGCATCCAATAAGTTCATTTGTGTCATTGAGTGAACATTTAGGTCATTTTCGTCCTTCCTAGGCTTATTCTTGTCCAATTAGGGTTTCTAACCAATCTTGTGCATCCAATAGGTGTGTTTGTGTCATTGGTTGAACATTTAGGTTATTTTCGTCCTCCCTAGTCTTATTATTGTCCAATTAGGGTTTTAAGCAATCTTGTGCATCCAATAAGTTCATTTGTGTCATTGGATGAACATTTAGGTCATTTTCGTCCTCCCTAGGCTTATTCTTATCCAATTAGGGTTTTTAACCAATCTTGTGCATCCAATAGGTGTGTTTGTGTCATTGGATGAACATTTAGGTCATTTTCGTCCTCCCTAGGCTTATTCTTGTCCAATTAGGGTTTTTAACCAATCTTGTGCATCCAATAAGTTCATTTGTGTCATTGGATGAACATTTAGGCCATTTTCGTCCTCCCTAGGCTTATTATTGTCAAATTAGGGTTTCTAACCAATCTTTTGCATCCAATAGGTGTATTTGTGTCATTGGATGAACATTTAGGTCATTTTCGTCCTCCCTAGGCTTATTCTTGTCCAATTTGGGTTTTTAAGCAATCTTGTGCATCCAATAAGTTCATTTGTGTCATTGGATGAACATTTAGGTCATTTTCGTCCTACCTAGGCATATTCTTGTCCAATTAGGGTTTTTAACCAATCTTGTGCATCCAATAGGTGTGTTTGTGTCATTGGATGAACATTTAGGTCATTTTCGTCCTCCCTAGGCTTATTCTTGTCCAATTAGGGTTTTTAACCAATCTTGTGCATCCAATAAGTTCATTTGTGTCATTGGATAAACATTTAGGTCATTTTCGTCCACCCTAGGCTTATTCTTGTCCAATTAGGGTTTTTAACCAATCTTGTGCATCCAATAAGTTCATTTGTGTCATTGGATAAACATTTAGGTCATTTTCGTCCTCCCTAGGCTTATTGTTGTCCAATTAGGGTTTTTAACCAATCTTGTGCATCCAATAGGTGTGTTTGTGTCATTGGATGAACATTTAGGTCATTTTCGTCCTCCCTAGGCTTATTCTTGTCCAATTAGGGTTTTTAAGCAATCTTGTGCATCCAATAAGTTCATTTGTGTCATTGGATGAACATTTAGGTCATTTTCGTCCTCCCTAGGTTTATTTTTGTGCAATTAGGGTTTTTAACCAATCTTGTGCATCCAATAGGTGTGTTTGTGTCATTGGATGAACATTTAGGTCATTTTCGTCCTCCCTAGGCTTATTCTTGTCCAATTAGGGTTTTTAACCAATCTTGTGCATCCAATAAGTTCATTTGTGTCATTGGATAAACATTTAGGTCATTTTCGTCCACCCTAGGCTTATTCTTGTCCAATTAGGGTTTTTAACCAATCTTAGGCATCCAATAAGTTCATTTGTTTCATTGGATGAATATTTAGGTCATTTTCGTCCTCCCAAGGTTTATTCTTGTCCAATTAGGGTTTTTAACCAATCTTGTGCATCCAATAGGTGTGTTTGTGTCATTGGATGAACATTTAGGTCATTTTCGTCCTCCCTAGGCTTATTCTTGTCCAATTAGGGTTTTTAACCAATCTTGTGCATCCAATAGGTGTGTTCGTGTCAATGGATGAACATTTAGGTCATTTTCGTCCTCCCTAGGCATATTCTTCTCCAATTAGGGTTTTTAACCAATCTTGTGCATCCAATAGGCGTGTTGGTGGCATTGGATGAACATTTAGGTCATTTTCGTCCTCCCTAGGCTTATTCTTTTCCAATTAGGGTTTTTAACCATTCTTGTGCATCCAATAGGTGTCTTCGTGTCATTGGATGAACATTTAGGTCATTTTTGTCCACCCTACGCTTATTCTTGTCCAATTAGGGTTTTTAACCAATCTTGTGCATCCAATAGGTGTGTTTGTGTCATTAGATGAACATTTAAGTCATTTTCGTCCTCCCTAGGCTTATTCTTGTCCAATTAAGGTTTTTAACCAATCTTGTGCATCCAATAGGTGTGCTGGTGTCAATGGATGAACATTTAGGTCATTTTCGTCCTCGCTAGGCTTATTCTTGTCCAATTAGGGTTTTTAACCAATCTTGTGCATCCAATAGGTGTGTTTGTATCATTGGATGAACATTTCGGTCACTTTCTTCCTCCGTAAGGCTTATTCTTGTCCAATTAGGGTTTTTAACCAATCTTGTTGATCCAATAAGTTCAGTTGTGTCATTGGATTAACATTTATGTCATTTTCGTCCTCCATAGGCTTATTCTTGTTCAATTAGGGTGTTTAACCAATCTGGTGCATCCAATAAATTCAGTTGTGTCATTGGATTAACGTTTAGGTCATTTTGGTCCTCCCTAGGCTTATTATTGTGCATTTAGGGTTTTTAACCAATCTTGGGCAACCAATAAGTTCATTCGTGTCGTTTGATTAACATTTAGGTCATTTACGTCCTCCATAGGCTTATTCTTGTCCTATTAGGGTTTTTTAACAAATCTTGGGCATCCAATAAGTTCATTTGTGTCATTGGATTAACATTTAGGTCATTTTCTTCCTCCCTAGGCTTATTCTTATCCAATTAGGGTTTTTAACCAATCTTGTGCATCCAATAGCGGTGTTTGTGTCATTGGATGAACAATTAGGTCAATTTCGTCCTCCCTACGCTTAATCTTGTCCAATTAGGGTTTTTAACCAATCTTGTGCATCCAATAGGTGTGTTTGTGTCATTGGATGAACATTTAGGTCATTTTCGTCCTCCCTAGGCTTATTCTTGTCCAATTGGGGTTTTTAACCAATCTTGTGCATCCAATAGGTGTGTTCGTGTCAATGGATGAACATTTAGGTCATTTTCGTCCTCCCTAGGCTTATTCTTGTCCAATTAGGGTTTTTAACCAATCTTGTGCATCCAATAGGCGTGTTGGTGTCATTGGATGAACATTTAGGTCATTTTCGTCCTCCCTAGGCTTATTCTTTTCCAATTAGGGTTTTTAACCATTCTTGTGCATCCAATAGGTGTCTTCGTGTCATTGGATGAACATTTAGGTCATTTTTGTCCTCCCTACGCTTATTCTTGTCCAATTAGGGTTTTTAACCAATCTTGTGCATCCAATAGGTGTGTTTGTGTCATTGGATGAACTTTTAAGTCATTTTCGTCCTCCCTAGGCTTATTCTTGTCCAATTAAGGTTTTTAACCATTCTTGTGCATCCAATAGGTGTGCTGGTGTCAATGGATGAACATTTAGGTCATTTTCGTCCTCGCTAGGCTTATTCTTGTCCAATTAGGGTTTGTAACCAATCTTGTGCATCCAATAGGTGTGTTTGTATCATTGGATGATCATTTAGGTCAGTTTCTTCCTCCATAGGCTTATTCTTGTCCAATTAGGGTTTTTAACCAATCTTGTGCATCCAATAAGTTCAGTTGTGCAATTGGATTAACATTTACGTCATTTTCGTCCTCCGTAGGCTTATTCTTGTCCAATTAGGGTTTTTAACCAATCTTGTACATCCAATAAGTTCAGTTGTGTCATTGGATTAACATTTACGTCATTTTCGTCCTCCCTAGGCTTATTCTTGTCAAATTAGGGTTTTTAACCAATCTTGTGCATCCAATAGGTGTGTTTGTGTCATGGGATGAACATTTAGGTCATTTTCGTCCTCCCTAGGCTTATTCTTGTCCAATTAGGGTTTTTAACCAATCTTGGGCATCCAATAGGTGTGTTGGTGTCATTGGATGAACATTTAGGTCATTTTCGTCCTCCCTAGGCTTATTCTTTTCCAACTAGGGTTTTTAACCAATCTTGTGCATCCAATAGGTGTATTGGTGTCATTGGATGAACATTTAGGTAATTTTCTTCCTCCCTAGGCTTATTCTTGTCCAATTTGGGTTTTTAACCAATCTTGTGCATCCAATAAGTTCATTTGCGTCATTGGATTAACATTTAGGTCATTGTCGTCCTCCCTAGGCTTATTCTTGTCCAATTAGGGTTTTTAACCAATCTTGTGCATCTAATAGGTGTGTTCGTGTCAATGGATGAACATTTAGGTCATTTTCGTCCTCCCTAGGCTTATTCTTGTCCAATTAGGGTTTTTAACCAATCTTGTGCATCCGAGAGGTGTGGTGGTGTCATTGGATGAACTATTAGGTCATTTTCGTCCTCCCTAGGCTTATTATTTTCCAATTAGGGGCTTTAACCATTCTTGTGCATCCAATAGGTCTCTTCGTGTCATTGGATGAACATTTAGGTTATTTTCGTCCTCCCTACGCTTATTCTTGTCCAATTAAGGTTTTTAACCAATCTTGTGCGTCCAATAGGTGTGTTTGTGTCATTGGATGAACATTTAGGTCACTTTCTTCCTCCGTAAGGCTTATTCTTGTCCAATTAGGGTTTTTAACCAATCTTGTGCATCCAATAGGTGTGTTCGTGTCAATGGATGAACATTTAGGTCATTTTCGTCCTCCCTACGCTTAATCTTGTCCAATTAGGGTTTTTAACCAATCTTGTGCATCCAATAGGTATGTTTGTGTCATTGGATGAACATTTAGGTCATTTTCGTCCTCCCTAGGCTTATTCTTGTCCAATTAGGGTTTTTAACCAATCTTGTGCATCCAATAGGTGTGTTCGTGTCAATGGATGAACATTTAGGTCATTTTCGTCCTCCCTAGGCATATTCTTCTCCAATTAGGGTTTTTAACCAATCTTGTGCATCCAATAGGCGTGTTGGTGTCATTGGATGAACATTTAGGTCATTTTCGTCCTCCCTAGGCTTATTCTTTTCCAATTAGGGTTTTTAACCATTCTTGTGCATCCAATAGGTGTCTTCGTGTCATTGGATGAACATTTAGGTCATTTTTGTCCACCCTACGCATATTCTTGTCCAATTAGGGTTTTTAACCAATCTTGTGCATCCAATAGGTGTGTTTGTGTCATTGGATGAACATTTAAGTCATTTTCGTCCTCCCTAAGCTTATTCTTGTCCAATTAAGGTTTTTAACCAATCTTGTGCATCCAATAGGTGTGCTGGTGTCAATGGATGAACATTTAGGTCATTTTCGTCCTCGCTAGGCTTATTCTTGTCCAATTAGGGTTTGTAACCAATCTTGTGCATCCAATAGGTGTGTTTGTATCATTGGATGATCATTTAGGTCAGTTTCTTCCTCCATAGGCTTATTCTTGTCCAATTAGGGTTTTTAACCAATCTTGTGCATCCAATAAGTTCAGTTGTGCAATTGGATTAACATTTACGTCATTTTCGTCCTCCGTAGGCTTATTCTTGTCCAATTAGGGTTTTTAACCAATCTTGTACATCCAATATGTTCAGTTGTGTCATTGGATTAACATTTACGTCATTTTCGTCCTCCCTAGGCTTATTCTTGTCCAATTAGGGTTTTTAACCAATCTTGGGCATCCAATAGGTGTGTTGGTGTCATTGGATGAACATTTAGGTCATTTTCGTCCTCCCTAGGCTTATTCTTTTCCAACTAGGGTTTTTAACCAATCTTGTGCATCCAATAGGTGTATTGGTGTCATTGGATGAACATTTAGGTAATTTTCTTCCTCCCTAGGCTTATTCTTGTCCAATTTGGGTTTTTAACCAATCTTGTGCATCCAATAAGTTCATTTGCGTCATTGGATTAACATTTAGGTCATTGTCGTCCTCCCTAGGCTTATTCTTGTCCAATTAGGGTTTTTAACCAATCTTGTGCATCTAATAGGTGTGTTCGTGTCAATGGATGAACATTTAGGTCATTTTCGTCCTCCCTAGGCTTATTCTTGTCCAATTAGGGTTTTTAACCAATCTTGTGCATCCGAGAGGTGTGGTGGTGTCATTGGATGAACTATTAGGTCATTTTCGTCCTCCCTAGGCTTAATATTTTCCAATTAGGGGCTTTAACCATTCTTGTGCATCCAATAGGTCTCTTCGTGTCATTGGATGAACATTTAGGTTATTTTCGTCCTCCCTACGCTTATTCTTGTCCAATTAAGGTTTTTAACCAATCTTGTGCGTCCAATAGGTGTGTTTGTGTCATTGGATGAACATTTAGGTCACTTTCTTCCTCCGTAAGGCTTATTCTTGTCCAATTAGGGTTTTTAACCAATCTTGTGCATCCAATAGGTGTGTTCGTGTCAATGGATGAACATTTAGGTCATTTTCGTCCTCCCTACGCTTAATCTTGTCCAATTAGGGTTTTTAACCAATCTTGTGCATCCAATAGGTATGTTTGTGTCATTGGATGAACATTTAGGTCATTTTCGTCCTCCCTAGGCTTATTCTTGTCCAATTAGGGTTTTTAACCAATCTTGTGCATCCAATAGGTGTGTTCGTGTCAATGGATGAACATTTAGGTCATTTTCGTCCTCCCTAGGCATATTCTTCTCCAATTAGGGTTTTTAACCAATCTTGTGCATCCAATAGGCGTGTTGGTG
>JBBPBR010000001.1:24357687-24371136 GCA_037974775.1 Cicer pinnatifidum | reverse complement strand
TCCAATTAGGGTTTTTAACCATTCTTGTGCATCCAATAGGTGTCTTCGTGTCATTGGATGAACATTTAGGTCATTTTTGTCCACCCTACGCATATTCTTGTCCAATTAGGGTTTTTAACCAATCTTGTGCATCCAATAGGTGTGTTTGTGTCATTGGATGAACATTTAAGTCATTTTCGTCCTCCCTAAGCTTATTCTTGTCCAATTAAGGTTTTTAACCAATCTTGTGCATCCAATAGGTGTGCTGGTGTCAATGGATGAACATTTAGGTCATTTTCGTCCTCGCTAGGCTTATTCTTGTCCAATTAGGGTTTGTAACCAATCTTGTGCATCCAATAGGTGTGTTTGTATCATTGGATGATCATTTAGGTCAGTTTCTTCCTCCATAGGCTTATTCTTGTCCAATTAGGGTTTTTAACCAATCTTGTGTATCCAATAAGTTCAGTTGTGCAATTGGATTAACATTTACGTCATTTTCGTCCTCCGTAGGCTTATTCTTGTCCAATTAGGGTTTTTAACCAATCTTGTACATCCAATATGTTCAGTTGTGTCATTGGATTAACATTTACGTCATTTTCGTCCTCCCTAGGCTTATTCTTGTCCAATTAGGGTTTTTAACCAATCTTGTGCATCCAATAGGTGTGTTTGTGTCATGGGATGAACATTTAGGTCATTTTCGTCCTCCCTAGGCTTATTCTTGTCCAATTAGGGTTTTTAACCAATCTTGGGCATCCAATAGGTGTGTTGGTGTCATTGGATGAACATTTAGGTCATTTTCGTCCTCCCTAGGCTTATTCTTTTCCAACTAGGGTTTGTAACCAATCTTGTGCATCCAATAGGTGTATTGGTGTCATTGGATGAACATTTAGGTAATTTTCTTCCTCCCTAGGCTTATTCTTGTCCAATTAGGGTTTTTAACCAATCTTGTGCATCTAATAGGTGTGTTCGTGTCAATGGATGAACATTTAGGTCATTTTCGTCCTCCCTAGGCTTATTCTTGTCCAATTAGGGTTTTTAACCAATCTTGTGCATCCGAGAGGTGTGGTGGTGTCATTGGATGAACTATTAGGTCATTTTCGTCCTCCCTAGGCTTATTATTTTCCAATTAGGGGTTTTAACCATTCTTGTGCATCCAATAGGTGTCTTCGTGTCATTGGATGAACATTTAGCTCATTTTCGTCCTCCCTACGCTTATTCTTGTCCAATTAAGGTTTTTAACCAATCTTGTGCGTCCAATAGGTGTGTTTGTGTCATTGGATGAACATTTAGGTCATTTTCGTCCTCCCTAGGCTTATTCTTGTCCAATTAGGGTTTTTAACCAATCTTGTGCATCCAATAGATGTGCTGGTGTCAATGGATGAACATTTAGGTCATTTTCGTCCTAGCTAGGCTTATTCTTGTCCAATTAGGGTTTTTAACCAATCTTGTGCATCCAATAGGTGTGTTTGTATCATTGGATGAACATTTCGGTCACTTTCTTCCTTTGTAAGGCTTATTCTTGTCCAATTAGGGTTTTTAACCAATCTTGTTGATCCAATAAGTTCAGTTGTGTCATTGGATTAACATTTATGTCATTTTCGTCCTCCATAGGCTTATTCTTGTCCAATTAGGGTGTTTAACCAATCTGGTGCATCCAATAAATTCAGTTGTGTCATTGGATTAACGTTTAGGTCATTTTGGTCCTCCCTAGGCTTATTATTGTGCAATTAGGGTTTTTAACCAATCTTGTGCAACCAATAAGTTCATTCGTGTCGTTTGATTAACATTTAGGTCATTTACGTTCTCCATAGGCTTATTCTTGTCCTATTAGGGTTTTTTAACAAGTCTTGGGCATCCAATAAGTTCATTTGTGTCATTGGATTAACATTTAGGTCATTTTCTTCCTCCCTAGGCTTATTCTTATCCAATTAGGGTTTTTAACCAATCTTGTGCATCCAATAGCGGTGTTTGTGTCATTGGATGAACAATTAGGTCATTTTCGTCCTCCCTACGCTTAATCTTGTCCAATTAGGGTTTTTAACCAATCTGGTGCATCCAATAGGTTTGTTTGTGTCATTGGATGAACATTTAGGTCATTTTCGTCCTCCCTAGGCTTATTCTTGTCCAATTAGGGTTTTTAACCAATCTTGTGCATCCAATAGGTGTGCTGGTGTCAATGGATGAACATTTAGTCATTTTCGTCCTCGCTAGGCTTATTCTTGTCCAATTAGGATTTTTAACCAATCTTTTGCATCCAATAGGTGTGTTTGTATCATTGGATGAACATTTAGGTCATTTTCTTCCTCCGTGGGCTTATTCTTGTCCAATTAGGGTTTTTAACCAATCTTGTGCATCCAATAAGTTCAGTTGTGTCATTGGATTAACATTTACGTCATTTTCGTCCTCCCTATGCTTATTCTTGTCCAATTAGGGTTTTTAACCAATCTTGTGCATCCAATAGGTGTGTTTGTGTCATTGGATGAACATTTAGGTCATTTTCGTCCTCCCTAGGCTTATTCTTGTCCAATTAGGGTTTTTAACCAATCTTGTGCATCCAATAGGTGTGCTGGTGTCAATGGATAAACATTTAATCATTTTCGTCCTTGCTAGACTTATTCTTGTCCAATTAGGGTTTTTAACCAATCTTGTGCATCCAATAGGTGTGTTTGTATCATTGGATGAACATTTAGGTCATTTTCTTCCTCCGTAGGCTTATTCTTGTCCAATTAGGGTTTTTAACTAATCTTGTGCATCCAATAAGTTCAGTTGTGTCATTGGATTAACATTTACGTCATTTTCGTCCTCCCTAGGCTTATTCTTGTCCAATTAGGGTTTTTAACCAATCTTGTGCATCCAATAGGTGTGTTTACGTCATTGGATGAACAATTAGGTCATCTTCAACCTCCCTAGGCTTATTCTTGTCCAATTAGGGTTTTTAACCAATCTTGTTCATCCAATAGGTGTGTTTGTTTCATTGGATGAACAATTAGGTCATTTTCGTCCTCCCAAGGTTTATTCTTGTCCAATTAGGGTTTTTAACCAATCTTGTGCATCCAATAGATGTGTTTGTGTCATTGGATGAACATTTAGGTCATTTTCTTCCTCCATAGGCTTATTCTTGTCCAATTAGGGTTTTTAACCAATCTTGTGCATCCAATAAGTTTAGTTGTTTCATTGGATTAACGTATAGGTCATTTTGGTCTTCCCAAGGCTTATTATTGTGCAATTAGGGTTTCTAACCAATCATGTGCATCCAATAAGTTCATTTGTGTCTTTTGATTAACATTTAGGTCATTTTCGTCCTCCATAGGCTTATTCTTGTCCTATTAGAGTTTTTAACAAATCTTGGGCATCCAATAAGATCATTTGTGTCATTGGTTTAACATTTAGGTCATTTTATTCCTCCCTAGGCTTATTCTTATCCAATTAGGGTTTTTAACCAATCTTGTGCATCCAATAGCGGTGTTTGTGTCATTGGATGAACAATTAGGTCATTTTCGTCCTCCCTACGCTTAATCTTGTCCAATTAGGGTTTTTAACCAATCTTGTGCATCCAATAGGTGTGTTTGTGTCATTGGATGAACATTTCGGTCATTTCCGTCCTCCCTAGGCTTATTCTTGTCCAATTAGGGTTTTTAACCAATCTTGTGCATCCAATAGGTGTGTTTGTATCATTGGATGAACATTTAGGTCATTTTCTTCCTCCGTAGGCTTATTCTTGTCCAATTAGGGTTTTTAACCAATCTTGTGCATCCAATAAGTTCAGTTGTGTCATTGGATTAACATTTAAGTCATTTTCGTCCTCCCTATGCTTATTCTTGTCCAATTAGGGTTTTTAACCAATCTTGTGCATCCAATAGGTGTGTTCGTGTCAATGGATGAACATTTAGGTCATTTTCGTCCTCACTAGGCTTATTCTTGTCCAATTAGGGTTTTTAACCAATCTTGTGCATCCAATAGGTGTGTTTGTATCATTGGATGAAAATTTAGGTCATTTTCTTCCTCCGTAGGCTTATTTTTGTCCAATTAGGGTTTTTAACTAATCTTGTGCAACCAATAGGTTCAGTTGTGTCATTGGATTAACATTTACCTCATTTTCGTCCTCCCTAGGCTTATTCTTGTCCAATTAGGGTTTTTAACCAATCTTGTGCATCCAATAGGTGTGTTTGCGTCATTGGATGAACAATTAGGTCATCTTCAACCTCCCTAGGCTTATTCTTGTCCAATTAGGGTTTTTAACCAATCTTGTTCATCCAATAGGTGTGTTTGTTTCATTGGATGAACAATTAGGTCATTTTCATTCTCCCAAGGCTTATTCTTGTCCAATTAGGGTTTTTAACCAATCTTGTGCATCCAATAGCTGTGTTTTTGTCATTGGATGAACATTTAGGTCATTTTCTTCCTCCATAGGCTTATTCTTGTCCAATTAGGGTTTTAAACCAATCTTGTGCATCCAATAAGTTTAGTTGTGTCATTTGATTAACGTATAGGTCATTTTGGTCCTCCCAAGGCTTATTATTGTGCAATTAGGGTTTTTAACCAATCATGTGCATCCAATAAGTTCATTTGTGTCTTTTGATTAACATTTAGGTCTTTTTCGTCCTCCATAGGCATATTCTTGTCCTATTAGGGTTTTTAACAAATCTTGAGCATCCAATAAGATCATTTGTGTCATTGGATTAACATTTAGGTCATTTTATTCCTCCCTAGGCTTATTCTTATCCAATTAGGGTTTTTAACCATTCTTGTGCATCCAATAGGGGTGTTTGTGTGATTGGATGAACAATTAGGTCATTTTCGTCCTCCCTAGGCTTATTCTTGTCCAATTAGGGTTTTTAACCAATCTTGTGCATCCAATAGGTGTGTTTGTGTCATTGGATGAACATTTAGGTCATTTTCGTCCTCCCTAGGCTTATTCTTGTCCAATTAGGGTTTTTAACCAATCTTGTGCATCCAATAGGTGTGCTGGTGTCAATGGATGAACATTTAGTCATTTTCGTCCTTGCTAGGCTTATTCTTGTCCAATTAGGGTTTTTAACCAATCTTGTGCATCCAATAGGTGTGTTTGTATCATTGGATGAACATTTAGGTCATTTTCTTCCTCCGTAGGCTTATTCTTGTCCAATTAGGGTTTTTAACCAATCTTGTGCATCCAATAAGTTCAGTTGTGTCATTGGTTTAACATTTACGTCATTTTCGTCCTCCCTATGCTTATTCTTGTCCAATTAGGGTTTTTAACCAATCTTGTGGATCCAATAGGTGTGTTCGTGTCAATGGATGAACATTTAGGTCATTTTCGTCCTCGCTAGGCTTATTCTTGTTCAATTAGGGTTTTTAACCAATCTTGTGCATCCAATAGGTGTGTTTGTATCATTGGATGAAAATTTAGGTCATTTTCTTCCTCCGTAGGCTTATTTTTGTCCAATTAGGGTTTTTAACTAATCTTGTGCATCCAATAGGTTCAGTTGTGTCATTGGATTAACATTTACGTCATTTTCGTCCTCCCTAGGCTTATTCTTGTCCAATTAGGGTTTTTAACCAATCTTGTGCATCCAATAGGTGTGTTTGTATCATTGGATGAACATATTGGTCATTTTCTTCCTCCGTAGACTTATTCTTGTCCAATTACGGTTTTTAACCAATCTTGTGCATCCAATAAGTTCAGTTGTGTCATTGGATTAACATTTACGTCATTTTCGTCCTCCCTAGGCTTATTCTTGTCCAATTAGGGTTTTTAACCAATCTTGTGCATCCAATAGGTGTGTTTGTGTCATTGGATGAACATTTAGGTCATTTTCGTCCTCCCTAGGCTTATTCTTGTCCAATTAGGGTTTTTAACCAATCTTGTGCATCCAATAAGTTCATTTGTGTCATTGGATAAACATTTAGGTCATTTTTGTCCACCCTAGGCTTATTCTTGTCCAATTAGGGTTTTTAACCAATCTTGTGCATCCAATAGGTTCATTTATGTCATTGGATGAACATTTAGGTCATTTTCGTCCTCCCAAGGTTTATTCTTGTCCAATTAGGGTTTTTAACCAATCTTGTGCATTCAATAAGTTCATTTGTGTCATTGGATGAACATTTAGATCATTTTCGTCCTCCCTAGGCTTATTCTTGTCCAATTAGGGTTTTTAAGCTATCTTGTGAATCCAATAAGTTCATTTGTTTCATTGGATGAACATTTAGGTCATTTTGGTCCTCCCTAGGCTTATTCTTGTTCAATTAGGGTTTCTAACCAATCTTGTGCATCCAATAGGTGTGTTTTTGACATTGGATGAACATTTAGGTCATTTTCGTGCTCCCTAGTCTTATTCTTGTCCAATTAGGGTTTTAAGCAATCTTGTGCATCCAATAAGTTCATTTGTGTCATTGGATGAACATTTAGGTTATTTTCGTCCTCACTAGGCTTAGTTTTGTGCAATTAGGGTTTTTAACCAATCTTGTGCATCCAATAGGTGTGTTTGTGTCATTAGATGAACATTTAGGACATTTTCATCCTCCCTAGGCTTATTGTTGTCCAATTAGGGTTTTTAACCAATCTTGTGCATCCAATAGGTGTGTTTGTGTCATTGGATGAACATTTAGGTCATTTTCGTCCTTCCTTGTCTTATTCTTGTCCAATTAGGGTTTTAAGCCAATCTTGTGCATCCAATAGGTGTGTTTGTGTCATTTGATGAACATTTAGGTCATTTTCGTCCTCTTAAGGCTTATTCTTATCCAATTAGGGTTTTAAGCAATCTTGTGCATCCAATAAGTTCATTTGTGTCATTGGATTAAGATTTAAGTCATTTTCGTCCTCCCTAGGCTTATTCTTGCCTAGTTAGGGTTTTTAACCAATCTTGTGCATCCAATAGGTGTGTTTGTGTCATTGGATGAACATTTAGGTCATTTTCGTCCTCCCTAGGCTTATTCTTGTCCAATTAGGGTTTTTAACCAATCTTGTGCATCCAATAGGTGTGCTGGTGTCAATGGATGAACATTTAGTCATTTTCGTCCTTGCTAGGCTTATTCTTGTCCAATTAGGGTTTTTAACCAATCTTGTGCATCCAATAGGTGTGTTTGTATCATTGGATGAACATTTAGGTCATTTTCTTCCTCCGTAGGCTTATTCTTGTCCAATTAGGGTTTTTAACCAATCTTGTGCATCCAATAAGTTCAGTTGTGTCATTGGATTAACATTTACGTCATTTTCGTCCTCCTTATGCTTATTCTTGTCCAATTAGGGTTTTTAACCAATCTTGTGCATCCAATAGGTGTGTTTGTATCATTGGATGAACATATTGGTCATTTTCTTCCTCCGTAGACTTATTCTTGTCCAATTACGGTTTTTAACCAATCTTGTGCATCCAATAAGTTCAGTTGTGTCATTGGATTAACATTTACGTCATTTTCGTCCTCCCTAGGCTTATTCTTGTCCAATTAGGGTTTTTAACCAATCTTGTGCATCCAATAGGTGTGTTTGCGTCATTGGATGAACAATTAGGTCATCTTCAACCTCCCTAGGCTTATTCTTGTCCAATTAGGGTTTTTAACCAATCTTGTTCATCCAATAGGTGTGTTTGTTTCATTGGATGAACAATTAGGTCATTTTCGTACTCCCAAGGCTTATTCTTGTCCAATTAGGGTTTTTAACCAATCTTGTGCATCCAATAGTTGTGTTTGTGTCATTGGATAAACATTTAGGTCATTTTCTTCCTCCATAGGCTTATTCTTGTCCAATTAGGGTTTTTAACCAATCTTGTGCATCCAATAAGTTTAGTTGTGTCATTGGATTAATGTATAGGTCATTTTGGTCCTCCCAAGGCTTATTATTGTGCAATTAGGGTTTTTAACCAATCATGTGCATCCAATAAGTTCATTTGTGTCTTTTGATTAACATTTAGGTCATTTTCGTCCTCCATAGGCTTTTTCTTGTCCTATTAGGGTTTTTAACAAATCTTGGGCATCCAATAAGATCATTTGTGTCATTGGATTAACATTTAGGTCATTTTATTCCTCCCTAGGCTTATTCTTATCCAATTAGGGTTTTTAACCATTCTTGTGCATCCAATAGGGGTGTTTGTGTCATTGGATGAACAATTAGGTCATTTTCGTCCTCCCTAGGCTTATTCTTGTCCAATTAGGGTTTTTAACCAATCTTGTGCATCCAATAGGTGTGTTTGTGTCATTGGATGAACATTTAGGTCATTTTCGTCCTCCCTAGGCTTATGCTTGTCCAATTAGGGTTTTTAACCAATCTTGTGCATCAAATAGGTGTGTTGGTGTCATTGGATGAACATTTAGGTCATTTTCGTCCTCCCTAGGATTATTCTTTTCCAATTAGGGTTTTTAACCATTCTTGTGCATCAATAGGTGTCTTCGTGTCATTGGATGAACATTTAGGTCATTTTTGTCCTCCCTAGGCTTATTCTTGTCCAATTAGGGTTTTTGGCCAATCTTGTGCATCCAATATGTGTGTTTGTGTCATTGGATGAACATTTAGGTCATTTTCGTCCTCCCTAGGCTTATTCTTGTCCAATTAGGGTTTTTAACCAATCTTGTGCATCCAATAGGTGTATTTGTGTCATTGGATGAACATTTAGGTCATTTTCGTCCTCCCTAGGCCTATTCTTGTCCAATTAGGGTTTTTAACCAATCTTGTGCATCCAATAAGTTCATTTGTGTCATTGGATGAACATTTAGGTCATTTTCGTCCTCCCTAGGCTTATTCTTGTCCAATTAGGGTTTTTAACCAATCTTGTGCATCCAATAGGTGTGTTTGTGTCATTGGATGAACATATACGTCATTTTCGTTCTCCATAGGCTTATTCTTGTCCAATTAAGGTTTTTAACCAATCTTGTGCATCCGATAAGTTCATTTGTGTCATTGGATAGACGTTTAGGTTATTTTCGTCCACCCTAGGCTTATTCTTGTCCAATTAGGGTTTTTAACCAATCTTGTGCATCCAATAAGTTCATTTGTGTCATTGGATGAACATTTAGGTCATTTTCGTCCTCCCTAGGCTTATTCTTGTCCAATTATGGTTTTTAACCAATCTTGTGCATCCAATAAGTTAATTTGTGTCATTGGATGAATATTTAGGTCATTTTCGTCCTCCCTAGGCTTATTCTTATCCAATTAGGGTTTTTAAGCAATCTTGTGCATCCAATAAGTTCATTTGTGTCATTGGATGAACATTTAGGTCATTTTCGTCCTCCCTAGGCTTATTCTTGTCCAATTAGGGTTTTTAACCAATCTTGTGCATCCAATAGGTGTGTTTGTGTCATTGGATGAACATTTAGGTCATTTTCGTCCTACCTAGGCTTATTCTTGTCCAATTAGTGTTTCTAACCAATCTTGTGCATCAAATAGTTGTATTTGTGTCATTGGATGAACATTTAGGTCATTTTCGTCCTCCCTAGGCTTATTCTTGTCCAATTAGGGTTTTTAAGCAATCTTGTGCATCCAATAAGTTCATTTGTGTCATTGGATGAACATTTAGGTCATTTTCGTCCTCCCTTGGCGTATTCTTATCCAATTAGGGTTTTTAAGCAATCTTGTGCATCCAATAAGTTCATTTGTGTCATTGGATGAACATTTAGGTCATTTTCGTCCTCCCTAGGCTTATTCTTGTCCAATTAGGGTTTTTAACCAATCTTGTGCATCCAATAGGTGTGTTTGTGTCATTGGATGAACATTTAGGTCATTTTCGTCCTCCCTAGGCTTATTCTTGTCCAATTAGGGTTTTTAACCAATCTTGTGCATCCAATAGGTGTGCTGGTGTCAATGGATGAACATTTAGTCATTTTCGTCCTCGCTAGGCTTATTCTTGTCCATTTAAGGTTTTTAACCAATCTTTTGCATCCAATAGGTGTGTTTGTATCATTGGATGAACATTTAGGTCATTTTCTTCCTCCATGGGCTTATTCTTGTCCAATTAGGGTTTTTAACTAATCTTGTGCATCCAATAAGCTCAGTTGTGTCATTGGATTAACATTTACGTCATTTTCGTCCTCCCTAGGCTTATTCTTGTCCAATTAGGTTTTTTAACCAATCTTGTGCATCCAATAGGTGTATTGGTGTCATTGGATGAACATTTAGGTAATTTTCGTCCTCCATAGGCTTATTCTTGTCCAATTAGGGGTTTTAACAAATCTTGTGCATCCAATAAGTTCATTTGTGTCATTGGATTATCATTTAGGTCATTTACGTCCTCCCTACGCTTAATGTTGTCCAATTAAGGTTTTTAACCAATCTTGTGCATCCAATAAGTTCATTTGTGTCATTGGATTAACATTTAGGTTATTTTTGTCCTCCCTAGGCTTATTCTTGTCCAATTAGGGTTTTTAACCCATCTTGTGCATCCAATAGGTGTGTTGGTGTCATTGGATGAACATTTAGGTCATTTTCGTCCTCCCTAGGCTTATTCTTTTCCAATTAGGGTTTTTAACCATTCTTGTGCATCAAATAGGTGTCTTCGTCTCATTGGATGAACATTTAGGTCATTTTCGTCCTCCCTAGGCTTATTCTTGTCCAATTAGGGTTTTTAACGAATCATGTGCATCCAATAGGTGTGCTGGTGTCAATGGATGAACATTTAGGTCATTTTCGTCCTAGCTAGGCTTATTCTTGTCCAATTAGGGTTTGTAACCAATCTTGTGCATCCAATAGGTGTGTTTGTATCATTGGATGATCATTTAGGTCAATTTCTTCCTCCATAGGCTTATTCTTGTCCAATTTGGGTTTTTAACCAATCTTGTGCATCCAATAAATTTAGTTGTGTCATTGGATTAACATTTACTTCATTTTCGTCCTCCGTAGGCTTATTCTTGTCCAATTAGGGTTTTTAACCAATCTTGTACATCCAATAAGTTCAGTTGTGTCATTGGATTAACATTTACGTCATTTTCGTCCTCCCTAGGCTTATTCTTGTCCAATTAGGGTTTTTAACCAATCTTGTGCATCCAATAGGTGTGTTTGCGTCATTGGATGAACAATTAGGTCATCTTCAACCTCCCTAGGCTTATTCTTGTCCAATTAGGGTTTTTAACCAATCTTGTTCATCCAATAGGTGTGTTTGTTTCATTGGATGAACAATTAGGTCATTTTCGTACTCCCAAGGCTTATTCTTGTCCAATTAGGGTTTTTAACCAATCTTGTGCATCCAATAGGTGTGTTTGTATCATTGGATGAAAATTTAGGTCATTTTCTTCCTCCGTAGGCTTATTTTTGTCCAATTAGGGTTTTTAACTAATCTTGTGCATCCAATAGGTTCAGTTGTGTCATTGGATTAACATTTACGTCATTTTCGTCCTCCCTAGGCTTATTCTTGTCCAATTAGGGTTTTTAACCAATCTTGTGCATCCAATAGGTGTGTTTGTATCATTGGATGAACATTTAGGTCATTTTCTTCCTCCGTAGTCTTATTCTTGTCCAATTAGGGTTTTAACCAATCTTGTGCATCCAATAAGTTCAGTTGTGTCATTGGATTAACATTTACGTCATTTTCGTCCTCCCTAGGCTTATTCTTGTCCAATTAGGGTTTTTAACCAATCTTGTGCATCCAATAGGTGTGTTTACGTCATTGGATGAACAATTAGGTCATCTTCAACCTCCCTAGGCTTATTCTTTGTAAATTAGGGTTTTTAACCAATCTTGTGCATCCAATAAGTTTAGTTGTGTCATTGGATTAACGTATAGGTCATTTTGGTCCTCCCAAGGCTTATTATTGTGCAATTAGGGTTTTTAACCAATCATGTGCATCCAATAAGTTCATTTGTGTCTTTTGATTAACATTTATGTCATTTTCGTCCTCCATAGGCTTATTCTTGTCCTATTAGGGTTTTTAACAAATCTTGGGCATCCAATAAGATCATTTGTGTCATTGGATTAACATTTAGGTCATTTTATTCCTCCCTAGGCTTATTCTTGTCCAATTAGGGTTTTTAACCAATCTTGTGCATCCAATAGGTGTGTTTGTGTCATTGGATGAACATTTAGGTCATTTTCGTCCTCCCTAGGCTTATTCTTGTCCAATTAGGGTTTTTAACCAATCTTGTGCATCCAATAGGTGTGCTGGTGTCAATGGATGAACATTTAGTCATTTTCGTCCTTGCTAGGCTTATTCTTGTCCAATTAGGGTTTTTAACCAATCTTGTGCATCCAATAGGTGTGTTTGTATCATTGGATGAACATTAAGGCCATTTCTTCCTCTGTAGGCTTATTCTTGTCCAATTAGGGTTTTTAACCAATCTTGTGCATCCAATAAGTTCAGTTGTGTCATTGGATTAACATTTACGTCATTTTCGTCCTCCCTATGCTTATTCTTGTCCAATTAGGGTTTTTAACCAATCTTGTGCATCCAATAGGAGTGTTCGTGTCAATGGATGAACATTTAGGTCATTTTCGTCCTCGCTAGGCTTATTCTTGTCCAATTAGGGTTTTTAACCAATCATGTGCATCCAATAAGTTCATTTGTGTCTTTTGATTAACATTTAGGTCATTGTCGTCCTCCATAGGCTTATTCTTGTCCTATTAGGGTTTTTAACAAATCTTGGGCATCCAATAAGATCATTTGTGTCATTGGATTAACATTTACGTCATTTTATTCCTCCCTAGGCTTATTCTTATCCAATTAGGGTTTTTAACCATTCTTGTGCATCCAATAGGGGTGTTTGTGTCATTGGATGAACAATTAGGTCATTTTCGTCCTCCCTAGGCTTATTCTTGTCCAATTAGGGTTTTTAACCAATCTTGTGCATCCAATAGGTGTGTTTGTGTCATTGGATGAACATTTAGGTCATTTTCGTCCTCCCTAGGCTTATGCTTGTCCAATTAGGGTTTTTAACCAATCTTGTGCATCAAATAGGTGTGTTGGTGTCATTGGATGAACATTTAGGTCATTTTCGTCCTCCCTAGGATTATTCTTTTCCAATTAGGGTTTTTAACCATTCTTGTGCATCAATAGGTGTCTTCGTGTCATTGGATGAACATTTAGGTCATTTTTGTCGTCCCTAGGGTTATTCTTGTCCAATTAGGGTTTTTAGCCAATCTTGTGCATCCAATATGTGTGTTTGTGTCATTGGATGAACATTTAGGTCATTTTCGTCCTCCCTAGGCTTATTCTTGTCCAACTAGGGTTTTTAACCAATCTTGTGCATCCAATAAGTTTAGTTGTGTCATTGGATTAACGTATAGGTCATTTTGGTCCTCCCAAGGCTTATTATTGTGCAATTAGGGTTTTTAACCAATCATGTGCATTTAATAAGTTCATTTGTGTCTTTTGATTAACATTTAGGTCATTTTCGTCCTTCATAGGGTTATTCTTGTCCTATTAGGGTTTTTAACAAATCTTGGGCATCCAATAAGATCATTTGTGTCATTGGATTAACATTTAGGTCATTTTATTCCTCCCTAGGCTTATTCTTATCCAATTAGGGTTTTTAACCATTCTTGTGCATCCAATAGGGGTGTTTGTGTCATTGGAT
>JBBPBR010000001.1:24331604-24357368 GCA_037974775.1 Cicer pinnatifidum | reverse complement strand
CATAGGGTTATTCTTGTCCTATTAGGGTTTTTAACAAATCTTGGGCATCCAATAAGATCATTTGTGTCATTGGATTAACATTTAGGTCATTTTATTCCTCCCTAGGCTTATTCTTATCCAATTAGGGTTTTTAACCATTCTTGTGCATCCAATAGGGGTGTTTGTGTCATTGGATTAACATTTACGTCATTTTCGTCCTCCCTAGGCTTATTCTTGTCCAATTAGGGTTTTTAACCAATCTTGTGCATCCAATAGGTGTGTGTGTGTCATTGGATGAACAATTAGGTCATTTTAGTCCTCCCTAGGCTTATGCTTGTCCAATTAGGGTTTTTAACCAATCTTGTGCATCAAATAGGTGTGTTGGTGTCATTGGATGAACATTTAGGTCATTTTCGTCCTCCCTAGGATTATTCTTTTCCAATTAGAGTTTTTAACCATTCTTGTGCATCAATAGGTGTCTTCGTGTCATTGGATGAACATTTAGGTCATTTTCGTCCTCCCTAGGATTATTCTTTTCCAATTAGGGTTTTTAACCATTCTTGTGCTACAATAGGTGTCTTCGTGTCATTGGATGAACATTTAGGTCATTTTTGTCGTCCCTAGGGTTATTCTTGTCCAATTAGGGTTTTTAGCCAATCTTGTGCATCCAATATGTGTGTTTGTGTCATTGGATGAACATTTAGGTCATTTTCGTCCTCCCTAGGCTTATTCTTGTCCAACTAGGGTTTTTAACCAATCTTGTGCATCCAATAAGTTTAGTTGTGTCATTGGATTAACGTATAGGTCATTTTGGTCCTCCCAAGGCTTATTATTGTGCAATTAGGGTTTTTAACCAATCATGTGCATCCAATAAGTTCATTTGTGTCTTTTGATTAACATTTAGGTCATTTTCGTCCTCCATAGGGTTATTCTTGTCCTATTAGGGTTTTTAACAAATCTTGGGCATCCAATAAGATCATTTGTGTCATTGGATTAACATTTAGGTCATTTTATTCCTCCCTAGGCTTATTCTTATCCAATTAGGGTTTTTAACCATTCTTGTGCATCCAATAGGGGTGTTTGTGTCATTGGATGAACAATTAGGTCATTTTCGTCCTCCCTAGGCTTATTCTTGTCCAATTAGGGTTTTTAACCAATCTTGTGCATCCAATAGGTGTGTTTGTGTCATTGGATGAACATTTAGGTCATTTTCGTCCTCCCTATGCTTATGCTTGTCCAATTAGGGTTTTTAACCAATCTTGTGCATCAAATAGGTGTGTTGGTGTCATTGGATGAACATTTAGGTCATTTTCGTCCTCCCTAGGATTATTCTTTTCCAATTAGGGTTTTTAACCATTCTTGTGCATCAATAGGTGTCTTCGTGTCATTGGATGAACATTTAGGTCATTTTTGTCCTCCCTAGGCTTATTCTTGTCCAATTAGGGTTTTTGGCCAATCTTGTGCATCCAATATGTGTGTTTGTGTCATTGGATGAACATTTAGGTCATTTTCGTCCTCCCTAGGCTTATTCTTGTCCAATTAGGGTTTTTAACCAATCTTGTGCATCCAATAGGTGTATTGGTGTCATTGGATGAACATTTAGGTAATTTTCGTCCTCCATAGGCTTATTCTTGTCCAATTTGGGGTTTTAACCAATCTTGTGCATCCAATAAGTTCATTTGTGTCATTGGATTATCATTTAGGTCATTTACGTCCTCCCTACGCTTAATGTTGTCCAATTATGGTTTTTAGCCAATCTTGTGCATCCAATAAGTTCATTTGTGTCATTGGATTAACATTTAGGTCATTTTTGTCCTCCCTAGGCTTATGCTTGTCCATTAGGGTTTTTAACCAATCTTGTGCATCCAATAGGTGTGTTCGTGTCAATGGAAGAACATTTAGGTCATTTTCGTCCTCCCTAGGCTTATTCTTGTCCAATTAAGGTTTTTAACCAATCTTGATCATCCAATAGGTGTGTTGGTGTCATTGGATGAACATTTAGGTCATTTTCGTCCTCCCTAGGCTTATTCTTTTCCAATTAGGGTTTTAAAAAGTTCTTGTGCATCCAATAGGTGTCTTTGTGTCATTGGATGAACATTTAGGTCATTTTCGTTCTCCTTACACTTATTCTTGTCCAATTAGGGTTTTTAACCAATCTTGTGCATCCAATAGGTGTGTTTGTGTCATTGGATAAACATTTAAGTCATTTTCGTCCTCCCTAGGCTTATTCTTGTCCAATTAGGGTTTTTAACCAATCTTGTGCATCCAATAGGTGTGCTGGTGTCAATGGATGAACATTTAGGTCATTTTCGTCCTCCGTAGGCTTATTCTTGTCCAATTTGGGTTTTTAACCAATCTTGTGCATCCAATAAGTTTAGTTGTTTCATTGGATTAACATTTACGTCATTTTCGTCCTCCCTAGGCTTATTCTTGTCCAATTAGGGTTTTTAACCAATCTTGTGCATCCAATAGGTGTGTTTGTGTCATTGGATGAACATTTAGGTCATTTTTTTCCTCCCTAGGCTTATTCTTGTCCAATTAGGGTTTTTAACGATTTCTTGGGCATCCAATAGGTGTGTTGATGTCATTGGATGACCATTTAGGTCATTTTCGTCCTCCCTAGGCTTATTCTTTTCCAATTAGGGTTTCTAACCAATCTTGTGCATCCAATAGGTGTATTGGTGTCATTGGATGAACATTTAGGTCATTTTCTTCCTCCGTAGTCTTATTCTTGTCCAATTAGGGTTTTAACCAATCTTGTGCATCCAATAAGTTCAGTTGTGTCATTGGATTAACATTTACGTCATTTTCGTCCTCCCTAGGCTTATATTTGTCCAATTAGGGTTTTTAACCAATCTTGTGCATCCAATAGGTGTGTTTACGTCATTGGATGAACAATTAGGTCATCTTCAACCTCCCTAGGCTTATTCTTGTCCAATTAGGGTTTTTAACCAATCTTGTTCATCCAATAGGTGTGTTTGTTTCATTGGATGAACAATTAGGTCATTTTCGTCCTCCCAAGGCTTATTCTTGTCCAATTAGGGTTTTTAACCAATCTTGTGCATCCAATAGCTGTGTTTGTGTCATTGGATGAACATTTAGGTCATTTTCTTCCTCCATATGCTTATTCTTGTCCAATTAGGGTTTTTAACCAATCTTGTGCATCCAATAAGTTTAGTTGTGTCATTGGATTAACGTATAGGTCATTTTGGTCTTCCCAAGGCTTATTATTGTGCAATTAGGGTTTTTAACCAATCATGTGCATCCAATAAGTTCATTTGTGTCTTTTGATTAACATCTAGGTCATTTTCGTCCTCCATAGGCTTATTCTTGTCCTATTAGGGTTTTTAACAAATCTTGGGAATCCAATAAGATCATTTGTGTCATTGGTTTAACATTTAGGTCATTTTATTCCTCCCTAGGCTTATTCTTATCCAATTAGGGTTTTTAACCAATCTTGTGCATCCAATAGCGGTGTTTGTGTCATTGGATGAACAATTAGGTCATTTTCGTCCTCCCTACGCTTAATCTTGTCCTATTAGGGTTTTTAATCAATCTTGTGCATCCAATAGGTGTATTGGTGTCATTGGATGAACATTTAGGTCATTTTCTTCCTCCGTAGGCTTATTCTTGTCCAATTAGGGTTTTAACCAATCTTGTGCATCCAATAAGTTCAGTTGTGTCATTGGATTAACATTTACGTCATTTTCGTCCTCCCTAGGCTTATTCTTGTCCAATTAGGGTTTTTAACCGATCTTGTGCATCCAATAGGTGTGTTTGTATCATTGGATGAACATTTAGGTCATTTTCTTCCTCCGTAGGCTTATTCTTGTCCAATTAGGGTTTTTAACCAATCTTGTGCATCCAATAAGTTCAGTGGTGTCATTGGATTAACATTTACGTCATTTTCGTCCTCCTTATGCTTATTCTTGTCCAATTAAGGTTTTTAACCAATCTTGTGCATCCAATAGGTGTGTTTGTATCATTGGATGAACATATAGGTCATTTTCTTCCTCCGTAGACTTATTCTTGTCCAATTAGGGTTTTTAACCAATCTTGTGCATCCAATAAGTTCAGTTGTGTCATTGGATTAACATTTACGTCATTTTCGTCCTCCCTAGGCTTATTCTTGTCCAATTAGGGTTTTTAACCAATCTTGTGCATCCAATAGGTGTGTTTGTATCATTGGATGAAAATTTAGGTCATTTTCTTCCTCCGTAGGCTTATTTTTGTCCAATTAGGGTTTTTAACTAATCTTGTGCATCCAATAGGTTCTGTTGTGTCATTGGATTAACATTTACGTCATTTTCGTCCTCCCTAGGCTTATTCTTGTCCAATTAGGGTTTTTAACCAATCTTGTGCATCCAATAGGTGTGTTTGCGTCATTGGATGAACAATTAGGTCATCTTCAACCTCCCTAGGCTTATTCTTGTCCAATTAGGGTTTTTAACCAATCTTGTTCATCCAATAGGTGTGTTTGTTTCATTGGATGAACAATTAGGTCATTTTCGTCCTCCCAAGGCTTATTCTTGTCCAATTAGGGTTTTTAACCAATCTTGTGCATCCAATAGCTGTGTTTGTGTCATTGGATGAACATTTAGGTCATTTTCTTCCTCCATAGGCTTATTCTTGTCCAATTAGGGTTTTTAACCAATCTTGTGTATCCAATAAGTTTAGTTGTGTCATTGGATTAACGTATAGGTCATTTTGGTCTTCCCAAGGCTTATTATTGTGCAATTAGGGTTTTTAACCAATCATGTGCATCCAATAAATTCATTTGTGTCTTTTGATTAACATCTAGGTCATTTTCGTCCTCCATAGGCTTATTCTTGTCCTATTAGGGTTTTTAACAAATCTTGGGCATCCAATAAGATCATTTGTGTCATTGGTTTAACATTTAGGTCATTTTATTCCTCCCTAGGCTTATTCTTATCCAATTAGGGTTTTTAACCAATCTTGTGCATCCAATAGCGGTGTTTGTGTCATTGGATGAACAATTAGGTCATTTTCGTCCTCTCTACGCTTAATCTTGTCCAATTAGGGTTTTTAATCAATCTTGTGCATCCAATAGGTGTATTGGTGTCATTGGATGAACATTTAGGTCATTTTCTTCCTCTGTAGGCTTATTCTTGTCCAAATAGGGTTTTAACCAATCTTGTGCATCCAAT
Organism: Cicer pinnatifidum; assembly: GCA_037974775.1. Taxonomy (NCBI): domain Eukaryota; kingdom Viridiplantae; phylum Streptophyta; class Magnoliopsida; order Fabales; family Fabaceae; genus Cicer; species Cicer pinnatifidum. Next base: position 24,352,221 of record JBBPBR010000001.1, on the reverse strand, counting down.
AAGTTCAGTTGTGTCATTGGATTAACATTTACGTCATTTTCGTCCTCCCTAGTATTATTCTTGTCCAATTAGGGTTTTTAACCAATCTTGTGCATCCAATAGGTGTGTTTGTATCATTGGATGAACATTTAGGTCATTTTCTTCCTCCGTAGGCTTATTCTTGTCCAATTAGGGTTTTTAACCAATCTTGTGCATCCAATAAGTTCAGTTGTGTCATTGGATTAACATTTACGTCATTTTCGTCCTCCTTATGCTTATTCTTGTCCAATTAGGGTTTTTAACCAATCTTGTGCATCCAATAGGTGTGTTTGTATCATTGGATGAACATATTGGTCATTTTCTTCCTCCGTAGACTTATTCTTGTCCAATTACGGTTTTTAACCAATCTTGTGCATCCAATAAGTTCAGTTGTGTCATTGGATTAACATTTACGTCATTTTCGTCCTCCCTAGGCTTATTCTTGTCCAATTAGGGTTTTTAACCAATCTTGTGCATCCAATAGGTGTGTTTGCGTCATTGGATGAACAATTAGGTCATCTTCAACCTCCCTAGGCTTATTCTTGTCCAATTAGGGTTTTTAACCAATCTTGTTCATCCAATAGGTGTGTTTGTTTCATTGGATGAACAATTAGGTCATTTTCGTACTCCCAAGGCTTATTCTTGTCCAATTAGGGTTTTTAACCAATCTTGTGCATCCAATAGTTGTGTTTGTGTCATTGGATAAACATTTAGGTCATTTTCTTCCTCCATAGGCTTATTCTTGTCCAATTAGGGTTTTTAACCAATCTTGTGCATCCAATAAGTTTAGTTGTGTCATTGGATTAATGTATAGGTCATTTTGGTCCTCCCAAGGCTTATTATTGTGCAATTAGGGTTTTTAACCAATCATGTGCATCCAATAAGTTCATTTGTGTCTTTTGATTAACATTTAGGTCATTTTCGTCCTCCATAGGCTTTTTCTTGTCCTATTAGGGTTTTTAACAAATCTTGGGCATCCAATAAGATCATTTGTGTCATTGGATTAACATTTAGGTCATTTTATTCCTCCCTAGGCTTATTCTTATCCAATTAGGGTTTTTAACCATTCTTGTGCATCCAATAGGGGTGTTTGTGTCATTGGATGAACAATTAGGTCATTTTCGTCCTCCCTAGGCTTATTCTTGTCCAATTAGGGTTTTTAACCAATCTTGTGCATCCAATAGGTGTGTTTGTGTCATTGGATGAACATTTAGGTCATTTTCGTCCTCCCTAGGCTTATTCTTGTCCTATTAGGGTTTCTAACCAATCTTGTGCATCCAATAGGTGTGTTTGTGTCATTGGATGAACATTTAGGTCTTTTTCGTCCTCCCTAGGCTTATTCTTGTCCAATTAGGGTTTCTAACCAATCTTGTGCATCCAATAGGTGTGTTTGTGTCATTGGATGAACATTTAGGTCATTTTCGTCCTCCCTAGGCTTATTCTTGTCCAATTTGGGTTTCTAACCAATCTTGTGCATCCAATAGGTGTGTTTGTGTCATTGGGTGAACATTTAGGTTATTTTCTTCCTCCCTAGTCTTATTCTTGTCCAATTAGGGTTTTAAGCAATCTTATGCATCCAATAAGTTCATTTGTGTCATTGGATGAATAGTTAGGTCATTTTCGTCCTCCCTAGGCTTATTCTTGTCCAATTAGGGTTTTTAACCAATCATGTGCATCCAATAAGTTCACTTGTGTCATTGGATGAATAGTTAGGTCATTTTCGTCCTCCCTAGGCTTATTCTTGTCAAATTAGGGTTTCTAACCAATCGTGTGCATCCAATAGGTGTATTTGTGTTATTGGATGAACATTTAGGTCATTTTCGTCCTCCCTAGGCTTATTCTTATCCAATTAGGGTTTTTAACCAATCTTGTGCATCCAATAAGTTCACTTGTGTCATTGGATGAATAGTTAGGTCATTTTCGTCCTCCCTAGGCTTATTCTTGTCAAATTAGGGTTTCTAACCAATCGTGTGCATCCAATAGGTGTGTTTGTGTCATTGGATGAACATTTAGGACATTTTCGTCCTCCCTAGGCTTATTCTTATCCAATTAGGGTTTTTAACCAATCTTGTGCATCCAATAAGTTCACTTGTGTCATTGGATGAATAGTTAGGTCATTTTCGTCCTCCCTAGGCTTATTCTTGTCAAATTAGGGTTTCTAACCAATCGTGTGCATCCAATAGGTGTGTTTGTGTCATTGGATGAACATTTAGGTCATTTTCGTCCTCCCTAGGCTTATTCTTGTCCAATTAGGGTTGTTAACCAATCTTGTGCATCCAATAGGTGTGTTTGTGTCATTGGATGAACATTTAGGTCATTTTCGTCCTCCCTAGGCTTATTCTTGTCCAATTAGGGTTTTTAACCAATCTTGTGCATCCAATAGGTGTGTTGGTGTCATTGGATGAACATTTAGGTCATTTTCGTCCTCCCTAGGATTATTCTATTCCAATTAGGGTTTTTAACCATTCTTGTGCATCAATAGGTGTCTTCGTGTCATTGGATGAACATTTAGGTCATTTTCGTCCTCCCTAGGCTTATTCTTGTCCAATTAGGGTTTTTAGCCAATCTTGTGCATCCAATATGTGTGTTTGTGTCATTGGATGAACATTTAGGTCATTTTCGTCCTCCCTAGGCTTATTCTTGTCCAATTAGGTTTTTTAACCAATCTTGTGCATCCAATAGGTGTATTGGTGTCATTGGATGAACATTTAGGTAATTTTCGTCCTCCATAGGCTTATTCTTGTCCAATTTGGGGTTTTAACCAATCTTGTGCATCCAATAAGTTCATTTGTGTCATTGGATTATCATTTAGGTCATTTACGTCCTCCCTACGCTTAATGTTGTCCAATTAAGGTTTTTAACCAATCTTGTGCATCGAATAAGTTCATTTGTGTCATTGGATTAACATTTAGGTCATTTTTGTCCTCCCTAGGCTTATGCTTGTCCAATTAGGGTTTTTAACCCATCTTGTGCATCCAATAGGTGTGTTCGTGTCAATGGAAGAACATTTAGGTCATTTTCGTCCTCCCTAGGTTTTTTCTTGTCCAATTAAGGTTTTTAACCAATCTTAATCATCCAATAGGTGTGTTGGTATTATTGGATGAACATTTAGGTCATTTTCGTCCTCCCTAGGCTTATTCTTTTCCAATTAGGGTTTTTAACCATTCTTGTGCATCCAATAGGTGTCTTTGTGTCATTGGATGAACATTTAGGTCATTTTCGTTCTCCTTACACTTATTCTTGTCCAATTAGGGTTTTTAACCAATCTTGTGCATCCAATAGGTGTTTTTGTGTCATTGGATAAACATTTAAGTCATTTTCGTCCTCCCTAGGCTTATTCTTGTCCAATTAGGGTTTTTAACCAATCTTGTGCATCCAATAGGTGTGCTGGTGTCAATGGATGAACATTTAGGTCATTTTCGTCCTCGCTAGGCTTATTCTTGTCCAATTAGGGTTTGTAACCAATCTTGTGCATCCAATAGGTGTGTTTGTATCATTGGATGAACATTTAGGTCAGTTTCTTCCTCCATAGGCTTATTGTTGTCCAATTAGGGTTTTTAACCAATCTTGTGCATCCAATAAGTTCAGTTGTGCTATTAGATTAACATTTACGTCATTTTCGTCCTCCGTAGGCTTATTCTTGTCCAATTTGGGTTTTTAACCAATCTTGTGCATCCAATAAGTTTAGTTGTGTCATTGGATTAACATGTACGTCATTTTCGTCCTCCCTAGGCTTATTCTTGTCCAATTAGGGTTTTTAACCTACTTGTGCATCCAATAGGTGTGTTTGTGTCATTGGATGAACATTTAGGTCATTTTCGTCCTCCGTAGGCTTATTCTTGTCCAATTAGGGTTTTTAACCAATCTTGGGCATCCAATAGGTGTGTTGGTGTCATTGGATGACCATTTAGGTCATTTTCGTCCTCCCTAGGCTTATTCTTTTCCAATTAGGGTTTCTAACCAATCTTGTGCATCCAATAGGTGTATTGGTGTCATTGGATGAATATTTAGGTCATTTTCTTCCTCCGTAGGCTTATTCTTGTCCAATTACGGTTTTAACCAATCTTGTGCATCCAATAAGTTCAGTTGTGTCATTGGATTAACATTTACGTCATTTTCGTCCTCCCTAGGCTTATTCTTGTCCATTTAGGGTTTTTAACCAATCTTGTGCATCCAATAGTTGTCTTCGTGTCAATGGATGAACATTTAGGTCATTTTCTTCCTCCGTAGGCTTATTATTGTCCAATTAGGGTTTTTAACCAATCTTGTGCATACAATAGGGGTGTTTGTTTCATTGGAGGAACAATTAGGTCATTTTCGTCCTCCCTAGGCTTATTCTTTTCCAATTAGGGTTTTTAACCAATCTTGTGCATCCAATAGGTCTGTTTGTCTCATCGGATTAACATTTATGTCATTTTCGTCATGCATAGGCTTATTCTAGTCCAATAAGGGTTTTTAACCAAACTTGTGCATCCAATAGGTGTGTTTATCTCATTTGATAAACATTTAGGTCACTTTCGTCCTCTCTAGGCTTAATCTACTCCACTTAGGGTTTTTCACCAATTTTGTGCATTCAATAAGTTCATTTGTGTCATTGGATCAACATTTAGGTCATCTTTGTCTTTCCAATGTTTATTCTAGTCCAATTAAGGTTTTTAACGAATATTTTGCATCCAATAAGTTCATTTTTAAAGAATATTTTGAATTATTGTCGTACTCTATTATCTTATTCTAGTTCAATAAGGGTTTTTAACCAATCTTTTGCATCCAATAGGACTGTTTGTCTTATTGGATTAACATTTAGGTAATTTTCATCTTCCCTCGGCTTATTGTAGTCAAATTAGGGTTTGTAACCAATCTTGTGCATCCAATAAGTTCATTTGTGTCATTGGATTAACATTTAGCTCATTTTCATCCTCCCTAGGCTTATTCTAGTCCAATTAAGGTTTTTAACCAATCTTGTGCATCCAATAAGTTCATTTGCGTCAATGGATGAACATTTAGGTCATTTTCATCCTCCCTAGGCTTATTCTTGTCCAATTAAGGTTTTTAACCAATCTTGTGAATCCAATAAGTTCATTTGCGTCATTGGATGAACATTTAGGTCATTTTCGTCCTCCCTAGGCTTATTCTGGTCCAATTAGATTTTTTAACCAATCTTGTGCATCCAATAGGTGTGTTCGTATCATTTGAGGAACATTTAGGTCATTTTCATCCTCCCTAGGCTTATTCTTGTCCAATTAGGGTTTTTAACCAATCTTGTGCATCCCAATAGGTGTGTTTGTGTCATTAGATGAACAATTAGGTCATTTTCGACCTCCCTTGGCTTATTCTTTACCAATTAGGGTTTTTAACCAATCTTGTGCATCCAATAGGTGTGTTTGTGTCATTGGATGAACATTTAGGTCATTTTCTTCCTCCATAGGCTTATTCTTGTCCAATTAGGGTTTTTAACCAATCTTATGCATCCAATAAGTTCAATTGTGTCATTGGATTAACATTTACGTCATTTTTGTCCTCCCTAGGCATATTCTTGTGCAAATAGGGTTTTTAACCAATCTTGTGCATACAATAGGGGTGTTTGTGTCATTGGAGGAACAATTAGGTCATTTTCGACCTCCCTTGGCATATTCTTGTCCAACTAGGATTTTTAGCAAATGTTGTGCATCTAATAAGTTCGTATGTTTCATTGGATTAACATTTAGGGTCATTTTGTACCCCCCTAGGCTTTTTCTAGTCCATTTAGGGTTTTTAAGCAATCTTGTGCATCCAATAGGTCTGTTTGTCTCATCGGATTAACATTTATGTCATTTTCGTCATGCATAGGCTTATTCTAGTCCAACAAGGGTTTTTAACCAAACTTGTACATTCAATAGGTTTGTTTATCTCATTTGATAAACATTTAGGTCACTTTCGTCCTCTCTAGGCTTATTCTACTCCAATTAGGGTTTTTCACCAATCTTGTGCATTCAATATGTTCATTTGTGTCATTGGATCAACATTTAGGTCATCTTTGTCTTTCCAATGTTTATTCTAGTCCAATTAAGGTTTTTAACGAATCTTTTGCATCCAATAAGTTCATTTTTAAAGAATATTTTGAATTATTTTCGTACTCTATTATCTTATTCTAGTTCAATAGGGGTTTTTAACCAATCTTTTGCATCCAATAGGACTGTTTGTCTCATTGGATTAACATTTAGGTAATTTTCATCTTCCCTCGGCTTATTGTAGTCAAATTAGGGTTTGTAACCAATCTTGTGCATCCAATAAGTTCATTTGTGCCATTGGATTAACATTTAGCTCATTTTCGTCCTCCCTGGGCATATTCTAGTCCAATTAAGGTTTTTAACCAATCTTGTGCATCCAATAAATTCATTTGCGTCAATGGATGAACATTTAGGTCAATTTCGTCCTCACTAGGCTTATTCTTGTCCAATTAGGGTTTTTAACCAATCTTGTGCATCCAATAGGTGTGTTTGTATCATTGGATGAACATTTAGGTCATTTTCTTCCTCCGTAGGCTTATTCTTGTCCAATTAGGGTTTTTAATCAATCTTGTGCATCCAATAAGTTAAGTTGTGTCATTGGATTAACATTTACGTCATTTTCGTCCTCTCTAGGCTTATTCTTGTCCAATTAGGGTTTTTAACCAATCTTGTGCATCCAATAGGTGTGTTCGTGTAAATGGATGAACATTTTGGTCATTTTCGTCCTCGCTAGGCTTATTCTTGCCCAATTAGGGTTTTTAACCAATCTTGTGCATCCAATAAGTTCATTTGTGTCGTTTGATTAACATTTAGGTCATTTTCGTCCTCCATAGGCTTATTCTTGTCCTATTAGGGTTTTTAACAAATCTTGGGCATCCAATAAGTTCATTTGTGTCATTGGATTAACATTTAGGTCATGTTCTTCCTCCCTAGGCTTATTCTTATCCAATTAGGGTTTTTAACCAATCTTGTGCATCCAATAGGTGTGTTTGTGTCATTTGATGAACATTTAGGTCATTTTCGTCCTCCCTAGGCTTATTCTTGTCCAATTAGGGTTTTTAACCAATCTTGTGCATCCAATAGGTGTGTTGGTGTCATTGGATTAACATTTAGGTCATTTTCTTCCTCCCTAGGCTTATTCTTACCCAATTAGGGTTTTTACCCAATCTTGGGCATCCAATAGGGGTGTTTGTGTCATTGGATGAACAATTAGGTCATTTTCGTCCTCCCTACGCTTATTCTTGTCCAATTAGGGTTTTTAACCAATCTTGTGCATCCAATAGGTGTGTTTGTGTCATTGGATGAACATTTAGGTCATTTTCGTCCTCCCTAGACTAATTCTTGTCCAATTAGGGTTTTTAACCAAACTTGTGCATCCCAATAGGAGTGTTTGTGTCATTCGATGAACAATTAGGTCATTTTCGACCTCCCTTGGCTTATTCTTTTCCAATTAGGGTTTTTAACCAATCTTGTGCATCCCAATAGGAGTGTTTGTGTCATTCGATGAACAATTAGGTCATTTTCGACCTCCCTTGGTTTATTCTTTTCCAATTAGGGTTTTTAATCAATCTTGTGCATCCAATAGGTGTGTTTGTGTCATTGGATGAACATTTATGTAATTTTCTTCCTCCATAGGCCTATTCTTGTCCAATTAGGGTTTTTAAACAATCTTGTGCATCCAATAAGTTCAATTGTGTCATTGGATTAACATTTACGTCATTTTCGTCCTCCCTAGGCATATTCTTGTGCAAATAGGGTTTTTAACCAATCATGTGCATACAATAGGGGTGTTTGTGTCATTGGAGGAACAATTAGGTCATTTTCGTCCTCCCTTGGCATATTCTTGTCCAACTAGGATTTTTAGCCAATGTTGTGCATCTAATAAGTTTGTATGTTTCATTGGATTAACATTTAGGGTCATTTTGTACCTCCCTAGGCTTTTTCTAGTCCATTTAGGGTTTTTAAGCAATCTTGTGAATCCAATAGGTCTGTTTGTCTCATCGGATTAACATTTATGTCATTTTCGTCATGCATAGGCTTATTCTAGTCCAATAAGGGTTTTTAACCAAACTTGTGCATCCAATAGGTTTGTTTATCTCATTTGATAAACATTTAGGTCACTTTCGTCCTCTCTAGGCTTATTCTACTCCAATTAGGGTTTTTCACCAATCTTGTGCATTCAATAAGTTCATTTGTGTCATTGGATCAACATTTAGGTCATCTTTTTCTTTCCAATGTTTATTCTAGTCCAATTAAGGTTTTTAACAAATCTTTTGCATCCAATAAGTTCATTTTTAAAGAATATTTTGAATTATTTTCGTACTCTATTATCTTATTCTAGTTCAATAAGGGTTTTTAACCAATCTTTTGCATCCATTAGGAGTGTTTGTCTCATTGGATTAACATTTAAGTAATTTTCATCTTCCCTCGGCTTATTGTAGTCAAATTAGGGTTTGTAACCAATCTTGTGCATCCAATAAGTTCATTTGTGTCATTGGATTAACATTTAGCTCATTTTCGTCCTCCCTAGGCTTATTCTAGTCCAATTAAGGTTTTTAACCAATCTTGTGCATCCAATAAGTTCATTTGCGTCAATGGATGAACATTTAGGTCAATTTCGTCCTCGCTAGGCTTATTCTTGTCCAATTAGGGTTTTTAACCAATCTTGTGCATCCAATAGGTGTGTTTGTATCATTGGATGAACGTTTAGGTCATTTTCTTCCTCCGTAGGCTTATTCTTGTCCAATTAGGGTTTTTAACCAATCTTGTGCATCCAATAGGTGTGTTCGTGTAAATGGATGAACATTTAGGTCAATTTCGTCCTCCATAGGCTTATTCTTGTCCAATTAGGGTTTTTAACCAATCTTGTGCATCCAATAAGTTCATTTGTGTCGTTTGATTAACATCTAGGTCATTTTCGTCCTCCATAGGATTATTCTTGTCCTATTAGGGTTTTTAACAAATCTTGGGCATCCAATAAGTTCATTTGTGTTATTGGATTAACATTTAGGTCATTTTCTTCCACCCTAAGCTTATTCTTATCCAATAAAGGTTTTTAAACAATCTTGTGCATCCAATAGGTGTGTTTGTGTCATTGGATGAACATTTAGGTCATTTTCGTCCTCCCTAGGCTTATTCTTGTCCAATTAGGGTTTTTAACCAATCTTGTGCATCCAATAGGTGTGTTTGTATCATTGGATGAACATTTAGGTCATTTTCTTCCTCCGTAGGCTTATTCTTGTCCAATTAGGGTTTTTAACCAATCTTGTGCATCCAATAAGTTCAGTTGTGTCATTGGATTAACATTTACGTCATTTTCGTCCTCCTTATGCTTATTCTTGTCCAATTAGGGTTTTTAACCAATCTTGTGCATCCAATAGGTGTGTTTGTATCATTGGATGAACATATTGGTCATTTTCTTCCTCCGTAGACTTATTCTTGTCCAATTACGGTTTTTAACCAATCTTGTGCATCCAATAAGTTCAGTTGTGTCATTGGATTAACATTTACGTCATTTTCGTCCTCCCTAGGCATATTCTTGTCCAATTAGGGTTTTTAACCAATCTTGTGCATCCAATAGGTGTGTTTGTATCATTGGATGAAAATTTAGGTCATTTTCTTCCTCCGTAGGCTTATTTTTGTCCAATTAGGGTTTTTAACTAATCTTGTGCATCCAATAGGTTCAGTTGTGTCATTGGATTAACATTTACGTCATTTTCGTCCTCCCTAGGCTTATTCTTGTCCAATTAGGGTTTTTAACCAATCTTGTGCATCCAATAGGTGTGTTTGCGTCATTGGATGAACAATTAGGTCATCTTCAACCTCCCTAGGCTTATTCTTGTCCAATTAGGGTTTTTAACCAATCTTGTTCATCCAATAGGTGTGTTTGTTTCATTGGATGAACAATTAGGTCATTTTCGTACTCCCAAGGCTTATTCTTGTCCAATTAGGGTTTTTAACCAATCTTGTGCATCCAATAGCTGTGTTTGTGTCATTGGATAAACATTTAGGTCATTTTCTTCCTCCATAGGCTTATTCTTGTCCAATTAGGGTTTTTAACCAATCTTGTGCATCCAATAAGTTTAGTTGTGTCATTGGATTAACGTATAGGTCATTTTGGTCCTCCCAAGGCTTATTATTGTGCAATTAGGGTTTTTAACCAATCATGTGCATCCAATAAGTTCATTTGTGTCTTTTGATTAACATTTAGGTCATTTTCGTCCTCCATAGGCTTTTTCTTGTCCTATTAGGGTTTTTAACAAATCTTGGGCATCCAATAAGATCATTTGTGTCATTGGATTAACATTTAGGTCATTTTATTCCTCCCTAGGCTTATTCTTATCCAATTAGGGTTTTTAACCATTCTTGTGCATCCAATAGGGGTGTTTGTGTCATTGGATGAACAATTAGGTCATTTTCGTCCTCCCTAGGCTTATTCTTGTCCAATTAGGGTTTTTAACCAATCTTGTGCATCCAGTAGGTGTGTTTGTGTCATTGGATGAACATTTAGGTCATTTTCGTCCTCCCTAGGCTTATGCTTGTCCAATTAGGGTTTTTAACCAATCTTGTGCATCCAATAGGTGTGTTGGTGTCATTGGATGAACATTTAGGTCATTTTCGTCCTCCCTAGGATTATTCTATTCCAATTAGGGTTTTTAACCATTCTTGTGCATCAATAGGTGTCTTCGTGTCATTGGATGAACATTTAGGTCATTTTCGTCCTCCCTAGGCTTATTCTTGTCCAATTAGGGTTTTTAGCCAATCTTGTGCATCCAATATGTGTGTTTGTGTCATTGGATGAACATTTAGGTCATTTTCGTCCTCCCTAGGCTTATTCTTGTCCAATTAGGTTTTTTAACCAATCTTGTGCATCCAATAGGTGTATTGGTGTCATTGGATGAACATTTAGGTAATTTTCGTCCTCCATAGGCTTATTCTTGTCCAATTTGGGGTTTTAACCAATCTTGTGCATCCAATAAGTTCATTTGTGTCATTGGATTATCATTTAGGTCATTTACGTCCTCCCTACGCTTAATGTTGTCCAATTAAGGTTTTTAACCAATCTTGTGCATCGAATAAGTTCATTTGTGTCATTGGATTAACATTTAGGTCATTTTTGTCCTCCCTAGGCTTATGCTTGTCCAATTAGGGTTTTTAACCCATCTTGTGCATCCAATAGGTGTGTTCGTGTCAATGGAAGAACATTTAGGTCATTTTCGTCCTCCCTAGGTTTTTTCTTGTCCAATTAAGGTTTTTAACCAATCTTAATCATCCAATAGGTGTGTTGGTATTATTGGATGAACATTTAGGTCATTTTCGTCCTCCCTAGGCTTATTCTTTTCCAATTAGGGTTTTTAACCATTCTTGTGCATCCAATAGGTGTCTTTGTGTCATTGGATGAACATTTAGGTCATTTTCGTTCTCCTTACACTTATTCTTGTCCAATTAGGGTTTTTAACCAATCTTGTGCATCCAATAGGTGTGTTTGTGTCATTGGATAAACATTTAAGTCATTTTCATCCTCCCTAGGCTTATTCTTGTCCAATTAGGGTTTTTAACCAATCTTGTGCATCCAATAGGTGTGCTGGTGTCAATGGATGAACATTTAGGTCATTTTCGTCCTCGCTAGGCTTATTCTTGTCCAATTAGGGTTTGTAACCAATCTTGTGCATCCAATAGGTGTGTTTGTATCATTGGATGAACATTTAGGTCAGTTTCTTCCTCCATAGGCTTATTGTTGTCCAATTAGGGTTTTTAACCAATCTTGTGCATCCAATAAGTTCAGTTGTGCTATTAGATTAACATTTACGTCATTTTCGTCCTCCGTAGGCTTATTCTTGTCCAATTTGGGTTTTTAACCAATCTTGTGCATCCAATAAGTTTAGTTGTGTCATTGGATTAACATGTACGTCATTTTCGTCCTCCCTAGGCTTATTCTTGTCCAATTAGGGTTTTTAACCTACTTGTGCATCCAATAGGTGTGTTTGTGTCATTGGATGAACATTTAGGTCATTTTCGTCCTCCGTAGGCTTATTCTTGTCCAATTAGGGTTTTTAACCAATCTTGGGCATCCAATAGGTGTATTGGTGTCATTGGATGACCATTTAGGTCATTTTCGTCCTCCCTAGGCTTATTCTTTTCCAATTAGGGTTTCTAACCAATCTTGTGCATCCAATAGGTGTATTGGTGTCATTGGATGAACATTTAGGTCATTTTCTTCCTCCGTAGGCTTATTCTTGTCCAATTACGGTTTTAACCAATCTTGTGCATCCAATAAGTTCAGTTGTGTCATTGGATTAACATTTACGTCATTTTCGTCCTCCCTAGGCTTATTCTTGTCCATTTAGGGTTTTTAACCAATCTTGTGCATCCAATAGTTGTCTTCGTGTCAATGGATGAACATTTAGGTCATTTTCTTCCTCCGAAGGCTTATTATTGTCCAATTAGGGTTTTTAACCAATCTTGTGCATACAATAGGGGTGTTTGTTTCATTGGAGGAACAATTAGGTCATTTTCGTCCTCCCTAGGCTTATTCTTTTCCAATTAGGGTTTTTAACCAATCTTGTGCATCCAATAGGTCTGTTTGTCTCATCGGATTAACATTTATGTCATTTTCGTCATGCATAGGCTTATTCTAGTCCAATAAGGGTTTTTAACCAAACTTGTGCATCCAATAGGTGTCTTTATCTCATTTGATAAACATTTAGGTCACTTTCGTCCTCTCTAGGCTTAATCTACTCCACTTAGGGTTTTTCACCAATTTTGTGCATTCAATAAGTTCATTTGTGTCATTGGATCAACATTTAGGTCATCTTTGTCTTTCCAATGTTTATTCTAATCCAATTAAGGTTTTTAACGAATATTTTGCATCCAATAAGTTCATTTTTAAAGAATATTTTGAATTATTGTCGTACTCTATTATCTTATTCTAGTTCAATAAGGGTTTTTAACCAATCTTTTGCATCCAATAGGACTGTTTGTCTTATTGGATTAACATTTAGGTAATTTTCATCTTCCCTCGGCTTATTGTAGTCAAATTAGGGTTTGTAACCAATCTTGTGTATCCAATAAGTTCATTTGTGTCATTGGATTAACATTTAGCTCATTTTCATCCTCCCTAGGCTTATTCTAGTCCAATTAAGGTTTTTAACCAATCTTGTGCATCCAATAAGTTCATTTGCGTCAATGGATGAACATTTAGGTCATTTTCATCCTCCCTAGGCTTATTCTTGTCCAATTAAGGTTTTTAACCAATCTTGTGCATCCAATAAGTTCATTTGCGTCATTGGATGAACATTTAGGTCATTTTCGTCCTCCCTAGGCTTATTCTGGTCCAATTAGATTTTTTAACCAATCTTGTGCATCCAATAGGTGTGTTCGTATCATTTGAGGAACATTTAGGTCATTTTCATCCTCCCTAGGCTTATTCTTGTCCAATTAGGGTTTTTAACCAATCTTGTGCATCCCAATAGGTGTGTTTGTGTCATTAGATGAACAATTAGGTCATATTCGACCTCCCTTGGCTTATTCTTTACCAATTAGGGTTTTTAACCAATCTTGTGCATCCAATAGGTGTGTTTGTGTCATTGGATGAACATTTAGGTCATTTTCTTCCTCCATAGGCTTATTCTTGTCCAATTAGGGTTTTTAACCAATCTTATGCATCCAATAAGTTCAATTGTGTCATTGGATTAACATTTACGTCATTTTTGTCCTCCCTAGGCATATTCTTGTGCAAATAGGGTTTTTAACCAATCTTGTGCATACAATAGGGGTGTTTGTGTCATTGGAGGAACAATTAGGTCATTTTCGACCTCCCTTGGCATATTCTTGTCCAACTAGGATTTTTAGCAAATGTTGTGCATCTAATAAGTTCGTATGTTTCATTGGATTAACATTTAGGGTCATTTTGTACCCCCCTAGGCTTTTTCTAGTCCATTTAGGGTTTTTAAGCAATCTGGTGCATCCAATAGGTCTGTTTGTCTCATCGGATTAACATTTATGTCATTTTCGTCATGCATAGGCTTATTCTAGTCCAACAAGGGTTTTTAACCAAACTTGTACATTCAATAGGTTTGTTTATCTCATTTGATAAACATTTAGGTCACTTTCGTCCTCTCTAGGCTTATTCTACTCCAATTAGGGTTTTTCACCAATCTTGTGCATTCAATAAGTTCATTTGTGTCATTGGATCAACATTTAGGTCATCTTTGTCTTTCCAATGTTTATTCTAGTCCAATTAAGGTTTTTAACGAATCTTTTGCATCCAATAAGTTCATTTTTAAAGAATATTTTGAATTATTTTCGTACTCTATTATCTTATTCTAGTTCAATAGGGGTTTTTAACCAATCTTTTGCATCCAATAGGACTGTTTGTCTCATTGGATTAACATTTAGGTAATTTTCATCTTCCCTCGGCTTATTGTAGTCAAATTAGGGTTTGTAACCAATCTTGTGCATCCAATAAGTTCATTTGTGCCATTGGATTAACATTTAGCTCATTTTCGTCCTCCCTGGGCATATTCTAGTCCAATTAAGGTTTTTAACCAATCTTGTGCATCCAATAAATTCATTTGCGTCAATGGATGAACATTTAGGTCAATTTCGTCCTCACTAGGCTTATTCTTGTCCAATTAGGGTTTTTAACCAATCTTGTGCATCCAATAGGTGTGTTTGTATCATTGGATGAACATTTAGGTCATTTTCTTCCTCCGTAGGCTTATTCTTGTCCAATTAGGATTTTTAATCAATCTTGTGCATCCAATAAGTTAAGTTGTGTCATTGGATTAACATTTACGTCATTTTCGTCCTCTCTAGGCTTATTCTTGTCCAATTAGGGTTTTTAACCAATCTTGTGCATCCAATAGGTGTGTTCGTGTAAATGGATGAACATTTTGGTCATTTTCGTCCTCGCTAGGCTTATTCTTGCCCAATTAGGGTTTTTAACCAATCTTGTGCATCCAATAAGTTCATTTGTGTCGTTTGATTAACATTTAGGTCATTTTCGTCCTCCATAGGCTTATTCTTGTCCTATTAGGGTTTTTAACAAATCTTGGGCATCCAATAAGTTCATTTGTGTCATTGGATTAACATTTAGGTCATGTTCTTCCTCCCTAGGCTTATTCTTATCCAATTAGGGTTTTTAACCAATCTTGTGCATCCAATAGGTGTGTTTGTGTCATTTGATGAACATTTAGGTCATTTTCGTCCTCCCTAGGCTTATTCTTGTCCAATTAGGGTTTTTAACCAATCTTGTGCATCCAATAGGTGTGTTGGTGTCATTGGATTAACATTTAGGTCATTTTCTTCCTCCCTAGGCTTATTCTTACCCAATTAGGGTTTTTAACCAATCTTGGGCATCCAATAGGGGTGTTTGTGTCATTGGATGAACAATTAGGTCATTTTCGTCCTCCCTACGCTTATTCTTGTCCAATTAGGGTTTTTAACCAATCTTGTGCATCCAATAGGTGTGTTTGTGTCATTGGATGAACATTTAGGTCATTTTCGTCCTCCCTAGACTAATTCTTGTCCAATTAGGGTTTTTAACCAAACTTGTGCATCCCAATAGGAGTGTTTGTGTCATTCGATGAACAATTAGGTCATTTTCGACCTCCCTTGGCTTATTGTTTTCCAATTAGGGTTTTTAACCAATCTTGTGCATCCCAATAGGAGTGTTTGTGTCATTCGATGAACAATTAGGTCATTTTCGACCTCCCTTGGCTTATTCTTTTCCAATTAGGGTTTTTAATCAATCTTGTGCATCCAATAGGTGTGTTTGTGTCATTGGATGAACATTTATGTAATTTTCTTCCTCCATAGGCCTATTCTTGTCCAATTAGGGTTTTTAACCAATCTTGTGCATCCAATAAGTTCAATTGTGTCATTGGATTAACATTTACGTCATTTTCGTCCTCCCTAGGCATATTCTTGTGCAAATAGGGTTTTTAACCAATCATGTGCATACAATAGGGGTGTTTGTGTCATTGGAGGAACAATTAGGTCATTTTCGTCCTCCCTTGGCATATTCTTGTCCAACTAGGATTTTTAGCCAATGTTGTGCATCTAATAAGTTTGTATGTTTCATTGGATTAACATTTAGGGTCATTTTGTACCTCCCTAGGCTTTTTCTAGTCCATTTAGGGTTTTTAAGCAATCTTGTGAATCCAATAGGTCTGTTTGTCTCATCGGATTAACATTTATGTCATTTTCGTCATGCATAGGCTTATTCTAGTCCAATAAGGGTTTTTAACCAAACTTGTGCATCCAATAGGTTTGTTTATCTCATTTGATAAACATTTAGGTCACTTTCATCCTCTCTAGGCTTATTCTACTCCAATTAGGGTTTTTCACCAATCTTGTGCTTTCAATAAGTTCATTTGTGTCATTGGATCAACATTTAGGTCATCTTTTTCTTTCCAATGTTTATTCTAGTCCAATTAAGGTTTTTAACAAATCTTTTGCATCCAATAAGTTCATTTTTAAAGAATATTTTGAATTA
Organism: Cicer pinnatifidum; assembly: GCA_037974775.1. NCBI lineage: Eukaryota > Viridiplantae > Streptophyta > Magnoliopsida > Fabales > Fabaceae > Cicer > Cicer pinnatifidum. The sequence continues at coordinate 24,335,718 of JBBPBR010000001.1, read as the reverse complement.
TTTTCGTACTCTATTATCTTATTCTAGTTCAATAAGGGTTTTTAACCAATCTTTTGCATCCATTAGGAGTGTTTGTCTCATTGGATTAACATTTAAGTAATTTTCATCTTCCCTCGGCTTATTGTAGTCAAATTAGGGTTTGTAACCAATCTTGTGCATCCAATAAGTTCATTTGTGTCATTGGATTAACATTTAGCTCATTTTCGTCCTCCCTAGGCTTATTCTAGTCCAATTAAGGTTTTTAACCAATCTTGTGCATCCAATAAGTTCATTTGCGTCAATGGATGAACATTTAGGTCAATTTCGTCCTCGCTAGGCTTATTCTTGTCCAATTAGGGTTTTTAACCAATCTTGTGCATCCAATAGGTGTGTTTGTATCATTGGATGAACGTTTAGGTCATTTTCTTCCTCCGTAGGCTTATTCTTGTCCAATTAGGGTTTTTAACCAATCTTGTGCATCCAATAGGTGTGTTCGTGTAAATGGATGAACATTTAGGTCAATTTCGTCCTCCATAGGCTTATTCTTGTCCAATTAGGGTTTTTAACCAATCTTGTGCATCCAATAAGTTCATTTGTGTCGTTTGATTAACATCTAGGTCATTTTCGTCCTCCATAGGCTTATTCTTGTCCTATTAGGGTTTTTAACAAATCTTGGGCATCCAATAAGTTCATTTGTGTTATTGGATTAACATTTAGGTCATTTTCTTCCACCCTAAGCTTATTCTTATCCAATAAAGGTTTTTAATCAATCTTGTGCATCCAATAGGTGTGTTTGTGTCATTGGATGAACATTTAGGTCATTTTCGTCCTCCCTAGGCTTATTCTTGTCCAATTAGGGTTTTTAACCAATCTTGTGCATCCAATAGGTGTGTTTGTATCATTGGATGAACATTTAGGTCATTTTCTTCCTCCGTAGGCTTATTCTTGTCCAATTAGGGTTTTTAACCAATCTTGTGCATCCAATAAGTTCAGTTGTGTCATTGGATTAACATTTACGTCATTTTCGTCCTCCTTATGCTTATTCTTGTCCAATTAGGGTTTTTAACCAATCTTGTGCATCCAATAGGTGTGTTTGTATCATTGGATGAACATATTGGTCATTTTCTTCCTCCGTAGACTTATTCTTGTCCAATTACGGTTTTTAACCAATCTTGTGCATCCAATAAGTTCAGTTGTGTCATTGGATTAACATTTACGTCATTTTCGTCCTCCCTAGGCTTATTCTTGTCCAATTAGGGTTTTTAACCAATCTTGTGCATCCAATAGGTGTGTTTGTGTCATTGGATGAACATTTAGGTCATTTTCGTCCTCCCTAGGCTTATTCTTTTCCAATTAAGGTTTTTAACCAATCTTGTGCATCCAATAAGTTCATTTGTGTCATTGGGTGAACATTTAGGTCATTTTCGTCCTCCCTAGGCTTATTCTTGTCCAATTAGGGTTTCTAACCAATCTTGTGCATCCAATAGGTGTGTTTGTGTCATTTGATGAACATTTAGGTCATTTTCGTCCTCCCTATGCTTATTCTTGTCCAATTAGGGTTTTTAACCAATCTTGGGAATCCAATAGGTATGTTTGTGTCATTGGATGAACTTTTAGGTCATTTTCGTCCTCCCTAGGCTTATTCTTGTCCAATTAGGGTTTTTAACCAATCTTGTGCATCCAATAAGTTCATTTGTGTCATTGGGTGAACATTTAGGTCATTTTCGTCCTCCCTTGGCTTATTCTTGTCCTATTAGGGTTTCTAACAATTCTTGTGCATCCAATAGGTGTGTTTGTGTCATTGGATGAACATTTAGGTCATTTTCGTCCTCCCTAGGCTTATTCTTGTCCAATTAGGGTTTCTAACCAATCATGTGCATCCAATAAGTTCATTTGTGTCATTCGATTAACATTTAGGTCATTTTCGTCCTCCCTAGGCTTATTCTTGTCCAATTAGGGTTTTTAACCAATCTTGTGCATCCAATAGGTGTGTTTGTGTCATTGGATGAACATTTAGGTCATTTTCGTCCTCCCTTAGCTTATTCTTGTCCAATTAGGGTTTCTAACGAATCTTGTGCATCCAATAGGTGTGTTTGTGTCATTGGATGAACATTTAGGTCATTTTCGTCCTCCCTATGCTTATTCTTGTACAATTAGGGTTTTTAACCAATCTTGTGCATCCAATAGGTGTGTTTGTGTCATTTGATGAACATTTAGGTCATTTTCGTCCTCCCTAGGCTTATTCTTGTCCAATTAGGGTTTTTAACCAATCTTGTGCATCCAATAGGTGTGTTGGTGTCATTGGATTAACATTTAGGTCATTTTCTTCCTCCCTAGGCTTATTCTTACCCAATTAGGGTTTTTAACCAATCTTGGGCATCCAATAGGGGTGTTTGTGTCATTGGATGAACAATTAGGTCATTTTCGTCCTCCCTACGCTTATTCTTTTCCAATTAGGGTTTTTAACCAATCTTGTGCATCCAATAGGTGTGTTTGTGTCATTGGATGAACATTTAGGTCATTTTCGTCCTCCCTAGACTAATTCTTGTCCAATTAGGGTTTTTAACCAAACTTGTGCATCCCAATAGGAGTGTTTGTGTCATTCGATGAACAATTAGGTCATTTTCGACCTCCCTTGGCTTATTCTTTTCCAATTAGGGTTTTTAACCAATCTTGTGCATCCCAATAGGAGTGTTTGTGTCATTCGATGAACAATTAGGTCATTTTCGACCTCCCTTGGCTTATTCTTTTCCAATTAGGGTTTTTAATCAATCTTGTGCATCCAATAGGTGTGTTTGTGTCATTGGATGAACATTTATGTAATTTTCTTTCTCCATAGGCCTATTCTTGTCCAATTAGGGTTTTTAACCAATCTTGTGCATCCAATAAGTTCAATTGTGTCATTGGATCAACATTTACGTCATTTTCGTCCTCCCTAGGCATATTCTTGTGCAAATAGGGTTTTTAACCAATCATGTGCATACAATAGGGGTGTTTGTGTCATTGGAGGAACAATTAGGTCATTTTCGTCCTCCCTTGGCATATTCTTGTCCAACTAGGATTTTTAGCCAATGTTGTGCATCTAATAAGTTTGTATGTTTCATTGGATTAACATTTAGGGTCATTTTGTACCTCCCTAGGCTTTTTCTAGTCCATTTAGGGTTTTTAAGCAATCTTGTGAATCCAATAGGTCTGTTTGTCTCATCGGATTAACATTTATGTCATTTTCGTCATGCATAGGCTTATTCTAGTCCAATAAGGGTTTTTAACCAAACTTGTGCATCCAATAGGTTTGTTTATCTCATTTGATAAACATTTAGGTCACTTTCGTCCTCTCTAGGCTTATTCTACTCCAATTAGGGTTTTTCACCAATCTTGTGCATTCAATAAGTTCATTTGTGTCATTGGATCAACATTTAGGTCATCTTTTTCTTTCCAATGTTTATTCTAGTCCAATTAAGGTTTTTAACAAATCTTTTGCATCCAATAAGTTCATTTTTAAAGAATATTTTGAATTATTTTCGTACTCTATTATCTTATTCTAGTTCAATAAGGGTTTTTAACCAATCTTTTGCATCCATTAGGAGTGTTTGTCTCATTGGATTAACATTTAAGTAATTTTCATCTTCCCTCGGCTTATTGTAGTCAAATTAGGGTTTGTAACCAATCTTGTGCATCCAATAAGTTCATTTGTGTCATTGGATTAACATTTAGCTCATTTTCGTCCTCCCTAGGCTTATTCTAGTCCAATTAAGGTTTTTAACCAATCTTGTGCATCCAATAAGTTCATTTGCGTCAATGGATGAACATTTAGGTCAATTTCGTCCTCGCTAGGCTTATTCTTGTCCAATTAGGGTTTTTAACCAATCTTGTGCATCCAATAGGTGTGTTTGTATCATTGGATGAACGTTTAGGTCATTTTCTTCCTCCGTAGGCTTATTCTTGTCCAATTAGGGTTTTTAACCAATCTTGTGCATCCAATAGGTGTGTTCGTGTAAATGGATGAACATTTAGGTCAATTTCGTCCTCCATAGGCTTATTCTTGTCCAATTAGGGTTTTTAACCAATCTTGTGCATCCAATAAGTTCATTTGTGTCGTTTGATTAACATCTAGGTCATTTTCGTCCTCCATAGG
>JBBPBR010000001.1:24179823-24331594 GCA_037974775.1 Cicer pinnatifidum | reverse complement strand
TATTCTTGTCCAATTAGGGTTTTTAATCAATCTTGTGCATCCAATAGGTATGTTGGTGTCATTGGATTAACATTTAGGTCATTTTCTTCCTCCCTAGGCTTATTCTTACCCAATTAGGGTTTTTAACCAATATTGGGCATCTAATAGGGGTGTTTGTGTCATTGGATGAACAATTAGGTCATTTTCGTTCTCCCTACGCTTATTCTTGTCGAATTAGGGTTTTTAACCAATCTTGTGCATCCAATAGGAGTGTTTGTGTCATTGGATGAACAATTAGGTCATTTTCGTCCTCCCTAGACTTATTCTTGTCTAATTAGGGTTTTTAACCAATCTTGTTCATCCAATAGGTGTGTTGGTGTCATTGGATGAACATTTAGGTCATTTTCGTCCTCCCTAGGCCTATTCTTGTCCAATTAGGGTTTTTAACCAATCTTGTACATCCAATATGTGTGTTCGTGTCATTGGATGAACATTTAGGTCATTTTCGTCCCTACTAGGCTTATTCTTGTCCAATTAGGTTTTTTAACCAATCTTGTGCATCCAATAGGTGTATTGGTGTCATTGGATGAACATTTAGGTAATTTTCGTCCTCCCTAGGCTTATTCTTGTCCAATTAGGGTTTTTAACCAATCTTGTGCATCCGATAAGTTCATTTGTGTCATTGGATTATCATTTCGGTCATTTTCGTCCTCCCTACGCTAAATGTTGTCCAATTAAGGTTTTTAACCAATCTTGTGCATCCAATAAGTTCATTTACGTCATTGGATTAATATTTAGGTCATTTTCGTCCTCCCTAGGCTTATTCTTGTCCAATTAGGGTTTTTAACAATCTTGTTCATCCAATAGGTGTGTGTGTCATTTGACGAACATTTAGGCAATTTCATCCTCCCTAGGCTTATTCTTTTCCAATTAGGTTTTTAACCAATGTTGTGTATCCAATAGGTGTCTTCGTGTCATTGGATGAACATTTAGGTCATTTTCATCCTCCCTAGGCTTATTCTCTTCCAATTAATGTTTTTAACCAATCTTGTGCATCCAATAGGTGTGTTCGTGTCATTGGATGAGCATTGAGGTCATTTGCAACCTCCCTAGGCTTATTCTTGTCCAATTAGGGTTTTTAACCAATCTTGTGCATCCAATAAGTTCATTTGTGTCATTGGATTAACATTTAGGTCATTTTCGTCCTCCCTAGGCTTATTCTTTTCCAATTAGGGTTTTAACAATCTTGTGCTTCCAATAGGTGGGTTTGTGTCGTTGGATGAACATTTAGGTCATTTTCGTCCTCCCTAGGCTTATTCTTGTCCAATTAGATTTTTTAACCAATCTTGTGCATCCAATAGGTGTGTTCGGGTCATTTGATGAACATTTAGGTCATTTTCATCCTCCCTAGGCTTATTCTTGTCCAATTAAGGTTTTTAACCAATCTTGTGCATCCCAATAGGTGTGTTTGTGTCATTAGATGAACAATTAGGTCATTTTCGACCTCCCTAGGCTTATTCTTTTCCAATTAGGGTTTTTAACCAATCATGTGCATCCAATAGGTGTGTTTGTGTCATTGGATGAACATTTACGTCATTTTCGTCCTCCCTAGGCATATTCTTGTGCAAATAGGGTTTTTAACCAATCTTGTGCATCAAATAAGTTCAATTGTGTCATTGGATTAACATTTACGTCATTTTCGTCCTCCCTAGGCATATACTTGTGCAAATAGGGTTTTTAACCAATCTTGGCCATACAATAGGGGTGTTTGTGTCATTGGAGGAACAATTAGGTCATTTTCGTCCTCCCTTGGCATATTCTTGTCCAATTAGTGTTTTTAACCAATCTTGTGCATCCAATAAGTTCAGTTGTGTCATTTGATTAACATTTACGTCATTTTCGTTCTCCGTAGGCTTATTCTTGTGCAATTTGGGTTTTTAACCAATCTTGTGCATCCAATAGGTGTGTTTGCGTCATTGGATGATCAATTAGGTCATCTTCAACCTCCCTAGGCTTATTCTTGTCCAATTAGGGTTTTTAACCAATCTTGTGCATCAAATAAGTTCAATTGTGTCATTGGATTAACATTTACGTCATTTTCGTCCTCCCTAGGCATATACTTGTGCAAATAGGGTTTTTAACCAATCTTGGCCATACAATAGGGGTGTTTGTGTCATTGGAGGAACAATTAGGTCATTTTCGTCCTCCCTTGGCATATTCTTGTCCAACTAGGATTTTTAGCCAATGTTGTGCATCTAATAAGTTCGTATGTTTCATTGGACTAACATTTAGGGTCATTTTGTACCTCCCTAGGCTTTTTCGAGTCCATTTAGGGTTTTTAAGCAATCTTGTGCATCCAATAGGTCTGTTTGTCTCATCGGATTAACATTTATGTCATTTTCGTCATGCATAGCCTTATTCTAGTCCAATAACGGTTTTTAACCAAACTTGTGCATCCAATAGGTGTGTTTATCTCATTTGATAAACATTTAGGTCACTTTCGTCCTCTCTAGGCTTATTCTACTCCAATTAGGGTTTTTCACCAATCTTGTGCATTCAATAAGTTCATTTGTGTCATTGGATCAACGTTTAGGTCATCTTTTCCTTACCAATGTTTATTCTAGTCCAATTAAGGTTTTTAACGAATCTTTTGCATTCAATAAGTTCATTTTAAAATAATATTTTGAATTATTTTCGTACTCTATTATCTTATTCTAGTTCAATAAGGGTTTTTAACCAATCTTTTGCATCCAATAGGACTGTTTGTCTCATTGGATTAACATTTACGTAATTTTCATCTTCCCGCTGCTTATTATAGTCAAATTAGGGTTTGTAACCAATCTTGTGCATCCAATAAGTTCATTTGTGTCATTGGATTAACATTTAGCTCATTTTCGTCCTCCCTGGGCTTATTCTAGTCCAATTAAGGTTTTTAACCAATCTTGTGCATCCAATAAGTTCATTTGCGTCAATGGATGAACATTTAGGTCAATTTCGTCCTCGCTAGGCTTATTCTTGTCCAATTAGGGTTTTTAACCAATCTTGTGCATCCAATAGGTGTGTTTGTATCATTGGATGAACATTTAGGTCGTTTTCTTCCTCCGTAGGCTTATTCTTGTCCAATTAGGGTTTTTAACCAATCTTGTGCATCCAATAAGTTCATTTGTGTCGTTTGATTAACATTTAGGTCATTTTCGTCCTCCATAGTCTTATTCATGTCCTATTAGGGTTTTTAACAAATATTGGGCATCCAATCAGTTCATTTGTGTCATTGGATTAACATTTACGTCATTTTCGTCCTCCCTAGGTTTATTCTTGTCCAATTAGGGTTTTTAACCAATCTTGTGCATCCAATAGGTGTGTTCATGTAAATGGATGAACATTTAGGTCATTTTCGTCCTCGCTAGGCTTATTCTTGTCCAATTAGGGTTTTTAACCAATCTTGTGCATCCAATAGGTGTGTTTGTATCATTGGATGAATATTTAGGTCATTTTCTTCTTCTGTAGGCTTATTCTTGTCCAATTAGTGTTTTTAACCAATCTTGTGCATCCAATATGTTCAATTGTGTCATTTGATTAACATTTACGTCATTTTCGTTCTCCGTAGGCTTATTCTTGTGCAATTAGGGTTTTTAACCAATCTTGTGCATCCAATAGGTGTGTTTGCGTCATTGGATGATCAATTAGGTCATCTTCAACCTCCCTAGGCTTATTCTTGTCCAATTAGGTTTTTTAACCAATCTTGTTCATGGAATAGGTGTGTTTGTTTCATTGGATGAACAATTAGGTCATTTTCGTCCTCCCAAGGCTTATTCTTGTCCAATTTGGGTTTTTAACCAATCTTGTGCATCCAATAGGTGTGTTTGTGTCATTGGATGAAAATTTGGGTCATTTTCTTCCTCCATAGGCTTATTCTTGTCCAATTAGGGTTTTTAACCAATCTTGTGCATCCAATAAGTTCAGTTGTGTCATTGGATTAACGTTTAGGTCATTTTGGTCCTCCCTAGGCTTATTATTTTGCAATTAGGGTTTTTAACCAATCTTGTGCATCCAATAAGTTCGTTTGTGTCGTTTGATTAACATTTAGGTCATATTCTTCCTCCCTAGGCTTATTCTTATACAATTAGTGTTTTTAACCAATCTTGTGCATCCAATAGGGGTGTTTGTGTCATTGGATGAACAATTAGGTCATTTTTGTCCTCCCTACGCTTATTCTTGTCCAATTAGGGATTTTAACCAATCTTGTGCATCCAATTGGTGTGTTTGTGTCATTGGATGAACATTTAGGTCATTTTCGTCCTCACTAGGCTTATTCTTGTCCAATTAGGGTTTTTAACCAATCTTGTGCATCCAATAGGTGTGTTGGTGTCATTGGATGAACATTTAGGTCATTTTCGTCCTCCCTAGGCTTATTCTTGTCCAATTAGGGTTTTTAACCAATCTTGTGCATCCAATAGGTGTGTTGGTGTCATTGGACGAACATTTAGGTCATTTTCGTCCTCCCTAGGCTTATTCTTGTGCAATTAGGGTTTTTAACCAATCTTGTGCATCCAATAGGTGTGTTTGCGTCATTGGATGATCAATTAGGTCATCTTCAACCTCCCTAGGCTTATTCTTGTCCAATTAGGGTTTTTAACCAATCTTGTGCATCAAATAAGTTCAATTGTGTCATTGGATTAACATTTACGTCATTTTCGTCCTCCCTAGGCATATACTTGTGCAAATAGGGTTTTTAACCAATCTTGGCCATACAATAGGGGTGTTTGTGTCATTGGAGGAACAATTAGGTCATTTTCGTCCTCCCTTGGCATATTCTTGTCCAACTAGGATTTTTAGCCAATGTTGTGCATCTAATAAGTTCGTATGTTTCATTGGACTAACATTTAGGGTCATTTTGTACCTCCCTAGGCTTTTTCGAGTCCATTTAGGGTTTTTAAGCAATCTTGTCCATCCAATAGGTCTGTTTGTCTCATCGGATTAACATTTATGTCATTTTCGTCATGCATAGCCTTATTCTAGTCCAATAAGGGTTTTTAACCAAACTTGTGCATCCAATAGGTGTGTTTATCTCATTTGATAAACATTTAGGTCACTTTCGTCCTCTCTAGGCTTATTCTACTCCAATTAGGGTTTTTCACCAATCTTGTGCATTCAATAAGTTCATTTGTGTCATTGGATCAACGTTTAGGTCATCTTTTCCTTACCAATGTTTATTCTAGTCCAATTAAGGTTTTTAACGAATCTTTTGCATTCAATAAGTTCATTTTAAAATAATATTTTGAATTATTTTCGTACTCTATTATCTTATTCTAGTTCAATAAGGGTTTTTAACCAATCTTTTGCATCCAATAGGACTGTTTGTCTCATTGGATTAACATTTACGTAATTTTCATCTTCCCTCTGCTTATTGTAGTCAAATTAGGGTTTGTAACCAATCTTGTGCATCCAATAAGTTCATTTGTGTCATTGGATTAACATTTAGCTCATTTTCGTCCTCCCTGGGCTTATTCTAGTCCAATTAAGGTTTTTAACCAATCTTGTGCATCCAATAAGTTCATTTGCGTCAATGGATGAACATTTAGGTCAATTTCGTCCTCGCTAAGCTTATTCTTGTCCAATTAGGGTTTTTAACCAATCTTGTGCATCCAATAGGTGTGTTTGTATCATTGGATGAACATTTAGGTCGTTTTCTTCCTCCGTAGGCTTATTCTTGTCCAATTAGGGTTTTTAACCAATCTTGTGCATCCAATAAGTTCATTTGTGTCGTTTGATTAACATTTAGGTCATTTTCGTCCTCCATAGTCTTATTCATGTCCTATTAGGGTTTTTAACAAATATTGGGCATCCAATCAGTTCATTTGTGTCATTGGATTAACATTTACGTCATTTTCGTCCTCCCTAGGTTTATTCTTGTCCAATTAGGGTTTTTAACCAATCTTGTGCATCCAATAGGTGTGTTCATGTAAATGGATGAACATTTAGGTCATTTTCGTCCTCGCTATGCTTATTCTTGTCCAATTAGGGTTTTTAACCAATCTTGTGCATCCAATAGGTGTGTTTGTATCATTGGATGAATATTTAGGTCATTTTCTTCTTCTGTAGGCTTATTCTTGTCCAATTAGTGTTTTTAACCAATCTTGTGCATCCAATATGTTCAGTTGTGTCATTTGATTAACATTTACGTCATTTTCGTTCTCCGTAGGCTTATTCTTGTGCAATTAGGGTTTTTAACCAATCTTGTGCATCCAATAGGTGTGTTTGCGTCATTGGATGATCAATTAGGTCATCTTCAACCTCCCTAGGCTTATTCTTGTCCAATTAGGTTTTTTAACCAATCTTGTTCATGGAATAGGTGTGTTTGTTTCATTGGATGAACAATTAGGTCATTTTCGTCCTCCCAAGGCTTATTCTTGTCCAATTTGGGTTTTTAACCAATCTTGTGCATCCAATAGGTGTGTTTGTGTCATTGGATGAAAATTTGGGTCATTTTCTTCCTCCATAGGCGTATTCTTGTCCAATTAGGGTTTTTAACCAATCTTGAGCATCCAATAAGTTCAGTTGTGTCATTGGATTAACGTTTAGGTCATTTTGGTCCTCCCTAGGCTTATTATTGTGCAATTAGGGTTTTTAACCAATCTTGTGCATCCAATAAGTTCGTTTGTGTCGTTTGATTAACATTTAGGTCATATTCTTCCTCCCTAGGCTTATTCTTATACAATTAGTGTTTTTAACCAATCTTGTGCATCCAATAGGGGTGTTTGTGTCATTGGATGAACAATTAGGTCATTTTTGTCCTCCCTACGCTTATTCTTGTCCAATTAGGGATTTTAACCAATCTTGTGCATCCAATTGGTGTGTTTGTGTCATTGGATGAACATTTAGGTCATTTTCGTCCTCCCTAGGCTTATTCTTGTCCAATTAGGGTTTTTAACCAATCTTGTGCATCCAATAGGTGTGTTGGTGTCATTGGACGAACATTTAGGTCATTTTCGTCCTCCCTAGGCTTATTCTTGTGCAATTAGGGTTTTTAACCAATCTTGTGCATCCAATAGGTGTGTTTGCGTCATTGGATGATCAATTAGGTCATCTTCAACCTCCCTAGGCTTATTCTTGTCCAATTAGGGTTTTTAACCAATCTTGTGCATCAAATAAGTTCAATTGTGTCATTGGATTAACATTTACGTCATTTTCGTCCTCCCTAGGCATATACTTGTGCAAATAGGGTTTTTAACCAATCTTGGCCATACAATAGGGGTGTTTGTGTCATTGGAGGAACAATTATGTCATTTTCGTCCTCCCTTGGCATATTCTTGTCCAACTAGGATTTTTAGCCAATGTTGTGCATCTAATAAGTTCGTATGTTTCATTGGACTAACATTTAGGGTCATTTTGTACCTCCCTAGGCTTTTTCGAGTCCATTTAGGGTTTTTAAGCAATCTTGTGCATCCAATAGGTCTATTTGTCTCATCAAATTAACATTTATGTCATTTTCGTCATGCATAGGCTTATTCTAGTCCAATAAGGGGTTTTAACCAAACTTTTGCATCCAATAGGTGTGTTTATCTCATTTGATAATCATTTAGGTCACTTTCGTCCTCTCTAGGCTTATTCTACTCCAATTAGGGGTTTTCACCAATCTTGTGCATCCAATAAGTTCATTTGTGTCATTGGATCAACATTTAGGTCATCTTTGTCTTACCAATGTTTATTCTAGTCCAATTAAGGTTTTTAACGAATCTTTTGCATCCAATAAGTTCATTTTAAAAGAATATTTTGAATTATTTTCTTACTCTATTATCTTATTCTAGTTTAATAAGGGTTTTTAACCAATCTTTTCCATCCAATAGGACTGTTTGTCTCATTGGATTAACATTTACGTAATTTTCATCTTCCCTCGGCTTATTGTAGTCAAATTAGGGTTTGTATCCAATCTTGTGCATCCAATAAGTTCATTTGTGTCATTGGATTAACATTTAGCTCATTTTCGTCCTCCCTAGGCTTATTCTAGACCAATTAACGTTTTTAACCATTCTTGTGCATCCAATAAGTTCATTTGCGTCAATGGATGAACATTTAGGTCAATTTCGTCCTCGCTAGGCTTATTCTTGTCCAATTAGGGTTTTTAACCAATCTTGTGCATCCAATAGGTGTGTTTGTATCATTGGATGAACATTTAGGTCATTTTCTTCCTCCGTAGGGTTATTCTTGTCCAATTAGGGTTTTTAACCAATCTTGTGCATCCAATAAGTTCAGTTGTGTCATTGGTTTATCATTTACGTCATTTTTGTCCTCCCTAGGCTTATTCTTGTCCAATTAGGGTTTTTAACCAATCTTGGTCATCCAATAGGTGTGTTGGTGTCATTGGATGAACATTTAGGTCATTTTCGTCCTCCATAGGCTTATTCTTGTCCAATTAGGGTTTTTAGCCAATCTTGTGCATCCAATAGGTGTGTTAATGTCATTGGATTAACATTTAGGTCATTTTCGTCCTCCTTAGGCTTATTATTGTCCAATTAGGGTTTTTAACAATCTTGTGCATCCAATAGGTGTGTGTGTCATTTGATGAACATTTAGGCAATTTCGTCCTCCCTAGGCTTATTCTTTTCCAATTAGGGTTTTTAACCAATGTTGTGCATCCAATAGGTGTCTTCGTGTCATTGGATGAACATTTAGGTCATTTTCGTCCTCCCTAGGCTTATTCTCTTCCAATTAGTGTTTTTAACCAATCTTGTGCATCCAATAGGTGTGTTCGTGTCATTTGAGGAGCATTGAGGTCATTTGCAACCTCCCTAGGCTTATTCTTGTCCAATTAGGGTTTTTAACCAATCTTGTGCATCCAATAAGTTCATTTGTGTCATTGGATTAACATTTAGGTCATTTTCGTCCTCCCTAGGCTTATTCTTTTCCAATTAGGGTTTTAACAATCTTGTGCTTTCAATAGGTGGGTTTGTGTCGTTGGATGAACATTTAGGTCATTTTCGTCCTCCCTAGGCTTATTCTTGTCCAATTAGATTTTTTAACCAATCTTGTGCATCCAATAGGTGTGTTCGGGTCATTTGATGAACATTTAGGTCATTTTCATCCTCCCTAGGCTTATTCTTGTCCAATTAAGGTTTTTAACCAATCTTGTGCATCCCAATAGGTGTGTTTGTGTCATTAGATGAACAATTAGGTCATTTTCGACCTCCCTAGGCTTATTCTTTTCCAATTAGGGTTTTTAACCAATCATGTGCATCCAATAGGTGTGTTTGTGTCATTGGATGAACATTTACGTCATTTTCGTCGTCCCTAGGCATATTCTTGTGCAAATAGGGTTTTTAACCAATCTTGTGCATCAAATAAGTTCAATTGTGTCATTGGATTAACATTTACGTCACTTTCGTCCTCCCTAGGCATATACTTGTGCAAATAGGGTTTTTAACCAATCTTGGCCATACAATAGGGGTGTTTGTGTCATTGGAGGAACAATTAGGTCATTTTCGTCCTCCCTTGGCATATTCTTGTCCAACTAGGATTTTTAGCCAATGTTGTGCATCTAATAAGTTCGTATGTTTCATTGGATTAACATTTAGGGTCATTTTGTACCTCCCTAGGCTTTTTCGAGTCCATTTAGGGTTTTTAAGCAATCTTGTGCATCCAATAGGTCTGTTTGTCTCATCGGATTAACATTTATGTCATTTTCGTCATGCATAGCCTTATTCTAGTCCAATAAGGGTTTTTAACCAAACTTGTGCATCCAATAGGTGTGTTTATCTCATTTGATAAACATTTAGGTCACTTTCGTCCTCTCTAGGCTTATTCTACTCCAATTAGGGTTTTTCACCAATCTTGTGCATTCAATAAGTTCATTTGTGTCATTGGATCAACGTTTAGGTCATCTTTTCCTTACCAATGTTTATTCTAGTCCAATTAAGGTTTTTAACGAATCTTTTGCATTCAATAAGTTCATTTTAAAATAATATTTTGAATTATTTTCGTACTCTATTATCTTATTCTAGTTCAATAAGGGTTTTTAACCAATCTTTTGCATCCAATAGGACTGTTTGTCTCATTGGATTAACATTTACGTAATTTTCATCTTCCCTCGGCTTATTGTAGTCAAATTAGGGTTTGTAACCAATCTTGTGCATCCAATAAGTTCATTTGTGTCATTGGATTAACATTTAGCTCATTTTCGTCCTCCCTGGGCTTATTCTAGTCCAATTAAGGTTTTTTACCAATCTTGTGCATCCAATAAGTTCATTTGCGTCAATGGATGAACATTTAGGTCAATTTCGTCCTCGCTAGGCTTATTCTTGTCCAATTAGGGTTTTTAACCAATCTTGTGCATCCAATAGGTGTGTTTGTATCATTGGATGAACATTTAGGTCGTTTTCTTCCTCCGTAGGCTTATTCTTGTCCAATTAGGGTTTTTAACCAATCTTGTGCATCCAATAAGTTCATTTGTGTCGTTTGATTAACATTTAGGTCATTTTCGTCCTCCATAGTCTTATTCTTGTCCTATTAGGGTTTTTAACAAATCTTGGGCATCCAATAAGTTCATTTGTGTCATTGGATTAACATTTACGTCATTTTCGTCCTCCCTAGGTTTATTCTTGTCCAATTAGGGTTTTTAACCAATCTTGTGCATCCAATAGGTGTGTTCATGTAAATGGATGAACATTTAGGTCATTTTCGTCCTCGCTAGGCTTATTCTTGTCCAATTAGGGTTTTTAACCAATCTTGTGCATCCAATAAGTTCAGTTGTGTCATTTGATTAACATTTACGTCATTTTCGTTCTCCGTAGGCTTATTCTTGTGCAATTAGGGTTTTTAACCAATCTTGTGCATCCAATAGGTGTGTTTGCGTCATTGGATGATCAATTAGGTCATCTTCAACCTCCCTAGGCTTATTCTTGTCCAATTAGGGTTTTTAACCAATCTTGTGCATCAAATAAGTTCAATTGTGTCATTGGATTAACATTTACGTCATTTTCGTCCTCCCTAGGCATATACTTGTGCAAATAGGGTTTTTAACCAATCTTGGCCATACAATAGGGGTGTTTGTGTCATTGGAGGAACAATTAGGTCATTTTCGTCCTCCCTTGGCATATTCTTGTCCAACTAGGATTTTTAGCCAATGTTGTGCATCTAATAAGTTCGTATGTTTCATTGGACTAACATTTAGGGTCATTTTGTACCTCCCTAGGCTTTTTCGAGTCCATTTAGGGTTTTTAAGCAATCTTGTGCATCCAATAGGTCTATTTGTCTCATCAAATTAACATTTATGTCATTTTCGTCATGCA
The DNA here is from genome assembly GCA_037974775.1 of Cicer pinnatifidum. NCBI lineage: Eukaryota > Viridiplantae > Streptophyta > Magnoliopsida > Fabales > Fabaceae > Cicer > Cicer pinnatifidum. Next base: position 24,320,330 of record JBBPBR010000001.1, on the reverse strand, counting down.
TAGGCTTATTCTAGTCCAATAAGGGGTTTTAACCAAACTTTTGCATCCAATAGGTGTGTTTATCTCATTTGATAATCATTTAGGTCACTTTCGTCCTCTCTAGGCTTATTCTACTCCAATTAGGGGTTTTCACCAATCTTGTGCATCCAATAAGTTCATTTGTGTCATTGGATCAACATTTAGGTCATCTTTGTCTTACCAATGTTTATTCTAGTCCAATTAAGGTTTTTAACGAATCTTTTGCATCCAATAAGTTCATTTTAAAAGAATATTTTGAATTATTTTCTTACTCTATTATCTTATTCTAGTTTAATAAGGGTTTTTAACCAATCTTTTCCATCCAATAGGACTGTTTGTCTCATTGGATTAACATTTACGTAATTTTCATCTTCCCTCGGCTTATTGTAGTCAAATTAGGGTTTGTATCCAATCTTGTGCATCCAATAAGTTCATTTGTGTCATTGGATTAACATTTAGCTCATTTTCGTCCTCCCTAGGCTTATTCTAGACCAATTAACGTTTTTAACCATTCTTGTGCATCCAATAAGTTCATTTGCGTCAATGGATGAACATTTAGGTCAATTTCGTCCTCGCTAGGCTTATTCTTGTCCAATTAGGGTTTTTAACCAATCTTGTGCATCCAATAGGTGTGTTTGTATCATTGGATGAACATTTAGGTCATTTTCTTCCTCCGTAGGGTTATTCTTGTCCAATTAGGGTTTTTAACCAATCTTGTGCATCCAATAAGTTCAGTTGTGTCATTGGTTTATCATTTACGTCATTTTTGTCCTCCTTAGGCTTATTCTTGTCCAATTAGGGTTTTTAACCAATCTTGGTCATCCAATAGGTGTGTTGGTGTCATTGGATGAACATTTAGGTCATTTTCGTCCTCCATAGGCTTATTCTTGTCCAATTAGGGTTTTTAGCCAATCTTGTGCATCCAATAGGTGTGTTAATGTCATCGGATTAACATTTAGGTCATTTTCGTCCTCCTTAGGCTTATTATTGTCCAATTAGGGTTTTTAACAATCTTGTGCATCCAATAGGTGTGTGTGTCATTTGATGAACATTTAGGCAATTTCGTCCTCCCTAGGCTTATTCTTTTCCAATTAGGGTTTTTAACCAATGTTGTGCATCCAATAGGTGTCTTCGTGTCATTGGATGAACATTTAGGTCATTTTCGTCCTCCCTAGGCTTATTCTCTTCCAATTAGTGTTTTTAACCAATCTTGTGCATCCAATAGGTGTGTTCGTGTCATTGGAGGAGCATTGAGGTCATTTGCAACCTCCCTAGGCTTATTCTTGTCCAATTAGGGTTTTTAACCAATCTTGTGCATCCAATAAGTTCATTTGTGTCATTGGATTAACATTTAGGTCATTTTCGTCCTCCCTAGGCTTATTCTTTTCCAATTAGGGTTTTAACAATCTTGTGCTTTCAATAGGTGGGTTTGTGTCGTTGGATGAACATTTAGGTCATTTTCGTCCTCCCTAGGCTTATTCTTGTCCAATTAGATTTTTTAACCAATCTTGTGCATCCAATAGGTGTGTTCGGGTCATTTGATGAACATTTAGGTCATTTTCATCCTCCCTAGGCTTATTCTTGTCCAATTAAGGTTTTTAACCAATCTTGTGCATCCCAATAGGTGTGTTTGTGTCATTAGATGAACAATTAGGTCATTTTCGACCTCCCTAGGCTTATTCTTTTCCAATTAGGGTTTTTAACCAATCATGTGCATCCAATAGGTGTGTTTGTGTCATTGGATGAACATTTACGTCATTTTCGTCCTCCCTATGCATATTCTTGTGCAAATAGGGTTTTTAACCAATCTTGTGCATCAAATAAGTTCAATTGTGTCATTGGATTAACATTTACGTCATTTTCGTCCTCCCTAGGCATATACTTGTGCAAATAGGGTTTTAACCAATCTTGGCCATACAATAGGGGTGTTTGTGTCATTGGAGGAACAATTAGGTCATTTTCGTCCTCCCTTGGCATATTCTTGTCCAATTAGTGTTTTTAACCAATCTTGTGCATCCAATAAGTTCAGTTGTGTCATTTGATTAACATTTACGTCATTTTCGTTCTCCGTAGGCTTATTCTTGTGCAATTAGGGTTTTTAACCAATCTTGTGCATCCAATAGGTGTGTTTGCGTCATTGGATGATCAATTAGGTCATCTTCAACCTCCCTAGGCATATTCTTGTCCAATTAGGGTTTTTAACCAATCTTGTGCATCAAATAAGTTCAATTGTGTCATTGGATTAACATTTACGTCATTTTCGTCCTCCCTAGGCATATACTTGTGCAAATAGGGTTTTTAACCAATCTTGGCCATACAATAGGGGTGTTTGTGTCATTGGAGGAACAATTAGGTCATTTTCGTCCTCCCTTGGCATATTCTTGTCCAACTAGGATTTTTAGCCAATGTTGTGCATCTAATAAGTTCGTATGTTTCATTGGACTAACATTTAGGGTCATTTTGTACCTCCCTAGGCTTTTTCGAGTCCATTTATGGTTTTTAAGCAATCTTGTCCATCCAATAGGTCTGTTTGTCTCATCGGATTAACATTTATGTCATTTTCGTCATGCATAGCCTTATTCTAGTCCAATAAGGGTTTTTAACCAAACTTGTGCATCCAATAGGTGTGTTTATCTCATTTGATAAACATTTAGGTCACTTTCGTCCTCTCTAGGCTTATTCTACTCCAATTAGGGTTTTTCACCAATCTTGTGCATTCAATAAGTTCATTTGTGTCATTGGATCAACGTTTAGGTCATCTTTTCCTTACCAATGTTTATTCTAGTCCAATTAAGGTTTTTAACGAATCTTTTGCATTCAATAAGTTCATTTTAAAATAATATTTTGAATTATTTTCGTACTCTATTATCTTATTCTAGTTCAATAAGGGTTTTTAACCAATCTTTTGCATCCAATAGGACTGTTTGTCTCATTGGATTAACATTTACGTAATTTTCATCTTCCCTCTGCTTATTGTAGTCAAATTAGGGTTTGTAACCAATCTTGTGCATCCAATAAGTTCATTTGTGTCATTGGATTAACATTTAGCTCATTTTCGTCCTCCCTGGGCTTATTCTAGTCCAATTAAGGTTTTTAACCAATCTTGTGCATCCAATAAGTTCATTTGCGTCAATGGATGAACATTTAGGTCAATTTCGTCCTCGCTAAGCTTATTCTTGTCCAATTAGGGTTTTTAACCAATCTTGTGCATCCAATAGGTGTGTTTGTATCATTGGATGAACATTTAGGTCGTTTTCTTCCTCCGTAGGCTTATTCTTGTCCAATTAGGGTTTTTAACCAATCTTGTGCATCCAATAAGTTCATTTGTGTCGTTTGATTAACATTTAGGTCATTTTCGTCCTCCATAGTCTTATTCATGTCCTATTAGGGTTTTTAACAAATATTGGGCATCCAATCAGTTCATTTGTGTCATTGGATTAACATTTACGTCATTTTCGTCCTCCCTAGGTTTATTCTTGTCCAATTAGGGTTTTTAACCAATCTTGTGCATCCAATAGGTGTGTTCATGTAAATGGATGAACATTTAGGTCATTTTCGTCCTCGCTAGGCTTATTCTTGTCCAATTAGGGTTTTTAACCAATCTTGTGCATCCAATAGGTGTGTTTGTATCATTGGATGAATATTTAGGTCATTTTCTTCTTCTGTAGGCTTATTCTTGTCCAATTAGTGTTTTTAACCAATCTTGTGCATCCAATATGTTCAGTTGTGTCATTTGATTAACATTTACGTCATTTTCGTTCTCCGTAGGCTTATTCTTGTGCAATTAGGGTTTTTAACCAATCTTGTGCATCCAATAGGTGTGTTTGCGTCATTGGATGATCAATTAGGTCATCTTCAACCTCCCTAGGCTTATTCTTGTCCAATTAGGGTTTTTAACCAATCTTGTGCATCAAATAAGTTCAATTGTGTCATTGGATTAACATTTACGTCATTTTCGTCCTCCCTAGGCATATACTTGTGCAAATAGGGTTTTTAACCAATCTTGGCCATACAATAGGGGTGTTTGTGTCATTGGAGGAACAATTAGGTCATTTTCGTCCTCCCTTGGCATATTCTTGTCCAACGAGGATTTTTAGCCAATGTTGTGCATCTAATAAGTTCGTATGTTTCATTGGACTAACATTTAGGGTCATTTTGTACCTCCCTAGGCTTTTTCGAGTCCATTTAGGGTTTTTAAGCAATCTTGTGCATCCAATAGGTCTGTTTGTCTCATCGGATTAACATTTATGTCATTTTCGTCATGCATAGCCTTATTCTAGTCCAATAAGGGTTTTTAACCAAACTTGTGCATCCAATAGGTGTGTTTATCTCATTTGATAAACATTTAGGTCACTTTCGTCCTCTCTAGGCTTATTTTACTCCAATTAGGGTTTTTCACCAATCTTGTGCATTCACTAAGTTCATTTGTGTCATTGGATCAACGTTTAGGTCATCTTTTCCTTACCAATGTTTATTCTAGTCCAATTAAGGTTTTTAACGAATCTTTTGCATTCAATAAGTTCATTTTAAAATAATATTTTGAATTATTTTCGTACTCTATTATCTTATTCTAGTTCAATAAGGGTTTTTAACCAATCTTTTGCATCCAATAGGACTGTTTGTCTCATTGGATTAACATTTACGTAATTTTCATCTTCCCTCGGCTTATTGTAGTCAAATTAGGGTTTGTAACCAATCTTGTGCATCCAATAAGTTCATTTGTGTCATTGGATTAACATTTAGCTCATTTTCGTCCTCCCTGGGCTTATTCTAGTCCAATTAAGGTTTTTTACCAATCTTGTGCATCCAATAAGTTCATTTGCGTCAATGGATGAACATTTAGGTCAATTTCGTCCTCGCTAGGCTTATTCTTGTCCAATTAGGGTTTTTAACCAATCTTGTGCATCCAATAGGTGTGTTTGTATCATTGGATGAACATTTAGGTCGTTTTCTTCCTCCGTAGGCTTATTCTTGTCCAATTAGGGTTTTTAACCAATCTTGTGCATCCAATAAGTTCATTTGTGTCGTTTGATTAACATTTAGGTCATATTCTTCCTCCCTTGGCTTATTCTTATACAATTAGTGTTTTTAACCAATCTTGTGCATCCAATAGGGGTGTTTGTGTCATTGGATGAACAATTAGGTCATTTTTGTCCTCCCTACGCTTATTCTTGTCCAATTAGGGATTTTAACCAATCTTGTTCATCCAATTGGTGTGTTTGTGTCATTGGATGAACATTTAGGTCATTTTCGTCCTCCCTAGGCTTATTCTTGTCCAATTAGGGTTTTTAACCAATCTTGTGCATCCAATAGGTGTGTTGGTGTCATTGGATGAACATTTAGGTCATTTTCGTCCTCCCTAGGCTTATTCTTGTCCAATTAGGGTTTTTAACCAATCTTGTGCATCCAATAGGTGTGTGGGTGTCATTGGACGAACATTTAGGTCATTTTCGTCCTCCCTAGGCTTATTCTTGTCCAATAAGGGTTTTTAACCAATCTTGTGCATCCAATATGTTTGTTCGTGTCATTGGATGAACATTGAGGTCATTTTCGTCCTCCCTAGGCTTATTATTGTCCAATTAGGTTTTTTAACCAATCTTGTGCATCCAATAGGTGTATTGGTGTCATTGGATGAACATTTTGGTAATTTTCGTCCTCCATAGGCTTATTCTTTTCCAATTAGGGTTTTTAACCATTCTTGTGCATCCAATAAGTTCATTTGCTTCATTGGATGAACATTTAGGTCATTTTCTTCCTCCTTAGTCTTATTCTTATCCAATTAGGGTTTTTAACCAATCTTGGTCATCCAAAAGGTGTGTTGGTGTCATTGGATGAACATTTAGGTCATTTTCGTCCTCCATAGGCTTATTCTTGTCCAATTAGGGTTTTTAACCAATCTTGTGCGTCCAATAGGTGTGTTGGTGTCATTGGATTAACATTTAGGTCATTTTCGTCCTCCTTAGGCTTATTCTTGTCCAATAGGTGTGTGTGTCATTTGATGAACATTTAGGCAATTTCGTCCTCCCAAGGTTTATTCTTTTTCAATTAGGGTTTTTAACCAATGTTGTGCATCCAATAGGTGTCTTCGTCTCATTGGATGAACATTTAGGTCATTTTCGTCCTCCCTAGGCTTATTCTCTTCCAATTAGTGTTTTTAACCAATCTTGTGCATCCAATAGGTGTGTTCGTGTCATTGGATGAGCATTGAGGTCATTTGCAACCTCCCTAGGCTTATTCTTGTCCAATTAGGGTTTTTAACCAATCTTGTGCATCCAATAAGTTCATTTGTGTCATTGGATTAACATTTAGGTCATTTTCGTCCTCCCTAGGCTAATTCTTGTCCAATTAGGGTTTTAACAATCTTGTGCTTCCGATAGGTGGGTTTGTGTCATTGGATGAACATTTAGGTCATTTACGTCCTCCCTAGGCTTATTCTTGTCCAATTAGGGTTTTTAACCAATCTTGTGCATCCAATAGGTGTGTTTTTGTCATTGGATGAACATTTAGGTCATTTTCGTCCTCCCTAGGCTTATTCTTGTCCAATTAAATTTTTTAACCAATCTTGTGCATCCAATAGGTGTGTTCGTGTCATTTGATGAACATTTAGGTCATTTTCATCCTCCCTAGGCGTATTCTGGTCCAATTAGGGTTTTTAACCAATCTTGTGCATCCCAATAGGTGTGTTTGTGTCATTAGATGATCAATTAGGTCATTTTCGACCTCCCTAGGCTTATTCTTTTCCAATTAGGGTTTTTAACCAATCTTGTGCATCCAATAGGTGTGTTTATGTCATAGGATGAACATTTAGGTCATTTTCTTCCTCCATAGGCTTATTCTTGTCCAATTAGGGTTTTTAACCAATCTTGTGCATCCAATAAGTTCAATTGTGTCATTGGATTAACATTTACGTCATTTTCGTCCTCCCTAGGCATATTCTTTTGCAAATAGGGTTTTTAACCAATCTTTGCCATACAATAGGGGTGTTTGTGTCATTGGAGGAACAATTAGGTCATTTTCGTCCTCCCTTGGCATATTCTTGTCCAACTTGGATTTTTAGCCAATGTTGTGCATCTAATAAGTTCGTATGTTTCATTGGATTAACATTTAGGGTCATTTTGTACCTCCCTAGGCTTTTTCGAGTCCATTTAGGGTTTTTAAGCAATCTTGTGCATCCAATAGGTCTGTTTGTCTCATCGGATTAACATTTATGTCATTTTCGTCATGCATAGGCTTATTCTAGTCCAATAAGGGTTTTTAACAAAACTTGTGCATCCAATAGGTGTGTTTATCTCATTTGATAAACATTTAGGTCACTTTCGTCCTCTCTAGGCTTATTCTACTCCAATTAGGGTTTTTCACCAATCTTGTGCATTCAGTAAGTTCATTTGTGTCATTGGATCAACGTTTAGGTCATCTTTGTCTTTCCAATGTTTATTCTAGTCCAATTTAGGTTTTTAACGAATCTTTTGCATCCAATAAGTTCATTTTAAAAGAATATTTTGAATTATTTTCGTACTCTATTATCTTATTCTAGTTTAATAAGGGTTTTTAACCAATCTTTTCCATCCAATAGGACTGTTTGTGTCATTGGATTAACATTTACGTAATTTTCATCTTCCCTCGGCTTATTTTAGTCAAATTAGGGTTTGTAACCAATCTTGTGCATCCAATAAGTTCATTTGTGTCATTGGATTAACATTTAGCTCATTTTCGTCCTCCCTAGGCTTATTCTAGACCAATTAAGGTTTTTAACCAATCTTGTGCATCCAATATGTTCATTTGCGTCAATGGATGAACATTTAGGTCAATTTCGTCCTCGCTAGGCTTATTCTTGTCCAATTAGGGTTTTTAACCAATCTTGTGCATCCAATAGGTGTGTTTGTATCATTGGATGAACATTTAGGTCATTTTCTTCCGCCGTAGGGTTATTCTTGTCCAATTAGGGTTTTTAACCAATCTTGTGCATCCAATAAGTTCAGTTGTGTCATTGGATTATCATTTACGTCATTTTTGTCCTCCCTAGGCTTATTCTTATCCAATTAGGGTTTTTAACCAATCTTGGTCATCCAATAGGTGTGTTGGTGTCATTGGATGAACATTTAGGTCATTTTCGTCCTCCATAGGCTTATTCTTGTCCAATTAGGGTTTTTAGCCAATCTTGTGCATCCAATAGGTGTGTTAATGTCATTGGATTAACATTTAGGTCATTTTCGTCCTCCTTAGGCTTATTATTGTCCAATTAGGGTTTTTAACAATCTTGTGCATCCAATAGGTGTGTGTGTCATTTGATGAACATTTAGGCAATTTCGTCCTCCCTAGGCTTATTCTTTTCCAATTAGGGTTTTTAACCAATGTTGTGCATCCAATAGGTGTCTTCGTGTCATTGGATGAACATTTAGGTCATTTTCGTCCTCCCTAGGCTTATTCTCTTCCAATTAGTGTTTTTAACCAATCTTGTGCATCCAATAGGTGTGTTCGTGTCATTGGATGAGCATTGAGGTCATTTGCAACCTCCCTAGGCTTATTCTTGTCCAATTAGGGTTTTTAACCAATCTTGTGCATCCAATAAGTTCATTTGTGTCATTGGATTAACATTTAGGTCATTTTCGTCCTCCCTAGGCTTATTCTTTTCCAATTAGGGTTTTTAACCAATCTTGTGCATCCAATAGGTGTGTTTGTGTCATTGGATGATCAATTAGGTCATTTTCGTCCTCCCTAGGCATATTCTTGTCCAACTAGGGTTTTCAACCAATCTTGTGCATCGAATAGGTGTGTTTGTGTCATTGGATGATCAATTAGGTCATTATCGTCCTCCCTAGGCTTATTCTTGTCCAATTAGGGTTTTTAACCAATCTTGTGCATCCAATAAGTTCATTTGTGTCATTGGATTAACATTTAGGTCATTTTCATTCTCCCTAGGCATATTCTTGTCCAATTAGGGTTTTTAACCAATCTTGTGCATCCAATAGGTGTGTTTGTGTCATTGGATGATCAATTTAGGTCATTTTCGTTCTCCCTAGGCATATTCTTGTCCAATTAGGGTTTTTAATCAATCTTGTGCATCCAATAGGTGTGTTTGTGTCATTGGATGATCAATTAGGTCATTTTCGTCCTCCCTAGGCATATTCTTGTCCAATTAGGGTTTTTAACCAATCTTGTGCATCCAATAGGTGTGTTTGTGTCATTGGATGATCAATTAGGTCATTTTCGTCCTCCCTATGCTTATTCTTGTCCAATTAGGGTTTTTAACCAATCTTGTGCATCCAATAAGTTCATTTGTGTCATTGAATTAATATTTAGGTCATTTTCATCCTCCCTAGGCATATTCTTGTCCAATTAGGGTTTTTAACAAATCTTGTGCATCCAATAAGGTGAGTTGTGTCATTGGATTCACATTTAGGCCATTTTCTTCCTCCCTAGGCTTATTCTTGTCCAATTAGGGTTTTTAACCAATCTTGTGCATCCAATAGGTGTGTTTGTGTCATTGGATGGTCAATTAGGTCATTTTCGTCCTCCCTAGGCATATTCTTGTCCAATTAGGGTTTTTAACCAATCTTGTGCATCCAATAGGTGTGTTTGTGGCAATGGATGATCAATTTGGTCATTTTCGTCCTCCCTAGGCTTATTCTTGTCCAATTAGGATTTTTAACCAATCTTGTGCATCCAATAAGTTGAGTTGTGTCATTGGATTAGCATTTAGGTCATTTTCGTCCTCCCTAGGCATATTCTTGTCCAATTAGGGTTTTTAACCAATCTTGTGCATCCAATAGGTGTGTTTGTGTCATTGGATGATCAATTAGGTCATTTTCGTCCTCCCTAGGCTTATTCTTGTCCAGTTAGGGTTTTTAACCAATCTTGTATATCCAATAAGTTCATTTGTGTCATTGGATTAACATTTAGGTCATTTTCGTCCTCCCTAGGCATATTCTTGTCCAATTAGGGTTTTTAACCAATCTTGTGCATCCAATAGGTGTGTTTGTGTCATTGGATGATCAATTAGGTCATTTTCGTCCTCCCTAGGCTTATTCTTGTCCAATTAGGGTTTTTAACCAATCTTGTACATCTAATAAGTTCATTTGTGTCATCGGATTAACATTTAGGTCATTTTCGTCCTCCCTAGGCATATTCTTGTCCAATTAGGGTTTTTAACCAATCTTGTGCATCCAATAGGTGTGTTTGTGTCATTGGATGATCAATTAGGTCATTTTCGTCCTCCCTAGGCATATTCTTGTCCAGTTAGGGATTTTAACCAATCTTGTGCATCCAATAGGTGTGTTTGTGTCATTGGATGATCAATTAGGTCATTTTCGTCCTCCCTAGGCATATTTTTGTCCAATTAGGGTTTTTAACCAATCTTGTGCATCCAATAGGTGTGTTTGTGTCATTGGATGATCAATTAGGTCATTTTCGTCCTCCCTAGTCATATTCTTGTCCAATTAGGGTTTTTAACGAATCTTGTGCATCCAATAGGTTTGTTTGTGTCATTGGATGATCAATTAGTTCATTTTCGTCCTCCCTAGGCTTATTCTTGTCCAATTAGGGTTTTTAACCAATCTTGTGCATCCAATAAGTTGAGTTGTGTCATTGGATTAACATTTAGGTCATTTTCGTCCTCCCTAGGCTTATTCTTGTCCAATTAGGGTTTTTAACCAATCTTGTGCATCCAATAGGTGTGTTTGTGTCATTGGATGATCAATTAGGTCATTTTCGTCCTCCCTAGGCATATTCTTTTCCAACTAGGGTTTTCAACCAATCTTGTGCATCGAATAGGTGTGTTTGTGTCATTGGATGATCAATTAGGTCATTATCGTCCTCCCTAGGCTTATTCTTGTCCAATTAGGGTTTTTAACCAATCTTGTGCATCCAATAAGTTCATTTGTGTCATTGGATTAACATTTAGGTCATTTTCGTCCTCCCTAGGCTTATTCTTGTCCAATTAGGGTTTCTAACCGATCTAGTGCATCCAATAGGTGTGTTTGTGTCATTGGATGAACATTTAGGTCATTTTCGTCCTCCCTAGGCTTATTCTTGTCCAATTAGGGTTTTTAACCAATCTTGTGCATCCAATAAGTTCATTTGTGTCATTGGATGAACATTTAGGTCATTTTCGTCCTCCCTAGGCTTATTCTTGTCCAATTAGGGTTTTTAACCAATCTTGTGCATCCAATAGGTGTATTTGTGTCATTGGATGAACATTTAGGTCATCTTCGTCCTCCCTAGGAATATTCTTGTCCAATTAGGGTTTCTAACCAATCTTGTGCATCCAATAGGTGTGTTTGTGTCATTGGATGAACATTTAGGTCATTTTCGTCCTCCCTAGGCTTATTCTTGTCTAATTAGGGTTTTTAAGCAATCTTGTGCATCCAATAAGTTCATTTGTGTCATTGGATTAAGCTTTAAGTTATTTTCGTCCTCCCTAGGCTTATTCTTGTCCAATTAGGGTTTTTAACCAATCTTGTGCATCCAATAGGTGTGTTTGTGTCATTGGATGAACATTTAGGTCATTTTCGTCCTCCCTAGGCTTATTCTTGTCCAATTAGTGTTTCTTACCAATCTTGTGCATTCAATAGGTGTATTTGTGTCATTGGATGAACATTTAGGTCATTTTCGTCCTCCCTAGGCTTATTCTTGTCTAATTAGGGTTTTTAAGCAATCTTGTGCATCCAATAAGTTCATTTGTGTTATTGGATGAACATTTAGGTCGTTTTCGTCCTCCCAAGGCTTATTCTTGTCCAATTAGGGTGTTTAACCTATCTTGTGCATCCAATAGGTGTATTTGTGTCAATGGATGAACATTTAGGTCATTTTCGTCCTCCCTAGGCTTATTCTTGTCCAATTAGGGTTTTTAACCAATCTTGTGCATCCAATAAGTTCATTTGTGTCATTGGATGAACATTTAGGTCATTTTCGTCCTCCCTAGGCTTATTCTTGTCCAATTAGGGTTTTTAACCAATCTTGTGCATCCAATAGGTGTATTTGTGTCAATGGATGAACATTTAGGTCATTTTCGTCCTCCCTAGGCTTATTCTTGTCCAATTAGGGTTTTTAAGCAATCTTGTGCATCCAATAAATTCATTTGTGTCATTGGATGACCATTTAGGTCATTTTCGTCCTCCCTAGGCTTATTCTTGTCCAATTAGGGTTTTTAACCAATCTTGTGCATCCAATAAGTTCATTTGTGTCATTGGATGAACATTTAGGTCATTTTCGTCCTCCCTAGGCTTATTCTTGTCCAATTAGGGTTTTTAACCAATCTTGTGCATCCAATAGGTGTGTTTGTGTCATTGGATGAACATATGGGTCATTTTCGTACTCCCTAGGCTTATTCTTGTCCAATTAGGGTTTCTAACCAATCTTGTGCATCCAATAGGTGTATTTGTGTCATTGGATGAACATTTAGGTCATTTTCGTCCTTCCTAGGCTTATTCTTGTCTAATTAGGGTTTTTAAGCAATCTTGTGCATCCAATAAATTCATTTGTGTCATTGGATGACCATTTAGGTCATTTTCGTCCTCCCTAGGCTTATTCTTGTCCAATTAGGGTTTTTAACCAATCTTGTGCATCCAATAAGTTCATTTGTGTCATTGGATGAACATTTAGGTCATTTTCGTCCTCCCTAGGCTTATTCTTGTCCAATTAGGGTTTTTAACCAATCTTGTGCATCCAATAGGTGTGTTTGTTTCATTGGATGAACATTTAGGTCGTTTTCGTCCTCCCTAGGCTTATTCTTGTCCAATTAGGGTTTTTAACCAATCTTGTGCATCCAATAAGTTCATTTGTGTCATTGGATAAACATTTAGGTCATTTTCGTCCACCCTAGGCTTATTCTTGTCCAATTAGGGTTTTTAACCAATCTTGTGCATCCAATAGGTGTGTTTGTGTTATTGGATGAACATTTAGGTCATTTTAGTCCTCCCTAGGCTTATTCTTTTCCAATTAGGGTTTCTAACCAATCTTGTGCATCCAATAGGTGTATTTGTGTCATTGGATGAACATTTAGGTCATTTTCGTCCTCCCTAGGCTTATTCTTGTCCAATTAGGGTTTTTAACCAATCTTGTGCATCCAATAGGTGTGTTTTTGTCATTGGATGAACATTTAGGTCATTTTCGTCCTCCCTAGGCTTATTCTTGTCCAATTAAATTTTTTAACCAATCTTGTGCATCCAATAGGTGTGTTCGTGTCATTTGATGAACATTTAGGTCATTTTCATCCTCCCTAGGCGTATTCTGGTCCAATTAGGGTTTTTAACCAATCTTGTGCATCCCAATAGGTGTGTTTGTGTCATTAGATGATCAATTAGGTCATTTTCGACCTCCCTAGGCTTATTCTTTTCCAATTAGGGTTTTTAACCAATCTTGTGCATCCAATAGGTGTGTTTATGTCATAGGATGAACATTTAGGTCATTTTCTTCCTCCATAGGCTTATTCTTGTCCAATTAGGGTTTTTAACCAATCTTGTGCATCCAATAAGTTCAATTGTGTCATTGGATTAACATTTACGTCATTTTCGTCCTCCCTAGGCATATTCTTTTGCAAATAGGGTTTTTAACCAATCTTTGCCATACAATAGGGGTGTTTGTGTCATTGGAGGAACAATTAGGTCATTTTCGTCCTCCCTTGGCATATTCTTGTCCAACTTGGATTTTTAGCCAATGTTGTGCATCTAATAAGTTCGTATGTTTCATTGGATTAACATTTAGGGTCATTTTGTACCTCCCTAGGCTTTTTCGAGTCCATTTAGGGTTTTTAAGCAATCTTGTGCATCCAATAGGTCTGTTTGTCTCATCGGATTAACATTTATGTCATTTTCGTCATGCATAGGCTTATTCTAGTCCAATAAGGGTTTTTAACAAAACTTGTGCATCCAATAGGTGTGTTTATCTCATTTGATAAACATTTAGGTCACTTTCGTCCTCTCTAGGCTTATTCTACTCCAATTAGGGTTTTTCACCAATCTTGTGCATTCAGTAAGTTCATTTGTGTCATTGGATCAACGTTTAGGTCATCTTTGTCTTTCCAATGTTTATTCTAGTCCAATTTAGGTTTTTAACGAATCTTTTGCATCCAATAAGTTCATTTTAAAAGAATATTTTGAATTATTTTCGTACTCTATTATCTTATTCTAGTTTAATAAGGGTTTTTAACCAATCTTTTCCATCCAATAGGACTGTTTGTGTCATTGGATTAACATTTACGTAATTTTCATCTTCCCTCGGCTTATTTTAGTCAAATTAGGGTTTGTAACCAATCTTGTGCATCCAATAAGTTCATTTGTGTCATTGGATTAACATTTAGCTCATTTTCGTCCTCCCTAGGCTTATTCTAGACCAATTAAGGTTTTTAACCAATCTTGTGCATCCAATATGTTCATTTGCGTCAATGGATGAACATTTAGGTCAATTTCGTCCTCGCTAGGCTTATTCTTGTCCAATTAGGGTTTTTAACCAATCTTGTGCATCCAATAGGTGTGTTTGTATCATTGGATGAACATTTAGGTCATTTTCTTCCGCCGTAGGGTTATTCTTGTCCAATTAGGGTTTTTAACCAATCTTGTGCATCCAATAAGTTCAGTTGTGTCATTGGATTATCATTTACGTCATTTTTGTCCTCCCTAGGCTTATTCTTATCCAATTAGGGTTTTTAACCAATCTTGGTCATCCAATAGGTGTGTTGGTGTCATTGGATGAACATTTAGGTCATTTTCGTCCTCCATAGGCTTATTCTTGTCCAATTAGGGTTTTTAGCCAATCTTGTGCATCCAATAGGTGTGTTAATGTCATTGGATTAACATTTAGGTCATTTTCGTCCTCCTTAGGCTTATTATTGTCCAATTAGGGTTTTTAACAATCTTGTGCATCCAATAGGTGTGTGTGTCATTTGATGAACATTTAGGCAATTTCGTCCTCCCTAGGCTTATTCTTTTCCAATTAGGGTTTTTAACCAATGTTGTGCATCCAATAGGTGTCTTCGTGTCATTGGATGAACATTTAGGTCATTTTCGTCCTCCCTAGGCTTATTCTCTTCCAATTAGTGTTTTTAACCAATCTTGTGCATCCAATAGGTGTGTTCGTGTCATTGGATGAGCATTGAGGTCATTTGCAACCTCCCTAGGCTTATTCTTGTCCAATTAGGGTTTTTAACCAATCTTGTGCATCCAATAAGTTCATTTGTGTCATTGGATTAACATTTAGGTCACTTTCGTCCTCCCTAGGCTAATTCTTGTCCAATTAGGGTTTTAACAATCCTGTGCTTCCGATAGGTGGGTTTGTGTCATTGGATGAACATTTAGGTCATTTTCGTCCTCCCTAGGCTTATTCTTGTCCAATTAGATTTTTTAACCAATCTTGTGCATCCAATAGGTGTGTTCGTGTCATTTGTTGAACATTTAGGTCATTTTCATCCTCCCTAGGCTTATTCTTGTCCAATTAGGGTTTTTAACCAATCTTGTGCATCCCAATAGGTGTGTTTGTGTCATTAGATGAACAATTAGGTCATTTTCGACCTCCCTAGGCTTATTCTTTTCCAATTAGGGTTTTTAACCAATCTTGTGCATCCAATAGGTGTGTTTATGTCATTGGATGAACATTTAGGTCATTTTCTTCCTCCATAGGCTTATTCTTGTCCAATTAGGGTTTTTAACCAATCTTGTGCATCCAATAAGTTTAATTGTGTCATTGGATTAACATTTACGTCATTTTCGTCCTCCCTAGGCATATACTTGTACAAATAGGGTTTTTAACCAATCTTGGCCATACAATAGGGGTGTTTGTGTCATTGGAGGAACAATTAGGTCATTTTCGTCCTCCCTTGGCATATTCTTGTCCAACTAGGATTTTTAGCCAATGTTGTGCATCTAATAAGTTCGTATGTTTCATTGGATTAACATTTAAGGTCATTTTGTACCTCCCTAGGCTTTTTCGAGTCCATTTAGGGTTTTTAAGCAATCTTGTGCATCCAATAGGTCTGTTTGTCTCATCGGATTAACATTTATGTCATTTTCGTCATGCATAGCCTTATTCTAGTCCAATAAGGGTTTTTAACCAAACTTGTGCATCCAATAGGTGTGTTTATCTCTTTTGATAAACATTTAGGTCACTTTCGTCCTCTCTAGGCTTATTCTACTCCAATTAGGGTTTTTCACCAATCTTGTTCATTCAATAAGTTCCTTTGTGTCATTGGATCAACGTTTAGGTCATCTTTTCCTTACCAATGTTTATTCTAGTCCAATTAAGGTTTTTAACGAATCTTTTGCATCCAATAAGTTCATTTTAAAATAATATTTTGAATTATTTTCGTACTCTATTATCTTTTTCTAGTTCAATAAGGGTTTTTAACCAATCTTTTGCATCCAATAGGACTGTTTGTCTCATTGGATTAACATTTACGTAATTTTCATCTTCCCTCGGCTTATTGTAGTCAAATTAGGGTTTGTAACCAATCTTGTGCATCCAATAAGTTCATTTGTGTCATTTGATTAACATTTAGCTCATTTTCGTCCTCCCAAGGCTTATTCTAGTCCAATTAAGGTTTTTAACCAATCTTGTGCATCCAATAAGTTCATTTGCGTCAATGGATGAACATTTAGGTCAATTTCGTCCTCGCTAGGCTTATTCTTGTCCAATTAGGGTTTTTAACCAATCTTGTGCATCCAATAGGTGTGTTTGTATCATTGGATGAACATTTAGGTCGTTTTCTTCCTCCGTAGGCTTATTCTTGTCCAATTAGCGTTTTTAACCAATCTTGTGCATCCAATAAGTTCAGTTGTGTCATTGGATTAACATTTACTTCATTTTTATCCTCCCTATGCTTATTCTTGTCCAATTAGGTTTTTTAACCAATCTTGTGCATCCAATAGGTGTGTTCGTGTAAATGGATGAACATTTAGGTCATTTTCGTCCTCGCTAGGCTTATTCTTGTCCAATTAGGGTTTTTTACCAATCTTGTGCATCCAATAGGTGTGTTTGTATCATTGGATGAATATTTAGGTCATTTTCTTCTTCAGTAGGCTTATTCTTGTCCAATTAGGGTTTTTAACCAATCTTGTGCATCCAATAAGTTCAGTTGTGTCATTGGATTAACATTTACGTCATTTTCGTCCTCCCTAGGCTTATTCTTGTCCAATTAGGGTTTTTAACCAATCTTGTGCATCCAATAGGTGTGTTTGCGTCATTGGATGAACAATTAGGTCATCTTCAACATCCCTAGGCTTATTCTTGTCCAATTAGGTTTTTTAACCAATCTTGTTCATCGAATAGGTGTGTTTGTTTCATTGGATGAACAATTAGGTCATTTTCGTCCTCCCAAGGCTTATTCTTGTCCAATTACGGTTTTTAACCAATCTTGTGCATCCAATAGGTGTGTTTGTGTCATTGGATGAAAATTTGGCTCATTTTCTTCCTCCATAGGCTTATTCTTGTCCAATTAGGGTTATTAACCAATCTTGTGCATCCAATAAGTTCAGTTGTGTCATTGGATTAACGTTTAGGTCATTTTGGTCCTCCCTAGGCTTATTATTGTGCAATTAGGTTTTTTAACCAATCTTGTGCATCCAAAAAGTTCATTTGTGTCGTTTGATTAACATTTAGGTCATATTCTTCCTCCCTAGGCTTATTCTTATCCAATTAGGGTTTTTGACCAATCTTGTGCATCCAATAGGGGTATTTGTGTCATTGGATGAACAATTAGGTCATTTTCGTCCTCCCTACGCTTATTCTTGTCCAATTAGGGTTTTTAACCAATCTTGTGCATCCAATAGGTGTGTTTGTGTCATTGGATGAACATTTAGGTCATTTTCGTCCTCCCTAGGCTTATTCTTGTCCAATTAGGGTTTTTAACCAATCTTGTGCATCCAATAGGTGTGTTGGTATCATTGGATGAACATTTAGGTCATTTTTGTCCTCCCAAGGCTTATTCTTTTCCAATTATGGTTTTTAACCATTCTTGTGCATCCAATAGGTGTCTTCGTGTCATTGGACGAACATTTAGGTCATTTTCGTCCTCCCTAGGCTTATTCTTGTCCGATAAGGGTTTTTAACCAATCTTGTGCATCCAATATGTGTGTCCGTGTCATTGGATGAACATTTAGGTCATTTTCGTCCTCCCAAGGCTTATTATTGTCCAATTAGGTTTTTTAACGAATCTTGTGCATCCAACAGGTGTATTGGTGTCATTGGATGAACATTTAGGTAATTTTCGTCCTCTCTAGGCTTATTCTTTTCCAATTAGGGTTTTTAACATTTTTTGTGCATCCAATAAGTTCATTTGCTTCATTGGATGAACATTTAGGTCATTTTCGTCCTCCTTAGTCTTATTCTTGTCCAATTAGGGTTTTTAACCAATCTTGGTCATCCAATAGGTGTGTTGGTGTCATTGGACGAACATTTAGGTCATTTTCGTCCTCCATAGGCTTATTCTTGTCCAATTAGGGTTTTTAACCAATCTAGTGCATCCAATAGGTGTGTTGGTGTCATTGGATTAACATTTAGGTCATTTTCGTCCTCCCTAGGCTTATTCTTGTCCAATCAGGGTTTTTAACAATCTTGTGCATCCAATAGGTGTGTGTGACATTTGATGAACATTTAGGCAATTTCGTCCTCCCTAGGCTTATTCTTTTCCAATTATGGTTTTTAACCAATGTTGTGCATCCAATAGGTGTCTTTGTGTCATTGGATGAACATTTAGGTCATTTTCGTCCTCCCTAGGCTTATTCTCTTCCAATTAGTGTTTTTAACCAATCTTGTGCATCCAATAGGTGTGTTCGTGTCATTGGATGAGCATTGAGGTCATTTGCAACCTCCCTAGGCTTATTCTTGTCCAATTAGGGTTTTTAACCAATCTTGTGCATCCAATAAGTTCATTTGTGTCATTGGATTAACATTTAGGTCATTTTCGTCCTCCCTAGGCTTATTCTGGTCCAATTAGGGTTTTTAACCAATCTTGTGCATCCAATAGGTGTGTTTGTGTCATTGCATGAACATTTAGGTCATTTTCTTCCTCCATAGGCTTATTCTTGTCCAATTAGGGTTTTTAACCAATCTTGTGCATCCAATAAGTTCAATTGTGTCATTGGATTAACATTTACGTCATTTTCGTCCTCCCTAGGCATATTCTTGTGCAAATAGGGTTTTTAACCAATCTTGGCCATACAATAGGGGTGTTTGTGTCATTGGAGGAACAATTAGGTCATTTTCGTCCTCCCTTGGCATATTCTTGTCCAACTAGGATTTTTAGCCAATGTTGTGCATCTAATAAGTTCGTATGTTTCATTGGATTAACATTTAGGGTCATTTTGTACCTCCCTAGGCTTTTTCGAGTCCATTTAGGGTTTTTAAGCAATCTTGAGCATCCAATAGGTTTATTTGTCTCATCGGATTAACATTTATGTCATTTTCGTCATGCATAGGCTTATTCTATTCCAATAAGGGTTTTTAACCAAATTTCTGCATCCAATAGGTGTGTTTATCTCATTTGATAAACATTTAGGTCACTTTCGTCCTCTCTAGGCTTATTCTACTCCAATTAGGGTTTTTCACCAATCTTGTGCATTCAATAAGTTCATTTGTGTCATTGGATCAACATTTAGGTCATCTTTGTCTTACCAACGTTTATTCTAGTCCAATTAAGGTTTTTAACGAATCTTTTGCATCCAATAAGTTCATTTTAAAAGAATATTTTGTATTATTTTCGTACTCTATTATCTTATTCTAGTTCAATAAGGGTTTTTAACCAATCTTTTGCATCCAATAGGACTGTTTGTCTCATTGGAATAACATTTAGGTAATTTTCATCTTCCCTCGGCTTATTGTAGTCAAATTAGGGTTTGTAATCAATCTTGTGCATCCAATAAGTTCATTTGTGTCATTGGATTAACATTTAGCTCATTTTCGTCCTCCCTAGGCTTATTCTAGTCCAATTAAGGTTTTTAACCAATCTTGTGCATCCAATAAGTTCATTTGCGTCAATGGATGAACATTTAGGTCATTTTCGTCCTCGCTAGGCTTATTCTGGTCCAATTAGGGTTTTTAACCAATCTTGTGCATCCAATAGGTGTGTTCGTGTAAATGGATGAACATTTAGGTCATTTTCGTCCTCGCTAGGCTTATTCTTGTCCAATTAGGGTTTTTAACCAATCTTGTGCATCCAATAGGTGTGTTTGTATAATTGGATGAATATTTAGGTCATTTTCTTCTTCCGTAGGCTTATTCTTGTCCAATTATGGTTTTTAACCAATCTTGTGCATCCAATAAGTTCAATTGTGTCATTGGATTAACATTTACGTCATTTTCGTCCTCCCTAGGCTTATTCTTGTCCAATTAGGGTTTTTAATCAATCTTGTGCATCTAATAGGTGTGTTTGCGTCATTGGATGAACAATTACGTCATCTTCAACCTCCATAGGCTTATTCTTGTCCAATTAGGTTTTTTAACCAATCTTGTTCATCGAATAGGTGTGTTTGTTTCATTGGACGAACAATTAGGTCATTTTCGTCCTCCAAAGGCTTATTCTTGTCCAATTAGGGTTTTTAACCAATCTTGTGCATCCAATAGGTGTGTTTGTGTCATTGGATGAAAATTTGGGTCATTTTCTTCCTCCATAGGCTTATTCTTGTCCAATTAGGGGTTTTAACCAATCTTGTGCATCCAATAAGTTCAGTTGTGACATTGGATTAACGTTTAGGTCATTTTGGTCCTCCCTAGGCTTATTATTGTGCAATTAGGGTTTTTAACCAATCTTGTGCATCCAATAAGTTCATTTGTGTCGTTCGATTATCATTTAGGTCATTTTCGTCCTCCATAGGCTTATTCTTGTCCTATTAGGGTTTTTAACAAATCTTGGGCAGCAAATAAGTTCGTTTGTGTCATTGGATTAACATTTAGGTCATATTCTTCCTCCCTAGGCTTATTCTTATCCAATTAGGGTTATTAACCAATCTTGTGCATCCAATAGGTGTGTTTGTATCATTGGATGAATATTTAGGTCATTTTCTTCTTCAGTAGGCTTATTCTTGTCCAATTAGGGTTTTTAACCAATCTTGTGCATCCAATAAGTTCAGTTGTGTCATTGGATTAACATTTACGTCATTTTCGTCCTCCCTAGGCTTATTCTTGTCCAATTAGGGTTTTTAACCAATCTTGTGCATCCAATAGGTGTGTTTGCGTCATTGGATGAACAATTAGGTCATCTTCAACATCCCTAGGCTTATTCTTGTCCAATTAGGTTTTTTAACCAATCTTGTTCATCGAATAGGTGTGTTTGTTTCATTGGATGAACAATTAGGTCATTTTCGTCCTCCCAAGGCTTATTCTTGTCCAATTACGGTTTTTAACCAATCTTGTGCATCCAATAGGTGTGTTTGTGTCATTGGATGAAAATTTGGCTCATTTTCTTCCTCCATAGGCTTATTCTTGTCCAATTAGGGTTTTTAACCAATCTTGTGCATCCAATAAGTTCAGTTGTGTCATTGGATTAACGTTTAGGTCATTTTGGTCCTCCCTAGGCTTATTATTGTGCAATTAGGTTTTTTAACCAATCATGTGCATCCAATAAGTTCATTTGTGTCGTTTGATTAACATTTAGGTCATATTCTTCCTCCCTAGGCTTATTCTTATCCAATTAGGGTTTTTGACCAATCTTGTGCATCCAATAGGGGTATTTGTGTCATTGGATGAACAATTAGGTCATTTTCGTCCTCCCTACGCTTATTCTTGTCCAATTAGGGTTTTTAACCAATCTTGTGCATCCAATAGGTGTGTTTGTGTCATTGGATGAACATTTAGGTCATTTTCGTCCTCCCTAGGCTTATTCTTGTCCAATTAGGGTTTTTAACCAATCTTGTGCATCCAATAGGTGTGTTGGTATCATTGGATGAACATTTAGGTCATTTTTGTCCTCCCAAGGCTTATTCTTTTCCAATTAGGGTTTTTAACCATTCTTGTGCATCCAATAGGTGTCTTCGTGTCATTGGACGAACATTTAGGTCATTTTCGTCCTCCCTAGGCTTATTCTTGTCCGATAAGGGTTTTTAACCAATCTTGTGCATCCAATATGTGTGTCCGTGTCATTGGATGAACATTTAGGTCATTTTCGTCCTCCCTAGGCTTATTATTGTCCAATTAGGTTTTTTAACGAATCTTGTGCATCCAACAGGTGTATTGGTGTCATTGGATGAACATTTAGGTAATTTTCGTCCTCTCTAGGCTTATTCTTTTCCAATTAGGGTTTTTAACATTTTTTGTGCATCCAATAAGTTCATTTGCTTCATTGGATGAACATTTAGGTCATTTTCGTCCTCCTTAGTCTTATTCTTGTCCAATTAGGGTTTTTAACCAATCTTGGTCATCCAATAGGTGTGTTGGTGTCATTGGACGAACATTTAGGTCATTTTCGTCCTCCATAGGCTTATTCTTGTCCAATTAGGGTTTTTAACCAATCTAGTGCATCCAATAGGTGTGTTGGTGTCATTGGATTAACATTTAGGTCATTTTCGTCCTCCCTAGGCTTATTCTTGTCCAATCAAGGTTTTTAACAATCTTGTGCATCCAATAGGTGTGTGTGTCATTTGATGAACATTTAGGCAATTTCGTCCTCCCTAGGCTTATTCTTTTCCAATTAGGGTTTTTAACCAATGTTGTGCATCCAATAGGTGTCTTCGTGTCATTGGATGAACATTTAGGTCATTTTCGTCCTCCCTAGGCTTATTCTCTTCCAATTAGTGTTTTTAACCAATCTTGTGCATCCAATAGGTGTGTTCGTGTCATTGGATGAGCATTGAGGTCATTTGCAACCTCCCTAGGCTTATTCTTGTCCAAGTAGGGTTTTTAACCAATCTTGTGCATCCAATAAGTTCATTTGTGTCATTGGATTAACATTTAGGTCATTTTCGTCCTCCGTAGGCTTATTCTGGTCCAAATAGGGTTTTTAACCAATCTTGTGCATCCAATAGGTGTGTTTGTGTCATTGCATGAACATTTAGGTCATTTTCTTCCTCCATAGGCTTATTCTTGTCCAATTAGGGTTTTTAACCAATCTTGTGCATCCAATAAGTTCAATTGTGTCATTGGATTAACATTTACGTCATTTTCGTCCTCCCTAAGCATATTCTTGTGCAAATAGGGTTTTTAACCAATCTTGTGCATACAATAGGGGTGTTTGTGTCATTGGAGGAACAATTAGGTCATTTTCGTTCTCCCTTGGCATATTCTTGTCCAACTAGGATTTTTAGCCAATGTTGTGCATCTAATAAGTTCGTATGTTTCATTGGATTAACATTTAGGGTCATTTTGTACCTCCCTAGGCTTTTTCGAGTCCATTTAGGGTTTTTAAGCAATATTGAGCATCCAATAGGTTTATTTGTCTCATCGGATTAACATTTATGTCATTTTCGTCATGCATAGGCTTATTCTATTCCAATAAGGGTTTTTAACCAAATTTGTGCATCCAATAGGTGTGTTTATCTCATTTGATAAACATTTAGGTCACTTTCGTCCTCTCTAGGCTTATTCTACTCCAATTAGGGTTTTTCACCAATCTTGTGCATTCAATAAGTTCATTTGTGTCATTGGATCAACATTTAGGTCATCTTTGTCTTACCAACGTTTATTCTAGTCCAATTAAGGTTTTTAACGAATCTTTTGCATCCAATAAGTTCATTTTAAAAGAATATTTTGTATTATTTTCGTACTCTATTATCTTATTCTAGTTCAATAAGGGTTTTTAACCAATCTTTTGCATCCAATAGGACTGTTTGTCTCATTGGAATAACATTTAGGTGATTTTCATCTTCCCTCGGCTTATTGTAGTCAAATTAGGGTTTGTAACCAATCTTGTGCATCCAATAAGTTCATTTGTGTCATTGGATTAACATTTAGCTCATTTTCGTCCTCCCTAGGCTTATTCTAGTCCAATTAAGGTTTTTAACCAATCTTGTGCATCCAATAAGTTCATTTGCGTCAATGGATGAACATTTAGGTCATTTTCGTCCTCGCTAGGCTTATTCTGGTCCAATTAGGGTTTTTAACCAATCTTGTGCATCCAATAGGTGTGTTCGTGTAAATGGATGAACATTTAGGTCATTTTCGTCCTCGCTAGGCTTATTCTTGTCCAATTAGGGTTTTTAACCAATCGTGTGCATCCAATAGGTGTGTTTGTATAATTGGATGAATATTTAGGTCATTTTCTTCTTCCGTAGGCTTATTCTTGTCCAATTATGGTTTTTAACCAATCTTGTGCATCCAATAAGTTCAATTGTGTCATTGGATTAACATTTACGTCATTTTCGTCCTCCCTAGGCTTATTCTTGTCCAATTAGGGTTTTTAATCAATCTTGTGCATCTAATAGGTGTGTTTGCGTCATTGGATGAACAATTACGTCATCTTCAACCTCCATAGGCTTATTCTTGTCCAATTAGGTTTTTTAACCAATCTTGTTCATCGAATAGGTGTGTTTGTTTCATTGGATGAACAATTAGGTCATTTTCGTCCTCCAAAGGCTTATTCTTGTCCAATTAGGGTTTTTAACCAATCTTGTGCATCCAATAGGTGTGTTTGTGTCATTGGATGAAAATTTGGGTCATTTTCTTCCTCCATAGGCTTATTCTTGTCCAATTAGGGGTTTTAACCAATCTTGTGCATCCAATAAGTTCAGTTGTGTCATTGGATTAACGTTTAGGTCATTTTGGTCCTCCCTAGGCTTATTATTGTGCAATTAGGGTTTTTAACCAATCTTGTGCATCCAATAAGTTCATTTGTGTCGTTTGATTATCATTTAGGTCATTTTCGTCCTCCATAGGCTTATTCTTGTCCTATTAGGGTTTTTAACAAATCTTGGGCATCAAATAAGTTCATTTGTGTCATTGGATTAACATTTAGGTCATATTCTTCCTCCCTAGGCTTATTCTTATCCAATTAGGGTTTTTAACCAATCTTGTGCATCCAATAGGTGTGTTTGTGTCATTGGATGAACAATTAGGTCATTTTCGTCCTCCCTACGGTTATTCTTGTCCAATTAGGGTTTTTAACCAATCTTGTGCATCCAATAGGTGTGTTTGTGTCATTGGATGAACATTTATGTCATTTTCGTCCTCCCTAGGCTTATTCTTGTCCAATTAGGGTTTTTAACCAATCTTGTTCATCCAATAGGTGTGTTGGTGTCATTGGATGAACATTTAGGTCATTTTCGTACTCCCTAGGCTTATTCTTTTCCAATTAGGGTTTTTAACCATTCTTGTGCATCCAATAGGTGTCTTCGTGTCATTGGACGAACATTTAGGTCATTTTCGTCCTCCCTAGGCTTATTCTTGTCCAATTAGGTTTTTTAACCAATCTTGTGCATCCAATAGGTGTATTGGTGTCATTGGATGAACATTTAGGTAATTTTCGTCCTCCCTAGGCTTATTCTTTTCCAATTAGGGTTTTTAACCATTCTTGTGCATCCAATAAGTTCATTTGCGTCATTGGATGAACATTTATGTCATTTTCGTCCTCCTTAGTCTTATTCTTGTCCAATTAGGGTTTTTAACCAATCTTGGGCATCCAATAGGTGTGTTGGTGTCATTGGATGAATATTTAGGTCATTTTCGTCCTCCATAGGCTTATTCTTGTCCAATTAGGGTTTTTAACCAATCTTGTGCATCCAATAGGTGTGTTCGTGTCATTGGATGAACATTTAGGTCATTTTCGTCCTCCATAGTCTTATTCTTGTCCAATTAGTGTTTTTAACAAATCTTGTGCATCCAATAGGTGTGTTTGTGTCATTAGATGAACAATTAGGTCATTTCCGACCTCCCTAGGCTTATTCTTGTCCAATTAGGGTTTTTAACCAATCTTGTGCATCCAATGGGTGTGTTTGTGTCATTGGATGAACATTTAGGTCATTTTCTTCCTCCATAGGCTTATTCTTGTCCAATTAGGATTTTTAACCAATGTTGTGCATCCAATAAGTTCAATTGTGTCATTGGATTATCATTTACGTCATTTTCGTCCTCGCTAGGCATATTTTTGTCCAATTAGGGTTTTTAACAAATCTTGTGCATCCAATAGGGGTTTTGGTGTCATTGGATGAACAATTAGATCATTTTCGTCCTCCCTTTGCATATTCTTGTCCAACTAGGACTTTTAGCCAATGTTGTGCATCTAATAAGTTCATATGTTTCATTGGATTAACATTTAGGGTCATTTTGTACCTCCCTAGGCTTATTCTAGTCCAATTAGGATTTTTAACCAAACTTGTAAATCACATAAGTTCATTGGGGTCATTAGATTAACATTTAGATCATTTTCATCCTCCCTTGGCTTATTCTAGTCCGAATAGGGTTTTTAACCAATCTTGTGCATCCGATGAATTCACTTATGTCATTGGATTAACATTTAGGTCATTTTCGTACTCAATTGGCTTATTCTAGACCAATAAGGGTTTTTAACCAATCTTTTGCATCCAATAGGAGTGTTTGTCTCATTGGATTAACATTTAGGTCATTTTCATCCTCCCTAGGCTTATTCTAGTCAAATTAGGGTTTTTAACCAATCTTATTAATCCAATAAGTTCATTTGTGTCATTGGATTAACTATTAGGTCATTTTCGTCCTCCCTTGGCATATTCTTGTCCAACATGGATTTTTAGCCAGTGTTGTGCATCTAATAAGTTCCTATGTTTCATGGAATTAACATTTAAGGTCATTTTGTACCTCCCTAGGGTTGTACCTCCCTAGGTCATTTTGTGCATCCAATAGGTGTGTTCGTGTCATTTGATGAACAATTAGGTCATTTTCTTCCTCCATAAGCTTATTCTTGTCCAATTAGGGTTTTTAACCAATGTTGTGCTTCCAATAAGTTCAATTGTGTCATTGGATAAACATTTACGTCATTTTCGTCCTCCCTAGGCTTATTCTTGTCCAATTAGGGTTTTTGACAAATCTTGTGCATCCAATAGGGGTGTTTGTGTCATTCGATGAACAACTAGGTCATTTTCGTCCTCCCTTGGCATATTCTTGTCCAACTAGGATTTTTAGTCAATGTTGTGAATCTAATAAGTTCATATGTTTCATTGGATTAACATTTAGGGTAATTTTTACCTCCCTAGGCTTTTTCTAGTCCATTTAGGGTTTTTCAGCAATCTTGTGCATCCAATAGGTCTGTTTGTCTCATCGGATTAACATTTATGTCATTTTCGTCATGCCTAGGCTTATTCTAGTCCAATTAAGGTTTTTAACCAAACTTGTGCATTCAATAGGTGTGTTTATCTCATTTGATAAACATTTAGGTCATTTTCGTCCTCTCTAGGCTTATTCTACTCCAATTAGGGTTTTTCACCAATCTTGTGCATCCAATAAGTTCATTTGTTTTATTTGATTAACATTTAGGTCATTTTCGTCTTCCCTAGGCTTAATCTAGTCCAATTAGAATCTTTAACCAATCTTGTCCATCTAACAGGTGTGTTTGTGTCATTGGATCAACATTTCTGCCATCTTTGTCCTTCCTAGGCTTATTCTAGTCCAATTAATGTTTTTAACCAACCTTTTGCATCCAATAAGTTCATTTGTGTCGTTGGATTAACATTTAGGTCATTTTCGTACTCCATTGGCTTATTCTAGACCAATAAGGGTTTTTAACCAATCATTTGCATCCAATATGAGTGTTTGTCACATTGGATTAACATTTAGGTCATTTTCATCCTCCTTAGGCTTATTCTAGTCAAATTAGGGTTTGTAACCAATCTTGTAAATCCAATAAGTTCATTTGTGTCATTGGATTAACTTTTAGGTCATTTTCGTCCTCCCATGGCATATTCTTGCCCAACTAGGATTTTTAGCCAATGGTGTGCATCTATTAAGTTCATATGTTTCATTGGATTAACATTTTAGGGTTTAGGGTTTAGGGTTTGTAACCAATCTTGTGCATCCAATAAATTCCTTTGTTTCATTGGATTAACATTTATGTCATTTTCATCTTCCCTAGGCTTATTCTAGTCCAATTAGGGTTTTTAACCAAACTTGTGCATCCAATATGTGTGTTTATCTCATCGGATAAACATTGAGATCACTTTTGTCTTTTCTAGGCTTATTCTACTCCAATTAGGGTTTTTCACCATTCTTGTGCATCCAATAAGTTCATTTGTTTCATTTGATGAACATTTAGGTCATTTTCATCTTCCCGAGGGCTATTCTAATCCAATTAGAATTTTTAACCTATATTGAGCATCTAATAGGTGTGTTTGTGTCATTGGATCAACATTTTGTGCATCCAATTTGTTCATTTTTGTCATTGGATTAACAATTACGTCGTTTTCGTCCTCCTTAGGCTTAATCTAGTCCAATTATCGTTTTTAACCAAACTTGTGTTTCTAATAGGTTTGTTTGTGTCATTGAATTAACATTTTGGTCATTTTCGTCATCCATAAGGTTATTCTAGTG
Source organism: Cicer pinnatifidum (assembly GCA_037974775.1). Taxonomy (NCBI): domain Eukaryota; kingdom Viridiplantae; phylum Streptophyta; class Magnoliopsida; order Fabales; family Fabaceae; genus Cicer; species Cicer pinnatifidum. Next base: position 24,291,905 of record JBBPBR010000001.1, on the reverse strand, counting down.
CATTTAGGATTTTTATCCAGTCTTGTACATCCAATTAGTTCATTTGTGCCATTGGATTAACCTTTAGGTCATTTGTGTCCTCCCTAGGCTTATTCTAGTCCAATTAGGATTTTTAACCAATCTTGTGCATCCAATAGGTGTGTTGGTGTCATTGGATGAACATTTAGGTCATTTTCGTCCTCCCTAGGCTTATTCTTGTCCAATTAGGGTTTTTAACCAATCTTGTGCATCCAATAGGTGTGTTTGCGTCATTGGATGTACAATTAGGTCATCTTCAACCTCCCTAGGCTTATTCTTGTCCAATTAGGGTTTTTAACCAATGTTGTTCATTGAATAGGTGTGTTTGTTTCATTGGATGAACAATTAGGTCATTTTCGTCCTCGCAAGGCTTATTCTTGTCCAATTAGGGTTTTTAACCAATCTTGTGCATCCAATAGGTGTGTTTGTGTCATTGGATGAAAATTTGGGTCATTTTCTTGCTCCATAAGCTTATTCTTGTCCAATTAGTGTTTTTAACAATAAGTTCAGTTGTGTCATTGGATTAACGTTTAGGTCATTTTCGTCCTCCATATGCTTATTCTTGTCCTATTAGGGTTTTTAACAAATCTAGGGCATCCAATAAGTTCATTTGTGTCATTGGATTAACATTTAGGTCATATTCTTCCTCCCTAGGCTTATTCTTATCCAATTAGGGTTTTTAACCAATCTTGTGCATCCAATAGGGGTGTTTGTGTCATTGGATGAACAATTAGGTCATTTTCGTCCTCCCTACGCTTATTCTTGTCCAATTAGGGTTTTTAACCAATCTTTTGCATCAAATAGGTGTGTTTGTGTCATTGGATGAACATTTAGGTCATTTTCGTCCTCCCTAGGCTTATTCTTGTCCAATTAGGGTTTTTAACCAATCTTGTGCATCCAATAGGTGTGTTGGTGTCATTGGATTAACATTTAGGTCATTTCCGTCCTCCCTAGGCTTATTCTTTTCCAATTAGGGTTTTTAACCATTCTTGTGCATCCAATAGGTGTCTTCGTGTCATTGGATGAACATTTAGGTCATTTTCGTCCTCCCTAGGCTTATTCTTGTCCAATTAGGGTTTTTAACCAATCTTGTGCATCCAATATATGTGTTCATGTCATTGGATGAACATTTAGGTCATTTTCGTCCTCCCTAGGCTTATTCTTGTCCAATTAGGTTTTTTAACCAATCTTGTGCATCCAATAGGTGTATTGGTGTCATTGGATGAACATTTAGGTAATTTTCGTCCTCCCTAGGCTTATTCTTTTCCAAATAGGGTTTTTAACCATTCTTGTGCATCCAATAAGTTCATTTGCATCATTGGATGAACATTTATATTCTAGTTCAATAAGTGTTTTTAACCAATCTTTTGAATCCAATAGGAGTGTTAGTCTCATTGGATTAACATTTAGGTGATTTTCGTCTTCCCTAGGCTTATTCTAGTCAAATTAGGGTTTGTAACCAATCTCGTGCATCCAATAAGTTCATTTGTGTCATTGGATTAACATTTAGCTCATGTTTGTCCTCCTTAGTCTTATTCTAGTCTAATTACGGTTTTTAACCAATCTTGTGAATCCAATAGGTGTGGTTGTGCCATAGGATTAAGATTTAGGTCATTTTCATCCTCCCTTGGCATATTGTTGTCCAACTAGGGTTTTTAGCCAATGTTGTGCATCTAATAAGTTCATATGTTTCATTGGATTAACATTTAGGGTCATTTTTTTACCTCCCTAGGCTTATTCTAGTCCAATTAGTGGATGACACGAACACACATATTGGATGCACAAGATTGGTTAAAAACCCTAATTGGACAAGAATAAGCCTAGGGAGGAAGAATATGACCTAAATGTTTATTCAATGCCACAAATGAACTTATTGGATGCCCAAGATTTGTTAAAAACCCTAATAGGACAAGAATAAGCCTATGGAGGACGAAAATGACCTAAATGTTAATCAAACGACACAAATGAACTTATTGGATGCACAAGATTGGTTAAAAACCCTAATTGCACAATAATAAGCCTAGGGAGGACCAAAATGACCTAAACGTTAAAACAATGACACAACTGAACTTATTGGATGCACAAGATTGGTTAAAAACCCTAATTGGACAAGAATAAGACTTTCAATTGTGTCATTGGATAAACATTTACGTCATTTTCGCCCTCCCTAGGCTTATTCTTGTCCAATTAGGGTTTTTGACAAATCTTGTGCATCCAATAGGGGTGTTTGTGTGATTCGATGAACAATTAGGTCATTTTCGTCCTCCCTTGGCATATTCTTGTCCAACTAGGATTTTTAGCCAATGTTGTGAATCTAATAAGTTCATATGTTTCATTGGATTAACATTTAGGGTAATTTTTACCTCCCTAGGCTTTTTCTAGTCCATTTAGGGTTTTCCAGCAATCTTGTGCATCCAATAGGTCTGTTTGTCTCATCGGATTAACATTTATGTCATTTTCGTCATGCCTAGGCTTATTCAAGTCCAATTAGGGGTTTTAACCAAACTTGTGCATTCAATAGGTGTGTTTATCTCATTTGATTAACATTTAGGTCACTTTCGTCCTCTCTAGGCTTATTCTACTCCAATTGGGGTTTTAAACCAATCTTGTGCATTCATTAAGTTCATTTGTGTCATTGGATCAACATTTAGGTCATCTTTGTCTTTCCAATGTTTATTCTAGTCCAATTAATGATTTTAATGAATCTTTTGCATCCAATAAGTACATTTTTAAAGAATCTTTTGAATCATTTTCGTACTCTATTAGCTTATTCTAGTTCAATAAGTGTTTTTAACCAATCTTTTGAATCCAATAGGAGTGTTAGTCTCATTGGATTAACATTTAGGTAATTTTCGTCTTCCCTAGGTTTATTCTAGTCAAATTAGGGTTTGTATCCAATCTCGTGCATCCAATAAGTTCATTTGTGTCATTGGATTAACATTTAGCTCATGTTTGTCCTCCTTAGTCTTATTCTAGTCTAATTACGGTTTTTAACCAATCTTGTGAATCCAATAGGTGTGGTTGTGCCATAGGATTAAGATTTAGGTCATTTTCATCCTCCCTTGGCATATTCTTGTCCAACTACGGTTTTTAGCCAATGTTGTGCATCTAATAAGTTCGTATGTTTCATTGGATTAACATTTAGGGTCATTTTTTTACCTCCCTAGGCTTATTCTAGTCCAATTAGGGTTTTTAACCAATCTTATGCTTCCAATAGGTCTATTTGTCTCATCGTATTAACATTTATGTTATTTCAGCCATTTTGGTCTTTCCTAGACTTTTTCTAGTTCAATTAAGGTTTTTAACCAATATTATACAACCAATAGGTGTGTTTGTGTCATTAGATTAACATTTAGGTCATTTTTTCCTCCCTAGGCTTATTCTAGTTCAAATAAGGTTTTTGACCAATCTTGTGCATCATATAAGTTCATTTGTTTCGTCGGATTTACATTTATGTCATTTTCGTCCTCCCCATACTTATTCTAGTCCAATTAGGGTTTTTAACCAATCTTGTGCATCCAATAGGTGTATTGGTGTCATTGGATGTACATTTAGGTAAATTTCGTCCTCCCTAGGCTTATTCTTTTCCAATTAGGGTTTTTAACCATTCTTGTGCATCCAATAAGTTCATTTGCATCATTGGATGAACATTTAGGTCATTTTTGTCCTCCTTAGTCTTATTCTTGTCCAATTAGGGTTTTTAACCAATCTTGTGCATCCAATAAGTTCAGTTGTGTCATTGGATTAACGTTTACGTCATTTTGGTCCTCCCTAGGCTTATTATTGTGCAATTAGGGTTTTTAACCAATCTTGTGCATCCAATAAGTTCATTTGTGTCGTTTGATTAACATTTAGGTCGTTTTCGTCCTCCATAGGCTTATTCTTGTCCTATTAGGGTTTTTAACAAATCTTGGGCATCCAATAAGTTCATTTGTGTCATTGGATTAACATTTAGGTCATATTCTTCCTCCCTAGGCTTATTCTTATCCAATTAGGGTTTTTAACCAATCTTGTGCATCCAATAGGGGTGTTTGTGTCATTGGATGAACAATTAGGTCATTTTCGTCCTCCCTACGCTTATTCTTGTCCAATTAGGGTTTTTAACCAATCTTGTGCATCCAATAGGTGTGTTTGTGTCATTGGATTAACATTTAGGTCATTTTCGTCCTCCCTAGGCTTATTCTTGTCCAATTAGGGTTTTTAACCAATCTTGTGCATCCAATAGGTGTGTTGGTGTCATTGGATTAACATTTAGGTCATTTTCGTCCTCCCTAGGCTTATTCTTTTCCAATTAGGGTTTTTAACCATTCTTGTGCATCCAATAGGTGTCTTCGTGTCATTGGATGAACATTTAGGTCATTTTCGTCCTCCTTAGGCTTATTCTTGTCCAATTAGGGTTTTTAACCAATCTTGTGCATCCAATATGTGTGTTCGTGTCATTGGATGAACATTTAGGTCATTTTCGTCCTCCCTAGGCTTATTCTTGTCCAATTAGGTTTTTTAACCAATCTTGTGCATCCAATAGGTGTATTGGTGTCATTGGATGAACATTTAGGTAATTTTCGTCCTCCCTAGGCTTATTCTTTTCCAATTAGGGTGTTTAACCATTCTTGTGCATCCAATAAATTCATTTGCGTCATTGGATGAACATTTAGGTCATTTTTGTCCTCCTTAGTCTTATTCTTGTCCAATTATTGTTTTTAACCTATCTTGGTCATCCAATAGGTGTGTTGGTGTCATTGGATGAACCTTTAGGTCATTTCCGTCCTCCATAGGCTTATTCTTGTCCAATTAGGGTTTTTAACCAATCTTGTGCATCCAATAGGTGTGTTCGTGTCATTGAATGAACATTTAGGTCATTTTCGTCCTCCTTAGTCTTATTCTTGTCCAATTAGGGTTTTTAACCAATCTTGTGCATCCAATAGTTGTGTTTGTGTCATTAAATGAACAATTAGGTCATTTCTGACCTCCCTAGGCTTATTCTTGTCCAATTAGGGTTTTTAACCAATCTTGTGCATCCAATGGGTGTGTTTGTGTCATTGGATGAACATTTAGGTCATTTTCTTCCTCCATAGACTTATTCTTGTCCAATTAGGGTTTTTGACCAATGTTGTGCAACCAATAAGTTCAATTGTGTCATTGGATTATCATTTACGTCATTTTCGTCCTCGCTAGGCATATTTTTGTCCAATTAGGGTTTTTAACCAATCTTGTGCATCCAATAGGGGTGTTTGTGTCATTGGATGAACAATTAGATCATTTTCGTCCTCCCTTTGCATTTTCTTGTCCAACTAGGATTTTTAGCCAATGTCGTGCATCTAATAAGTTCATATGTTTCATTGGATTAACATTTAGGGTCATTTTGTACCTCCCTAGGCTTATTCTAGTCCAATTAGGATTTTTAACCAAACTTGTAAATCACATAAGTTCATTGGGGTCATTGGATTAACATTTAGATCAATTTCATCCTCCCTTGGCTTATTCTAGTCTGAATAGGGTTTTTAACCAATCTTGTGCATCCGATGAATTCACTTATGTCATTGGATTAACATTTAGGTCATTTTCGTACTCAATTGGCTTATTCTAGACCAATAAGGGTTTTTAACCAATCTTTTGCATCCAATAGGAGTGTTTGTCTCATTGGATTAACATTTAGGTCATTTTCATCCTCCCTAGGCTTATTCTAGTCAAATTAGGGTTTGTAACCTATCTTATGAATCCAATAAGTTCATTTGTGTCATTGGATTAACTATTAGGTCATTTTCGTCCTCCCTTGGCATATTCTTGTCCAACTAGTATTTTTAGCCAGTGTTGTGCATCTAATAAGTTCCTATGTTTCATGGAATTAACATTTAAGGTCATTTTGTACCTCCCTAGGGTTGTACCTCCCTAGGTCATTTTGTGCATCCAATAGGTGTGTTCGTGTCATTTGATGAACAATTAGGTCATTATCTTCCTCCATAAGCTTATTCTTGTCCAATTAGGGTTTTTAACCAATGTTGTGCTTCCAATAAGTTCAATTGTGTCATTGCATAAACATTTACGTCATTTTCGCCCTCCCTAGGCTTATTCTTGTCCAATTAGGGTTTTTGACAAATCTTGTGCATCCAATAGGGGTGTTTGTGTCATTCGATGAACAATTAGGTCATTTTAGTCCTCCCTTGGCATATTCTTGTCCAACTAGGATTTTTAGCCAATGTTGTGAATCTAATAAGTTCATATGTTTCATTGGATTAACATTTAGGGTAATTTTTACCTCCCTAGGCTTTTTCTAGTCCATTTAGGGTTTTCCAGCAATCTTGTGCATCCAATAGGTCTGTTTGTCTCATCGGATTAACATTTATGTCATTTTCGTCATGCCTAGGCTTATTCAAGTCCAATTAGGGGTTTTAACCAAACTTGTGCATTCAATAGGTGTGTTTATCTCATTTGATTAACATTTAGGTCACTTTCGTCCTCTCTAGGCTTATTCTACTCCAATTGGGGTTTTAAACCAATCTTGTGCATTCATTAAGTTCATTTGTGTCATTGGATCAACATTTAGGTCATCTTTGTCTTTCCAATGTTTATTCTAGTCCAATTAATGATTTTAATGAATCTTTTGCATCCAATAAGTACATTTTTAAAGAATCTTTTGAATCATTTTCGTACTCTATTAGCTTATTCTAGTTCAATAAGTGTTTTTAACCAATATTTTGAATCCAATAGGAGTGTTAGTCTCATTGGATTAACATTTAGGTAATTTTCGTCTTCCCTAGGCTTATTCTAGTCAAATTAGGGTTTGTAACCAATCTCGTGCATCCAATAAGTTCATTTGTGTCATTGGATTAACATTTAGCTCATGCTTGTCCTCCTTAGTCTTATTCTAGTCTAATTACGGTTTTTAACCAATCTTGTGAATCCAATAGGTGTGTTTGTGTCATAGGATTAAGATTTAGGTCATTTTCGTCCTCCCTTGGCATATTCTTGTCCAACTAGGGTTTTTAGCCAAGGATGTGCATCTAATAAGTTCATATGTTTCATTGGATTAACATTTAGGGTCATTTTTTTACCTCTCTAGGCTTATTCTAGTCCAATTAGGGTTTTTAACCAATCTTATGCTTCCAATAGGTCTATTTGTCTCATCGTATTAACATTTATGTTATTTCAGCCATTTTGGTCTTTCCTAGACTTATTCTAGTTCAATTAAGGTTTTTAACCAACATTATACAACCAATAGGTGTGTTTGTGTCCTTAGATTAACATTTAGGTCATTTTTTCCTCCCTAGGCTTATTCTAGTTCAAATAAGGTTTTTGAACAATCTTGTGCATCCTATAAGTTCATTGGTTTCGTTGGATTTACATTTATGTCATTTTCGTCCCCCCCATACTTATTCTAGTCCAATTAGGGTTTTAACCAATCTTTTGCATCCAATAGGTTTGTGTCATCGGATTAACATTTAGGTCGTTTTCGTCTTCCCTAGGCTTTTTCTAGTTGAATTTAAGCTTTTAACCAATCTTGTGCATCCAATAAGTTCATTTGTTTCATTGGGTTAACATTTATGTCATTTTTGTCTTCCCTATGCTTATTCTTGTCCAATTAGGGTTTTTAATCAATCTTGTGCATCCAATAGGTGTGTTTATCTCATTGGATAAACAATTAGGTCATTTTCGTCCTCTCTAGGCTTATTCTACTCCAATTAGGGTTTTTCACCAATCTTGTGCATCCAATAAGTTCATTTCTTTTATTTGATTAACATTTAGGTCATTTTCGTCTTCCCTAGGCTTAATCTAGTCCAATTAGAATTTTTAACCAATCTTGTCCATCTAACAGGTGTGTTTGTGTCATTGGATCAACATTTAGGCCATCTTTGTCCTTCCTAGGCTTATTCTAGTCCAATTAATGTTTTAAACCAACCTTTTGCATCCAATAAGTTCATTTGTGTCGTTGGATTAACATTTAGGTCATTTTCGTACTCCATTGGCTTATTCTAGTCAAATAAGGGTTTGTAACCAATCTTGTGAATCCAATAAGTTCATTTGTGTCATTGGATTAACTTTTAGGTCATTTTCGTCCTCCCTTGGCATATTCTTGCCCAACTACGATTTTTAGCCAATGGTGTGCATCTATTAAGTTCATATGTTTCATTGGATTAACATTTTAGGGTTTAGGGTTTAGGGTTTGTAACCAATCTTGTGCATCCTATAAATTCCTTTGTTTCATTGGATTAACATTTATGTCATTTTCGTCTTCCCAAGGCTTATTCTATTCCAATTAGGATTTTTAACCAATTTTGTGCATCCAATATGTGTGTTTATCCCATCGGATAAACATTGAGATCATTTTTGTCTTTTCTACGCTTATTCTACTCCAATTAGGGTTTTTCACCGTTCTTGTGCATCCAATAAGTTCATTTGTTTCATTTGATGAACATTTAAGTCATTTTCATCTTCCCGAGGGCTATTCTAGTCCAATTAGAATTTTTAACCTATATTGAGCATCTAATAGGTGTGTTTGTGTCATTGGATCAACATTTTGTGCATCCAATTTGTTCATTTTTGTAATTGGATTAACAATTACCTCGTTTTCGTCCTCCCTAGGCTTAATCTAGTCCAATTATCGTTTTTAACCAATCTTGTGTTTCTAATAGTTTTGTTTGTGACATTGAATTAACATTTAGGTCATTTTCGTCATCCATAAGGTTATTCTAGTGCATTTAGGATTTTTATCCAGTCTTGTACATCCAATTAGTTCATTTGTGTCATTGGATTAACCTTTAGGTCATTTGTGTCCTCCCTAGGCTTATTCTAGTCCAATTAGGATTTTTAACCAAACATGTAAATCACATAAGTTCATTGGTGTCATTGGATTAACATTTAGATCATTTTCATCCTCCCTTGGCTTATTCTAGTCACATAATAGGGTTTTTAACCAATCTTGTGCATCCAATGAATTCATTTATGTCATTAAATTAACATTTAGGTCATTTTCGTACTCAATTGGCTTATTCTAGACCAACAAGGGTTTTTAACCAATCTTTTGCATCCAATAGGAGTGGTTGTCTCATTGGATTAACATTTAGGTCATTTTCATCCTCCCTAGGCTTATTCTAGTCAAATTAGGGTTTGTAACCAATCTTATGAATCCAATAAGTTCATGTGTGTCATTGGATTAACTATTAGGTCATTTTCGTCCTCCCTTGGCATATTCTTGTCCAACAAGGATTTTTAGCCAGTGTTGTGCATCTAATAAGTTCCTATGTGTTCATTGAATTAACATTTAAGGTCATTTTGTACCTCCCTAGGCTTGTTCTAGTCCAATTAGGGTTTTTAACAAATCTTGTGCATCCAATAGGTGTGTTCATGTCATTAGATGAACATTTAGGTCATTTTCGTCCTCTCTAGGCTTATTCTACTCCAATTAGGGTTTTTCACCAATCTTGTGCATCCAATAGGTGTGTTTATGTCATTGGGTGTACATTTAGGTCATTTTCTTCCTCCATAGGCTTATTCTTGTCCAATTAGGGTTTTTAACCAATCTTGTGCTTCCAATAAGTTCAATTGTGTCATTGGATTTACATTTACGTCATATTCGTCCTCCCTAGGCTTATTCTTGTCCAATTAGGGTTTTTAACCAATCTTGTGCATCCAATAGGGGTGTTTGTGTCATTGGATGAACAATTAGGTCATTTTTGACCTCCCTAGGCTTATTCTTGTCCAATTAGGGTTTTTAACCAATCTTGTCCATCCAATAGGTGTGTTTGTGTCATTGGGTGAACATTTAGGTCATTTTCTTCCTCCATAGGCTTATTCTTGTCCAATTAGGGTTTTTAACCAATCTTGTGCTTGCAATAATTTCAATTGTGTCATTGGATTAACATTTACGTCATTTTCGTCCTCGCTAGGCTTATTCTTGTCCAATTAGGGTTTTTAACCAATCTTATGCATCCAATAAGTTTATTTGTGTCATTAGATTAACATTTTGGTCATTTTCTTCTTCCCTAGGCTTATTCTAGTCCAATTTAGGTTTTTAACCGATCTTGTGTATCCAATAGGTGTGTTTGTCTCATTGGATTAACAGTTAGGTCATTTTCATCCCCCATAGCCTTATTCTAGTCTAGTTGTTGTTTTTAACCAATCTTATGCATCCAATAAGTTTATTTGTGTCTTTAGATTAATATTTAGGCTATTTTCGTCATCCATATGCTTCTTCTAGTCCAATTAGGGTTTTTAACCAATCTTGTGCATCCAATAAGTTCATTTGTGTCTTTAGATTAATATTTAGGCCATTTTCGTCCTCCCTAAGCTTATTCTTGTCCTATTAGGGTTTTTAGCCAATCATGTGCATCCAATTAGGGCTTTTAACCATTCTTGTGCATCTAATAAGTTCGTTTGTGTAATTGGATTAATATTTAGGTCATTTATTTCCTTGCTTTACTTATTGTAGTCCAATTAGGATTTTTAACCAATCTTATGCATCTAATAAGTTCATTTGTGTCATTTTCATCCTCCATAGACTTATTCTTCTCCAATCTTGTGCATCCAATAGGTGTGTTTGTCTCATTGGATTAACATCTAGGTCATTTTCGTCCTCTGTAGGCTAATTCTAATCCAATTAGGGTTTTCAACAAATCTTGTGCATCCAATAAGTTCATTATTGTCATTGGATTAACATTTATGTCATTTTCAGCCTCCCTAAGCTTATTATAGTCTAATTAGGGTTTTTAACTAATCATGAGCATCCAGTAGGTGTGTCTATCTCATTGGATTCAGATTTAGGTCATTTTCGTCCTCTCTAGGCTTATTATACTCCAATTAGGGCTTTTAACCAATCTTTTGCGTCCAATAAGTTCATTTGTGTCATTGGATTAGCATTTATGTCTTTTTCGCCCTTCGTAAGTTTATTTTAGAACAATTAAGGTTCTTACCAAATCTTGTGCATCAATAAGTTCATTTTTGTCATTTGATTAACAATTAGGTCATTTTCGTCCTCCCTTATTCTAGTCCAATTATGATTTTTAACCAATCATGTAAATCACGTATGTTCATTTGTGTCATGCGATTAAAGGTAGGTCATTTTCGTCCTCCCTAAGCTTTATCTAGTCCAATTAGTGTTTTTAACCAATCTTGTGCTTCAAATATGTTTATTTGTGTCATTGGATTAACATTTAGGTCATTTTCGTCATCCCTAAGGTTATTCTTGTCCATTTATGATTTTTAACCAACCTTGTACATCTAATTAGTTCATTTGTTTCATTGGATTATCAATTAGGTCATTTTCGTCATCTCTAGGCTTAATCTAGTCCAATTTGTGTTTTTAACCAATCTTGTCCTTCAAATAGGTTTATTTGTGTCATTGGATTAACATTTAGGTCATTTTCGTCCTCCCTAGGCTTTTTCTAGTCCAATTAGGGCTTTTAAACAATATTGGGCAACCAATAGGTTTGTTTGTGTCATTGGATTAACATTTAGGTCATTTTCGTCATACCTAAGGTTACTCTAGTTCATTTAGAATTTTTAACCAGTCTTGTTCTACCAATTAGTTCATTTGTGTCGTTGGATTAACATTTTGGTCATTTCCGTCCTCCCTAGGCCTATTCTAGTCCAATTAGGATTTTTAACCAATCTTGTAAATCACATAAGTTCATTTGTGTCATTGGATTAATAGTTAGGTCATTTTAATCATCCTTTGTCTTATTCTTGTCCGATTAGGGTTTTTAACCAATCTTGTGCATCCGATAATTTCATTTATGTCATTGGATTAACATTTAGGTCATTTTCGTCCTCCTTAGGCTTGTTCTAGTCCAAGTAGGGTTTTTAACGAATTTTGTGCATCCAGTAACATCATTTATGTCATTGGATTAACATTTAGGTCATTTTCCTTGCCTCAAGGCTTATTCTAGTCCAATTAGGGTTTATTACCAATCTTGTGCATCCAATAGAATTTTTTACTTAATGGGTTAACATTTAAGTAATTTCCATCCTCCTTTGGCTTATTTTAGTCCAATAATGGTTTTTAACCAATCTTTTGCTTCATATAGGTGTGTGTACTTGGATTTACATTTAGGTCATTTTCCACCTCCCTATGCATATTCTTGTCCAATTAGGGTTTTTAACCAATCTTCTGCATCCAATAAGATCATTTGTGTTATTGCATTAACATTTAGGTCATTTTCATCTTCCTTAAGTTTGTTCTAGACCAATTAGGGTTCTTAAAAAATGTTGTGTATCCAATAAGTTCATTTTTATCATTGGTTTAACAATTAAGTCATTTTCGTCCTCCCTAGGCTTAATCTAGTCCAATTATTTTTTTAACCAATCTTGTGCTTCCAATAGGTTTCTTTGTGTCATTGAATTAATATTTATGTCATTTTCGTCCACCCTATGGTTATTCTAGTGCATTTAGGATTTTTAACCAGTCTTGTACATCCAATTAGTACATTTGTGTCATTCAATTAACTTTTAGGTCTTTTGTGTCTTCCCTAGGCTTATTCTAGTCCAATTAGGATTTTTATCCAATCTTGTAAATCACATAAGTTCATTTGTGTCATTGGATTAACACTTAGGTCATTTTAATCCTCCCTTTGCTTATTCTAGTCCGATTAGGGTTTTTAACAAATCTTGTGCATCAGATAAATTCATTTATGTCATTGGATTAACATTTAGGTCATTTTCATCCTCGCTAGGCTTGTTCTAGTCCAATTAGGGTTTTTAACAAATCTTGTGCAACCAGTAACTTCATTGTCGTCATTGGACTAACATTTAGGTCATTTTCCTCCTCCCAAGGTTTATTCTATTCCAATTAGTGTTTTTAATCAATCTTGTGCATCCAATAGGATTTGTGTCATTGGATTAACATTTAGGTCATTTTCGTTATCCCTAAGGTTATTCTAGTCCATTTAAGATTTTTAACCACCCTTGTACATCCAATTTGTTCATTTATGTTATTGGATTACCATTTAGGTCATTTCCGTCGTCCCAATGCTTATTCTAGTGCAATTAGGATTTTTAACCAATCTTGTAAATCACAAAAGTTCATTTGTGTCGTTGGATTATCATATAGGTCATTTCCATACTCCCTAGGCTTATTCTAGTCCAATTAGGATTTTTATCCAATCTTGTAAATCACATAAGTTCATTTGTGTCAATGGATTAACACTTAGGTCATTTTAATCCTCCCTTTTCTTATTCTAGTCCGATTAGGGTTTTTAACAAATCTTGTGCATCCGATAAATTCATTTATGTCATTGGATTAACATTTAAGTCATTTTCATCCTCGCTAGGCTTGTTCTAGTCCAATTAGGGTTTTTAACCAATCTCGTGCATCCAGTAACTTCATTGTCGCCATTGGACTAACATTTAGGTCATTTTCCTCCTCCCAAGGCTTATTCTATTCCAATTAGGGTTGTTAATTAATCTTGTGCATCCAATAGGATTTGTGTCATTGGATTAACATTTAGGTCATTCTCGTTATCACTAAGGTTATTCTAGTCCATTTAGGATTTTTAACCAACCTTGTACATCCAATTAGTTCATTTATGTTATTGGATTACCATTTAAGTCATTTCGGTCGTCCCAAGGTTTATTCTAGTGCAATTAGGATTTTTAACCAATCTTGTAAATCACATAAGTTCATTTGTGTCGTTGGATTAACATATAGGTCATTTCCGTAGTTCCTAGGCTTATTCTAGTTCAATTAGGATTTTTAACCAATCTTGTAAATCACATAAGTTCATTTGTTTCATTGAATTAACATTTAGGTCATTTTCATCCACCCTAGGATTATTCTAGACCGATTTGGGTTTTTAACCAATCTTTTGCATCCAATAAGTGTGTTATTGTCACTGGATTAAATGTTAGGTCATTTTCGTCTTCCGTAGGCTTATTCTAGTCCAATTAGGATTTTTAACCAATCTTGTGCTTCCAATAGGGTTGTTTGTCTCATTGGAATAATATTTAGGTCATTTTCGTCCTCCCTAAGCTTATTCTAGTCCATTTAGGGCTTTTAACCAGTCTTGTGCATCCAATAAGTTCATTTGTGTCATTGGATTAACATTTAGGTCATTTTCGTCCTTCGTAGGCTTATTCTAGTCCGATTAGGGTTTTGAACGAATCTTATGCATCCGATAAATTCATTTATGTCATTGGATTAATATTTAGCTCATTTTTATCCCCCTTAGGTTTGTACATCCAATTATTTCATTTTGGGTCATTGGATTAACATTAAGGACATTTTCCTCCTCCCTAGGCATATTCTAGTCCAATTAGGGTTTTTAACCTATCTTTGGAATCCAATAAGTTCATTTGTGTCATTGGATTAGCATTTATGTCATTTTCGTCCTTCCTAAGTTTATTTTAGACCAATTAGGATTCTTAACAAATCTTGTGCATCCATTTAGTTCATTTTTTTCATTGGATTAACAATGGTGTCATTTTCGTCCTCCCTAGGCTTAATCTAGTCCAATTAGTGCTTTTAACCAATCTTGTGCTTCCAATAGGTGTGTTTGTGTCATTAGATTAAGATTTAGGTAATTTTCATCATCCCTATGGTTATTCTAGTTCATTTAGGATTTTTAACCAGTCTTGTGCATCCAACAAGTGTGTTGTTGTCATTGGAATACAATTTAGGTCATTTTCGTCCTCCCTAGGCTTATTCTAGTCCAATTAGGGTTTTTAACCAATCTTGGACTTCCAATAAGATTGTTTGTCTCATTGGAATAACGGTTAGGTCATTTTCGTCTTCCCTTGGCTTATGCTAGTCCAATAAGTGTAAGACATATGACTCCCTGATCATGACTTTGATATAGGGGGAGAATACTTGACATATGCCTCCTTGATCATGATTTTTGAAAGTACAGAAGTACGCCTAAGAGGGGGGGGGGGGGTGTATTAGGTGTTAGTAAATTTTCTTGTTTTAATGAGATGGTAGTTGAATTTTCTGAGTTTTAATAAAGTGTCTATGAATAAGAAAGTGCAGTAAATAAAGAACACTTAAGATTTATCATGGTTCCCCTTATAACCAAGGGTACGTCCAGTCCTCTTGCACACCACAAGAGACTGATCCAATACTTGTCATAAAATGTACAACTCCCACCCTGGGGTTCTTGGTAGAAACTTTTAACAATACTACTAAGATAGCACACCACTATCTTAGATTAAACTATCTTTTGCAACTGATACAATAAGGTTTGAGTAAGACTAAGATGAGATATATTGATAAAAAATCCCATAGCAATTCAAGTACTTGAGAACCTTTTAGAATGATATGAAAATGGAATGCAAGTACTTAGTAAAAACAGAATTTTATTCAAAATTGTTTTATCTTTTTAATTCAAGGATTGTGTTCTTATTGATCTGAAGTTATGGGGTATTTATACTCCATAAACATCTCTTCAGATTCGTGGCCATTGATTCAAGAGGTTTGATGAAAAATTACAATGTTCTAGAGCCATCCCAGATCTGAAAAAGTGTAATGTTCCCAGTTGTATTCGAATACAGTATATGTGTATTCAAATACACCACTTTGTAACGTTCAAAAATATTCAAATTTTGCATCTTGTATTCGAATACACATTGGTGTAGTCGAATACAGATTAGTGAATTTTAGCCTCTGACTTAGCTTGTATTCGACTACAGATGTGTGTAGTCGAATACACATATAGAAATTTTGGCCACTGACTTGAAGTGTATTCGACTACACATTGTTGTAGTCGAATACAACATTTAGATTTTTGCCTCTGACTTAAGTTGTATTCGACTACACATTGTTGTAGTCGAATACAATGTTTAGATTTTTGCCTCTGACTTAAGTTGTATTCGAATACAACATGGTGTATTCGAATACACTTATGTTCTTAGTCAAAAATATGATTTTTAAATACTTTGTTAATGTGGTTTGGACTTTTGAAACTATTTTAAATGCATGTATAAATGTGACTTGTTCTCATGTACTTGAAGTATTGGTTAGTATCATATACCTTTACATTTTATCATCTATTGTTTGGATTTGAAGCTTATTATGAAGCTTATCGATCTTCTTTTTGATCTTGTTGCATCATCCATAATCGGTGGTCTTTTGTCGTCATCAAAAACATGTAGATTACATTCTCCCCCTTTTTGATTATGACAAAATTTTGTTGTTGTGATAAAAGTGTATAGTTGAAATCATTGCTCCCCCATAATATATGCATACTCCACCGTTGTATGTGATGGTTTTGAAAAAATTGTTTTTGAGTACCTACAAGTTTGGAAATGCAACAACAATACCATATTTTCTCCCCCTTTTGACATGATCAAAAAGAAGAACAAAAGATAAAAAGAGACATACAAGTTGCGAGTATAATCATACACAAACAGCACATAAAGGAAACAATGAGAATATCATAAATGGAAAGTAAGTCATAACAACATAAAAGTTAATACATAACAAGTCGTAATTAGAGCAATACAAAAGACATCATAATCCAAATGAAAAAGGAGGTCAAATATTAAGGTAGTACATAATGCAACTAGTCAAATTAGTACAAATATATGCCAAATAACGAACTTAATCAAACTCTGTTGGAATGTGAAAATGATCAAGTTTGTCCGACAATTGACTGATGTCCTGAGAAACAGCGTCATGATTGCGAGCAATAGTAGCTTCGATGTTGTTGAAGCGAGAGTCGATAGAAGTGGTCAAATTATCGAATTGAGTTTGAAAGAAGGTTTGGAAAGAATCAAGGCGAGTCATGATCATTTGATTTGAGATATAATCATCATCAGATGCAGTTTCTTCACCATCATCTTCTTGAGCAGCAACATTTGAGGGTCCAGCATTGTCATCCTGTGCAGCATCAGATGATTGATCACTTTTATGCACAAAGGCTTCAAGCTCCTCATTCCATATGATCCTCATGCTAGGCAAAACAGCTAAATCTAGCATATTTTCTTTGGTGGATGTAAACATGACTTCATCAAAGAAGTCCACACCAAAGTGTTCCAAAATCTGAGAAACTTCCTTTGCATATGGTAAACCAATTGCCTCGCGAGATCCAAACATAATAGATTTCACAAAATATGCCCAATTAAGTTGACGACCTTCATACATAAAATGCATAATTTGCAATTCAAACTCCGAAATTTGGGAGTAATTTCCAGCCTTCGGAACCAAAATGTAGCTAAGGAAATAATGCAGAAGCCGATAATCAACAGTAAGATTTCCCACACCATACCGTTGTTGTGCATATTTGGAACCTGCCTGAGCTCTCTTTTGTTCCATGGTGCGTTTGTCAAACCGACAGAGGAGGACATATGCATCATATTTAGAAATATTGCCCCATTCATACAATTTGTTGGGACAAAACTTTTCACCATTAAAGGGGATATTCAAAATTTCTCTGATGGTTTTGGTATTTAACCGAATGGTTTTACCCTTAACTCTAGATACTAGCATTTTTCCTTCTTGGGTAAGATTGCAATAAAAAACCCTAACCAAGTCTGGATAAACAGGACCTTTGTAACCTATAAACTCTTCAACATGTTGTGCTTTGAGTAACCTAGGAAAGTTAAAGTCAAAGAAAGAGTCTAAGGTACCATACTTTGGGATAATAAGTCGCTTGTCCGAGTAGAATGTGCGAAAACGATCAATTTCCTCTGGTGTGTGTAGAAGCCGGGATAGATCCGTGATGTTAGGATTCCTGGTTCGTTTTCGTGAGGGACCTACTGCTGCATGCTTGGTGCGTGGTCCTCGTTTGCGAGCATCCATGGTGAGAAAGAAGATTTTTGGTGAAAAATGGGTTTTAGAGAAAATGGGAGATTTGTGAGAAATCTGAAGAGTAATGTCAAGAGAGAAGAAAAGAGGGATGTGGTTTGCTAGGTTGGGTGAATGGGTAAGTGAGGGAAGGGAGGATGGATGAGTTTTGGAGAGAAGAGAGAAAGACCTAGGGCTGTGTATTCGAATACCAAATAAAAATAACCCTAAAACTGTGAATCAACTTTTATATCTGGGCAAAATCGCAAAGGTGTATTCGAATACACCTTCTTGTATTCGAATACACATTGTTCTGGGAACGTGTATTCGACTACACATACATTGTATTCGAATACAGGAATTTCTGGGAAAGTATGTATTCGAATACAGACTTTTGTATTCGACTACATAAACACAGTTTTGCTTAAATACTCAGTTTTTTTATGAAAATTGCATCATGTAATACACAAATTCATATATAAAAAAGAAATAAATAAGAGATATGACAAACTATGTATATCATGCAATGGTTAAATATCATTTTCACTCAAAATACCAAGTTCTCTTCGGATTTTATAAAATGAGTCTTTAGGTAACGGTTTTGTAAATATATCAGCCAATTGATTGTGTGTATCAACAAATGTTACCTCAACATTACCTTTAAGCACATGATCCCGTAGAAAGTGATGTCGGATATCGATATGTTTAGTTCTAGAGTGCATGATTGGATTCTTCGAGATGTTTATTGCACTTGTGTTATCACATCTTAAGGGAATGCATCCAAGATCAACTCCATAGTCACGTAATTGCTATTTGAGCCAGAGAATCTGGGCACAACAGCTTCCTGCTGCAATGTATTCACCTTCAGCAGTACTAAGTGCAACACAAGCTTGCTTTTTACAAGACCATGAAACTAGTGCATTTCGTAAGATATGGCACGTGCCGCTGGTGCTTTTACGGTCTGTTTTGCATCCCGCATAATCTGAATCAGAGTATCCAACTAGGCTACATATGCTACCCTTGGGATACCATAGTCCTACATTTGTCGTTCCTTTCAGATACTTCATAATTCTTTTAACATCTACTAGATGTGATTCTTTCGGATCTGCCTGAAATCTTGCACACAGACAAACACTAAACATAATATCTGGCCGGCTGGCCGTTAGATATAATAATGATCCAATCATACCTCGATATTTGGACATGTCGATTGAAATTCCTGATGCATCTTTATCAACATATGTTCCGGAGCCCATTGGAGTTGTACTTTCTTTGCAATTTTCCATTTCAAATTTCTTTAGTAATTCTTTACGGTATTTTGCTTGATTGATGAAGATGCCGTGCTCAAGTTGCTTGATATGAAGTCCAAGAAAATAGTTTAATTTTCCCATCATGGACATTTCGGATTCTCCTTGCATTATTGAAGAGAATTCTTCACATATGTCCTTGTTGGTTGATCCAAATATTATATCATCAACATAAATTTGAACTAGTAATGTGTGACCATTATCTCTTTTGACAAATAATGTTTTATCAACCTCCCCTTTGTTAAATCCTCGTTCACATAAAAAGGTGCTTAATCTGTCATACCAAGCTCTTGGAGCTTGTTTTAGACCATAAAGAGCCTTTTTCAATTTGTAAACATGTGAGGGATTTTTGGAATCTTCAAACCCAGGGGGCTGGTTGACATAGACTTCTTCATTTATGTATCCGTTGAGAAAGGCACTCTTCACATCCATTTGATATAACTCAAAATTCATGGAACAAGCATATGCTAGTAATAGTCGTATTGCCTCTAATCTTGCTACCGGAGCAAATGTTTCGTCAAAATCTATCCCTTCCTCTTGATTGTATCCTTGAGCAAATAATCTAGCTTTGTTGCGAACAACTATGCCATTCTCATCTAGTTTATTTTTAAACACCCATTTTGTACCAATGATGTGTTTATTTCCAGGATTAGGAACAAGTTCCCATACTTGGCTTCGTTCAAATTGATTGAGTTCTTCTTGCATAGCAAGTATCCATTGATCATCTTTAAGCGCTTCACCAATTTTGCAGGGTTCGATTTGAGAGACAAATGCCATGTTTAAGCAAGCATCTTGCAACTTTAATCTTGTTGTGACTCCTTTATTGATATCACCTATGATATTATCAATTGGGTGATATCTATGGGTTCTCCATTCTTTAGGAAGATCATCACTTTGTCTTTCAATATTGACTTCACTTTCTTGATCTGGTTGATTAGTTTGAGGTTCTTGGCTTGAATCATTGCTTTCAAAAACATCATCATCACAAGAAATAGTATTTTCCTCTTTTGTGGGGTTAGTTTCATCAAAAGCTACATGCATTGATTCTTCAACTAATAAAGTTCTTTTATTGAAAATTCTAAATGCTTTACTAGATAAAGAGTAACCGAGAAATATACCTTCATCATCTTTTTCATCAAATTTTCCAAGGTTGTCTTTACCGTTATTTAACACAAAACACTTACATCCAAAAATGTGGAAGTGAGAGATATTGGGTTTTCTACCTTTGTAAAGTTCATAAGGAGTTTTCTTAAGAATTGGCCTAATGATTACTCAGTTTGAAACATAGCATGCTGTGTTTACAGCATCTGCCCAAAAATATTTTGGTAGATTTGAGTCGCTTAGCATAGTTCTAGCGAGCTCTATCAAGGATCTGTTATTTCTCTCAACAACCCCATTTTGTTGTGGTGTCCTTGGTGCAGAAAAATTGTGGAAAATGCCATTTTCTTCACAAAATTCTTTAAATGAAATATTTTGAAATTCTCTTCCATGATCACTTCTAATTGATACAATTTTGGCAGATTGTTCTTTTTGGACTAGCTTGGCATAGTTTTTAAATGCCTTAAAAGCTTCATTTTTACTTGCCAAAAATAAGGTCCAGGTGAACCTTGAGTAATCATCAACAATAACTAGTCCATATGAGTTTCCACCAAGACTTTTGGTTCTTGATGGACCAAACAAGTCCATATGTATCAATTGTAGTGGTCTAGAAGTTGAAATGACATTTTTAGGTTTGAAAGAACTTTTTGTTTGCTTGCCTTTTTGACATGCGTCACACAATTTATCCTTTATAAATTTCATTTTTGGTAAGCCTATAACAAGATCATGCTTGACCAATTTGTTTAAATGATCCATGTGAATATGAGCAAATCTCTTATGCCATAACCAAGCACCATTATTGTCGCTTACCAAAAGACATTTCATTTTTAAGGATAAATCGTCAAGATTAAGTATGAAAATGTTTTTGAAACGCTTACCAACAAACTGAGTTTCATTTGTAGCTTCATTTTGGATGATGCACTCATCTTTAGTAAAAATTATCTTGTATCCTTTGTCGCAAAGCTGGCTAATGCTTATGAGATTGTGTTTTAGACCTTCAACATATAAGACATCTTCAATTGAGGGGGATGGTGATGTACCGACTTTTCCAAAGCCTAAAAGTTTTCCTTTGTTACTGTCTCCATATATTACATGTCCCTTTGATTCAAGTGTTAAGACTGAAAATTTTGTTACATCACCCGTCATATGTTTGGAGCATCCACTATCTAAGTACCACATATTTGAAGTATCTTGCTTGCATACCTACAAAATTGAAATCAAACTTTATTAGGTACCCAATGTGCTTTGGGTCCTTGATGATTAGTACCTTTCTTTACCCATATGTAATGTCCACTTGGAACACTAATGTTTCTAATGTGACATACATTAGGTGTATGACCATGAAGACCACACTAAGAACAAGTAGGATTAAATCTACTATTAGTAGCATATCTATGAGATTTATTTTGAATAATTTTCTTATTAGAGAAATCATCCTTTTTCATAACTATAATCTTTTCTTGATTAGATTGATTACTTGCTTTAACAAAAATAGTTTTGTTCAAATTTGGTTTATCAAATTTTGAATATCCAAGACCACTTTTGTCGTTTGAGTATCTTTGCATATTTAAGACATTTTCCAATCCTAATTGTCCCTTTTCGTATCGTTCAATAACCCTATTTAATTAAATAATTTTCAAAGAGAGGGGATCACATTTATTGCATGTAAAATTCTGTTTTAGTTTTTCAGAATTTTTCTCCATAGTATCAACTTTTTTTTGTAAACTTGAAATTTGTTTCTTTTGTGTTGACACTAATTTACACAGATTTTTACATTCAATAAGTAATTCCTTTATAGCATTTTGAGCATCATTGTATTCTATAATTAATTCACTATTAGTTTTATTATAAAGAGGAGAGTCTATATTACTAACCTCTTCTTCATCATTTGATTGATGCGAGGCCATTAATGCAACATTGGCGCATTCTTCACTTTCTATTTCTGAAGATGAACTTACTTCGTGGTCTTCCCAAGCTATGTATGCCTTCTTGAAGTCTTTCTTTTTGATGGCATTCTTCTTAGCATGGTTTGGACAATCTGCTTTAATATGTCCTTGTTTTCCACATTCAAAGCAAGTGAAGTTTTGATTTGATGTAGAATTATCTTTCTTCTTGAAGCTTTTCTTTTTGAATGTTCTATCATTTTTAAGAAACTTACCAAATTTCTTAACTAGAAAGATAATATTTTCATCTTAATCTAAATCGTCAAATTTGATTTGTTCTCTTGATTCGGTCTTTAGAGCAATATTTTTGGTCTTCTTTTCTTGACTTTCATTTTGTTCTAGCCTTCCAAGTTCGATTTCGTGCTCTTGAAGTTTTCCAAATAGTTCAGAAAGAGACATTTTGGATAGGCTTTTCTTTTCGGATATTGTTTTCACTTTTGGTTGCCAGGCCCTTGTCAATGATCTTAGTACTTTTAGATTTAATTCATCATTGGTGAAGACTTTTCCAAGTGTTGTCAAGTGATGGGTTAAGTGGGAGAACCTTTTCTGCAAGTCTAGAATAGATTCTTCGGGCTGCATTCTAAATAACTCATATTCTTGTGATAGTGTGTTGAGTTTCGATCTTTTTACCTCAATGGTGCCTTCATGAGTTATTTCCAACGTATCTCATATTTCTTTTGCTGTTTTGCAGTGAGATATTCGGAAGAATTCATCCATTCCTAGTGCAGATTGCAGTATATTCTTAGCCTTCTTATCGAACAACACTTTTCTTTTATCATCATCAGTCCAAGAGTCTTTTATCTTAATTTCTTCTTTGTTATTGATGACAGTTTTTGGAATGTAAGGCCCATTTTCAACTGCATCCCAAATGTCATCTCCTTGTGCTTCAAGGTATGCTTGCATACATATTTTCCAGAAATCGTAGTCCTCTCCAACAAAACATGGTGGCTTCGTACTGCTACCACCATCTCTAAAAATAGGTTGTGCGGAACCCATGAGTATTTGATCGAGGAGTAAGTTACCTTAACCCGCTCTAATGCCAATTGAAAGTACAGAAGTACGCCTAAGAGGGGGGGGGGGTGAATTAGGTGTTAGTAAATTTTCTTGCTTTAATGAGATGGTAGTTGTATTTTCTGAGTTTTAATAAAGTGTCTATGAATAAGAAAGTGCAGTAAATAAAGAACACTTAAGATTTATCCTGGTTCCCCTTATAACCAAGGGTACGTCCAGTCCTCTTGCACACCACAAGAGATTGATCCAATACTTGTCAGAAAATGTACAACTCCCACCCTGGGATTCTTGCTACAAACTTCTAACAATACTACTAAGATAGCACACCACTATCTTAGATTAAACTATCTTTTGCAACTGATACAATAAGGTTTGAGTAAGACTAAGATGAGATATATTGATAAACAATCCAATAGCAATTCAAGTACTTGAGAACCTTTTAGAATGATATGAAAATGGAATGCAAGTACTTAGTAAAAACAGAATTTTATTCAAAATTGTTTTATCTTTTTAATTCAAGGATTGTGTTCTTATTGATCTGAAGTTATGGGGTATTTATACTCCAAAAACATCCCTTCAGATTTGTGGCCATTGATTCAAGAGGTTTGATGAAAAATTACAATGTTCTAGAGTCATCCCAGATCTGAAAAAGTGTAATGTTTCCAGTTGTATTTGAATACAGTATATGTGTATTCGAATACACCTCTTTGTAACGTTCAAAAATATTCAAATTTTGCATCTTGTATTCGAATACACATTGGTGTAGTCGAATACAGATTAGTGAATTTTAGCCTCTGACTTAGCTTGTATTCGACTACAGATGTGTGTAGTCGAATACACATATAGAAATTTTGGCCACTGACTTGAAGTGTATTCGACTACACATTGTTGTAGTCGAATACAACATTTAGATTTTTGCCTCTGACTTAAGTTGTATTCGACTACACATTGTTGTAGTCGAATACAATGTTTAGATTTTTGCCTCTAACTTAAGTTGTATTCGAATACAACATGGTGTATTCGAATACACTTATGTTCTTAGTCAAAAATATGATTTTTAAATACTTTGTTAATGTGGTTTGGACTTTTGAAACTATTTTAAATGCATGTATAAATGTGACTTGTTCTCATGTACTTGAAGTATTGGTTAGTATCATATACCTTTACATTTTATCATATATTGTTTGGATTTGAAGCTTATTATGAAGCTTATCGATCTTCTTTTTGATCTTGTTGCATCATCCATAATCGGTGGTCTTTTGTCGTCATCAAAAACATGTAGATTACAATTTTGATATAATGTCCAAACATACAACGTATATGCATTATTTGATTGATCTAATGGTTTGAATTGTGAAACATTTCAGGAAATGAACAAACACTACACATTTGGACAAAACTTAGAAGTCAAGCAATCACTCAAAGATGGATGATACACTACCAGCTTGAAGAATGATGTATAAATATGTCTAGTGTTAATAGTGTCCATTAGGTAGACTTAATCATAATGATTTCTCACATAATATCTGCCAATGAAATCATAAAATAAGGTTTTAATCAATCAAGTAATAATTCAACTGATAAGTCAATTGATGAATCAATTGGGCAATCGATTGTCTGACTCAGAATAAAAGTTTTTACTAACTAAATCGATTGGGAAATCGATTACTTAAAGGTTTTTAGTGAAACATGTATTCTGGGTTTAAATCAATCAATTGGACATTCGATTTGCACATCAATTGAGTAATCGATTTTGTGATTCACAGAACCAAGCTCGTGCTGAGTTAATCGATTGACAAATCGATTACAAAATTACTTTTTCATCAGACATGGGTTCTGTGATCAACGCAATCGATTGGACAATCAATTGAAATAAGTTTCTTAAGTTGCAAGGTATGCACTAATCGATTAGGTAATCGATTGAAAGAATAAACTGGTTAATCATTTATCAGAAACAAGTTGCATAATCGAGTGGCACATCGATTTCAATTAAAATAGCTGAGCTACTGTAACAAGCCAAATCGATTGGATTAAAACATTTGAGTCAATGTGACCAATCAAGTCGATTGGCAAATCGACTGGATTAAAACACTTGAGTCACTGTGACCAGTCAAGTCGATTGGCAAATCGATTGGAGTAAAACATCTGAGTCACTGTGATCAGCCAAATCGATTTGCAAATCGACTAAAGTAAATGTTTGAGTTACAGGGAGAATTCAGCCCATTGCCAAATCGATTATGACAATGAATATGAGTCGACTGAGTAATCGATTGTTTTGATCTCGTTGTTTGAACAAAACACCTATAATCGATTATTCAATCGATTCAGATTTAAACTTAGTATCAGTTTCTGATTTATGTATTAAAAGAATCGATTGGCAAATCGATTAGTTCCTATATTTTCAAGATTCAAGAAAAACAAGAAACGCGATAATCGATTAGGCAATCGATAAAGCTGAAATTACACTTTAATAAAATCGATTGGGAAATCGATTTATCTGATGTTTTTCTGAAAATATATAAACTGATTCAATCACAAATTTCACATAACACTTGAATCATAACAATATTTTTTTCTCATAAACTCAATATTGAAATACACTTGGAAAAAGATTGTCATATCTCACTAAAGTACATTGGCAAATTCTATGTGAGATATTCATTTATGATTGAGTCATTTTAGTCTTCTTTTATCTCTTTTGTAAGAACAACTATTTGTATAGAAGTTTCTGGAAAATCCAGTGGTGTAAACTGGTGGCTATCTTTGTTGGTACTTGTGTTCATCAAGAATAAGTCTCAACTTGATCTCGTGAGGGTTTGGCGAGTAGCTCTTAGGGATAAGTTGGTGTTGTAATAGAAGTGATGTTGAGTTGGATGGATAGGCTCTGATTAAGCTGGAAAGTCAGTAAAAAGTACTCAAGTCAATTCTAGTGAAAGGCTCAAATCATTGTTGATTTCAGGACTGGATGTAGGCTATCAAACTGATAGCCGAACCAGTATAAATTCCTGGTGCACGATTTCCTTTATCTTTTCCCTTTATATTGATATTGCATGAACGTTTGTTGTTGAATGTATGTATTTGTGAATCTTTGTTTCTAAATAATTTCTTGAAACTGTCATTGTTAACTTGGGTAATAATCTGGTAAAATTAGTGAAGTCATTTCACATAATTTTTAATAATATAGGCAATAATTTATAGCAATAAGGGTTTTTAACAAATCTTGTGCATCTAATAGGTGTGTTTCTGCCATTGGAT
Source organism: Cicer pinnatifidum (assembly GCA_037974775.1). Taxonomy (NCBI): domain Eukaryota; kingdom Viridiplantae; phylum Streptophyta; class Magnoliopsida; order Fabales; family Fabaceae; genus Cicer; species Cicer pinnatifidum. The sequence goes on along the minus strand of JBBPBR010000001.1, from coordinate 24,265,563 downwards.
TAATATTTAGGTCATTGTTGTCATCCCTAAGCTTATTCTAGTCTATTTATGGCTTTTAACCAGTCTTGTGCATCCAATAAGTTCGTTTGTGTCGTTGGATTAACATTTAGGTCACTTGCGTCGTCCCTTGGCTTATTCTAGTCCAATTTGGATTTATAACCAATCTTGTAAATCACATAAGTTCATTTGTGACATTGGATTAACATTTAGGTCATTTTCGTCCTCCCTAGGCTTATACTAGTCCGATTTGGGTTTTTTTACCAATCTTTTGCATCCAATACGTGTGTTGTTTTCATTGGATTATAATTTAGGTCATTTTCGTCCTCCCTAGGCTTATTCTAGTCCAATTAGGGTTTTTAACCAATCTTGTGTTTCCAATAGGATTGTTTGTCTCATTTGAATAACATTTAGGTCATTTTCTTCCTCCCTAAGCTTATTCTAGTCTATTTAGGGCTTTTAACCAGTCACATGCATCCAATAAATTCATTTGGGTCATTGGATTAACATTTAGGTCATTTTTGTTCTTCGTAGGTTTATTCTAGTGCGATTAGGGTTTTGAACGAATCTTGTGCATCCGATAAATTCATTTATGTCACTGGGTTAACATATAGGTCATTTTCATCCCCCTAGGCTTGTACTAGTCCAATTAGGGTTTTTAACATATCTTGAGCATCCAGTAACTTGATTTATGTTGTTGGATTACCATTTAGGTCATTTTCTCCTCCCTAGGCATATTCACGTCCAATTAGGATTTTAACAAATCTTGTGCATCCAATAGGATTGTTGGTCTCATTAGATTAACATTTTTGTCATTTTCGTCCTCCCATGGCTTATTCTAGTCCCATTAGGGTTTTTAACCAATCTTGTGTGTCATAGATGTATGTTTATGTTATTGGATTAACATTTAGTCATTTTCGTCCTCCCTAAGCTTATTCTAATCCAATTAGGGATTTTAACCAATCTTGTGCATCCAATAAGTTCATTTGTGTCATTGGATTAGAATTTATGTCTTTTTCTCCCTTCGTAAGTTTATTTTAGACCAATTAGGGTTCTTACCAAATCTTGTGCATCAATAAGTTCATTTTTGTCATTTGATTAACAATTAGGTCATTTTCGTCCTCCCTTATTCTAGTCCAATTATGATTTTTAACCAATCTTGTAAATCACGTAAGTTCATTTGTGTCATGTGATAAAGTTAGGTCATTTTCGTCCTCCCTAAGCTTTATCTAGTCCAATTAGTGTTTTTAACCAATCTTGTAAATCACATAAGTTCATTTGTGTCGTTGGATTAACATTAAGGTCACTTATGTCCTCCTTAGGCTTATTCAAGTCCAGTTAAGACTTTTAACCAAAATTGAAAATCACATACGTTCATTTGTGTCATTGGAATAACATTTAGGTCATTATCATCCTCCCTAGGCATATTCTAGTCCGATTTGGGTTTGTAACCATTCTTGTGCATCCAATAAAATCATTTTTGTTATTGGATTAACATTTAGGTCATTTTCGCCCTCCCAAAGTTTATTCTAGACAAGTTAGGGTTCCTAACAAATCTTGTGCACCAAATTTGTTCATTTTTGTCATTTGATTAACAATTAGGTCATTTTCGTCCTCCCTAGTCTTAATCTAGTCCAATTTGTGTTTTTAACCAATCTTGGGCATCCAATAGGTTTGTTTGTGTCAATGGATTAACATTCAGGTTAATTTCGTCATACCTAAGGTTATTCAAGTCCATTTATTATTTTTAACCAGTCTTGTTCTACCAATTAGTTCATTTGTGTCGTTGGATTATCATTTAGGTCATTTTCGTCCTCCCTAGGCCTATTCATGTCCAATTAGGATTTTTAACCAATCTTGTAAATCACATAAGTTCGTTTGTGTCATTGGATTAATAGTAAGGTCATTTTCATCCTCCTTTGGCTTATTCTTGTCTGATTAGGGTTTTTAACCAATCTTGTGCATCCGATAATTTCATTTATGTCATTGGATTAACATTTAGGTCATTTTCGTCCTCCTTAGGCTTGTTCTAGTCCAAGTAGGGTTTTTAACCAATTTTGCGCATCCAGTAACATCATTTATGTCATCGGATTAACATTTAGGTCATTTTCCTCGCCTCAAGGCTTATTCTAGTCCAATTAGGGTTTATAACCAATCTTGTGCATCCAATATAGTTTTTTACTTAATGGGTTAACATTTAAGTAATTTTCATCCTCGTTCGGCTTATTTTAGTCCAATAATGGTTTTTAATTAATCTTGTGCATCATATACGTGGGTTTGTGTACTTGGATTTACATTTAGGTCATTTTCCTCCTCCCTAGGCATATTCTTGTCCAATTAGGGTTTTTAATCAATCTTATGCATCCAATAAGATCATTTGAGTTATTGCATTAACGTTTAGGTTATTTTCATCCTCCCTAAGTTTATTCTAGACCAATTAGGGTTCCTAAATAAACTTGTGCATCCAATAAGTTCAATTTTGTCATAGGATTAACAATTAGGTCATTTTCGTCCTCCCTAGGCTTAATCTAGTCCAATTATTTTTTTTAACCAATCTTGTGCTTCCAATAGGTTTGTTTGCGTCATTGAATTAACATTTAGGTCATTTTCGTCCACCCTAAGGTTATTCTAGTGCATTTAGGATTTTTAACCAGTCTTGTACATCCAATTAGTACATTTGTGTCGTTGGATTAACATTTAGGTCATTTGTGTCCTCCCTAGGCTTATTCTAGTCCAATTAGGATTTTTATCCAATCTTGTAAATCACATAAGTTCATTTGTGTCATTGGGTTAACATTTAGGTCATTTTAATCCTCCCTTGGCTTATTCTGGTCCGATTAGGGTTTTTAACAAATCTTGTGCATCCGATAAATTCCTTTATGTCATTGGATTAAAATTTAGGTCATTTTCATCCTCGCTAGGCTTGTTCTAGTCCAATTAGGGTTTTTAACCAATCTTGTGTAAGACATATGACTCCTTGATCATGACTTTGATATAGGGGGAGAATATTTGACATATGACTCCTTGATAATGATTTTGATATAATGTCTAAACATACAATGTATATGCATTATTTGATTGAACTAATAGTTTGAATTGAGAAATAATTCAGGAAATGAACAAACACTACACATTTGGACAAAACTTGGAAGTCAAGCATAATGATTTCTCATATAATATCTGCCAATGAAATCACAAAATAAGTTTTAATCAATCAAGTAATAATCTATTGATAAATCAATTGAGCAATCGATTGTTTGACTCACAGAATAAAAGTTTCACTAAGTTAATCGATTGGGAAATCGATTACTTAAAGGGTTTCATTAAAAACCTGTGTTCTGGAATTTGAGAAATCAATTGGACAATCGATTTGCACATCAATTGAGTAATCGATTTTGTGATTTACAAAACCAAGCTCGTACTGAGTTAATCGATTGGAAAATCGATTACAAAAATAATTTTTCATCAGACATGGGTTCTGTGATGAACAAAATCGATTGGACAATCAATTGAAATATGTTTCTTAAGTTGCAAGTTTTGCACTAATCGATTAGGTAATCGATTGAAAGAATGAACTGGTTAATCATTTATCAGAAACATATTGCATAATCGATTGGCACATCGATTTTAACTGAATAGCTTAGCTACTATAACAAGCCAAATTGATTAGCAAATCGATTGGAGTAAAAGTTTGAGTTACAGGGAGAATTCAGCCCATTGCCAAATCGATTATGTCAATGAATGTGAGTCGACTGAGTAATCGATTGTTTTGATCTCGGTGTTTGAACAAAACACTTATAATCGATTATTCAATTGATTCTGATATAAACTTAGTATCAGTTTCTGATTTATGCATTAAAAGAATCAACTAGCAAATCGATTAGTTCTTCTATTTTCATGATTCAAGAAAAACAAGAAACGCGATAATCGATTAGGCAATCGATTAAGCTGAAATTACACTTTAATAAAATCGATTGGGAAATCAATTTATCTAATGTTTTTCTGAAAATCTGTAAATTGATTTAATCACAAATTTCATATAACACACACATACAGAAAAATAACAATCACTTTTCTCATAAACTCAAAACTGAAATACACTATGAAAAGATTGTCATAGCTCACTAAAAATACATTGGCAAATAGTGTGTGAGAGATTTAAACACTAATCTTAAAACCCAAATTAGATTGGTCTGATGAGGATAAGAAAAAAGTTGGCTATAATGCAAAATCCTAAACACTCCAAGAAACCCATGAAGGTACAACAGATGTAAAAAGGGCCCGAATCATCACGCTAATGCATGAGTATGAGCTTTTCAACATGAAAAAGGAAGAGTCAATAAATGACCTACAGAGAAGATTCACTCATGTAGTCAATAATCTAAATGCTCTAGGTAAGGTGATAGATAATGAGCAACAGATAAACAAAGTGACGAGGAGCTTGACAAGAGAGTGGCAGCCCAAGATCACTGCTATAGATGAACCAAAAGACCTTGGTAGCATGACAATTGCCACACTATTTGGAAAACTAAGAGAACATGAGATGGAACTGCACAGGCTGAGAGAGGCAGAACAAACAGATAGGAAAACTAAAGGATTGTCTTTGAAAGTTCAAGCTCAAAAAATAAAGTCTGAACTAGAAGCATGCACAGACAATTCTGACAGTGAAGATGATGAAGAGCCCGAGATTGGAATGTTAGTCATAAAATTCAAAAAATTCCTGAGAAAGAAAGAAAACAAGTCAAGAAAGCCATCAAATTCAAAGACAAATGATAACAAAGTAACTTGCTATGAATATGGGAAAACAGGACACATCAAAGGCAAAAGAACAACTCTCTTCAAAAGCTAAAAGAGCCTATATAGCTTGGAATGATAATGATGAAGAATCCTATGCATCTTCAGAAGAAGAAGAAGCAAACCTTTGTCTAATGGACAACACAGATTCAGATTCTGATAGTGAAGTAAGTTCTACCTCTAATCCTTCTTATGAAGAATTACATGATGCTTTTAATGAAATGCATGATGAACATGTTAAGGTAGTCTAACAGTTAATTAGCACTAAGAAAATGCTAGAAAATCAATGCATGATGTGTGAAGAAATTAAAAAACATCATAAGGTGCTTGAAGACTTGAATGAACGTTTGAAAAAAGAATCACATGATAAAATCACTAGTTGTATTGAACTCGAAAGAAAGGTTGAATCATTAAAATCTGATTTAGCAAAATTTACTAGTAGTAAAAACAAACTAAATGTTCTTCTAAGCAACCAGAGAAATGTAAATGAAAAATCTGGAATTGGTTATAGACAAAACAGGAATGCTAAAAAGAATCAGAAATTTGTAAGATCAAAGCATATGCATGATGTCTTCACTAAACCAAATCAAAGTTCATCCTCTGCTTTATCATGTCATTTTTGTTGTAAAAAGGGACATATATCTTTTAGTTGTAAATTGAAAAATCTTGCTAATAAAGGATGGAAACAAATTTGGATAGTAAAGAAACCTATGCTTGAAACTAACCCTCAAGGACCCAATTTAAACTGGGTACCTAAAACCAAAGTTTGATTTTGTGTTGCAGATATGCTTGACATCCACAAGGTACTCATGGTACCTAGATAGTGGATGTTCCAAGCACATGACAGGAGACAAATCAAGATTCTTGTCTCTGAATTTAAAAAATGGTGGATATGTAAAGTACGGTGACAACAACAAAGGTAAAATACTTGGTATTGGAGAAATAGGGAGCGAATCAACAACGGTTATCAAGGACGTTATCTATGTAAAAGGTTTGAAACACAACTTGCTTAGTATTAGTCAGTTGTGTGATAAAGGATTTCAAGTAAATTTTACATCTCAGTCTTGTATAATTGAGCACAAAGAAGATAATAGCATGAAATTGTTAGGTGAAAGGGTAAATAACATATACATGATTTATCTTGACTCTTTGCTTGTAAATGATGTTTGTTGTTTGTTATCTAAATCTGATGAAGATTGGTTGTGGCATAAGAGAGTAGCTCACATACATGTAGATCATCTTAACAAACTAGTAAGCAAACAATTAGTTCTAGGACTCCCAAACAGAAAATTCTCTAAAGAAAAATTGTGTGACTCTTGTGAGAAAAACAAATTAGTTAAGTCATCCTTCCCACCAATAAATTTAGTTCAAACCAATAAAGTTTTACAATTAATACATATGGATCTATTTGGTCCATCTCAAGTAAAAAGCTTTGGAGGAAACTTGTATGGTTATGTGTTAGTAGATGATTACTCTAGGTATACTTGGACAATTTTTCTGACTCACAAGAGTGAGGCCTTCTCTATTTTCAAAAGATTTGCAAATTTAGTTCAAAATAAGAAGAATCAGAAAATAATCTCCATCAAGAGTGATCATGGTGGAGAATTTCAAAATGAATCCTTTAATAACTACTGTAAACAAAATGGAATTCACCATATTTACTCAGCCCCAAGAACTCCATAACAAAATGGAGTTGTAGAAAGGAAGAATAGGTCTCTAGAAGAACTTGATAGGACAATGATCAATGACTCTAATCTTCCAAAATATTTTTGGGCTGATGCCATAAAAACAGCTACACATGTAATAAATATAGTTCTAATTAGGCCTATACTTAGAAAAACACCCTATGAGATATACAAAGGTAGAAAACCAAACATTGCTTACTTTAGAGTCTTTGGATGCAAATGTTTTATATTGAATAATGGGAAAGAGCATCTAGGAAAGTTTGACTTTAAGGCAGATGAGGGAATTTTTCTAGGATATTCACAATCTAGTAAGCCCTATAGGATCTACAATAAAAAAACTAAAACTATAGAAGAATCTGTTCATGTAAAATTTGATGAAATGTTTACTAAAAACTTGAACAGCATCCCTCTTATAGTTGATAATTCTCTTCAGGAAATTGTAGAATCCGATCCAAAAGAACCAAATGAAACAGTACCTCAAACTAACTTGGACTATATAGAACCTATAAGGGAAGATGACTTACCTAAGGAGTGGAAATTTAATAAAAACCATCCTATTGACAACATCATAGGAGAAATTTCAAAAGGAGTTGCCACTAGAAAATCTCTTAGACACTTCTGTAATTTCACAGTCTTTGTTTCTCAAGTAGAACCAAAAAATATAAAAGAAGCTCTTTTAGACAATGAGTGGATAATTTTTATGCAAGAAGAGCTTAATCATTTTGAGAGAAACAAAGCACGGATCTTAGTTCCTAAACAAGAAAATAAACATATTATTGGAACTAGATGGGTGTTTAGGAATAAAATGGATGAGAATGGAGTAATAACTAAAAATAAGGCTAGACTAGTTGCTAAAGGTTACAACCAGGAGGAGGTTATTGATTATGATGAGACTTATGCTCCTGTAGCCAAATTAGAAGCAATTTGGATTCTGCTTGCTTATGCTTGTATCATGGATTTTAAACTGTATCAAATGGATGTAAAGAGTGCTTTTCTAAATGGAGATATCCAAGAGGAGGTTTATGTTAGTCAAACTCCCGGAGTTGAGGATCCTGCTTTTCCAAACCATGTGTATAAACTAACAAAAGCTCTCTATGGATTGAAACAAGCTCCAAGGGCTTGATATGACAAACTCAACAATTTCCTCATACAACAAAACTTTTTTAGAGGAAATGTTGATAAAACACTCTTTATAAAGACAAAGGGAAAAGACATTCTGCTTGTCGAAATTTATGTTGATGACATAATCTTTGGATCCACAAACAGTAAACTATGCAAAGAATTTGAAAACATGATGAAAGGAAGATTTGAAATGTCCATGATGGGAGAACTAACTTTCTTCTTCAGATTTCAAATCAATCAAAGCAAGAATGGAATTTTCCTAAGTCAAACCAAGTACTGTAATGATCTTTTAAAGAAATTTGGCTTTGATAAATTTAAATCCATTGATACACCCATGAGTCAAGTTTGTCATTTATTTAGAGATGAAAAGGGAAAATTTGTAGATGTGACCATGTTTAGAGGAATGATAAGATATTTATTATATCTTACAGCTAGTAGACTTGATATTATCTTTAGTGTCTGCATGTGTGCAAGATATCAAGCTAATCCAAAGGAATCCCATCTAAGTGCAGTCAAAAGAATTTTTAGATATCTAATTGGAACCAAAAATCTAGGTTTGTGGTATCCTAAGGGATCAACTTGCACTCTTGTTGGCTATTCTGATTCTGATTTTGCTGGTTGCAAATTAGACAGAAAAAGTACATCTGGTACTTGCCAACTATTAGGGAACTCACTTGTATCTTGGCATAGCAAGAAACAAAATAGTGTTGCACTTTCAACAGCTGAGGCTGAATATGTAGCTGCTGGAAGCTGTTGTGCACAAATATTATGGATGAAACAACACCTTTCTGACTTTGGTGTTGATCTTGGTATTGTGCCAATCATGTGTGACAATACTAGTGCTATAAATATTACAAAGAATCTCGTTATGCACTCAAGAACTAAGCATATAGAGATTAGACATCATTTCATTAGGGATCAATATCAAAATGGTAATATCAAGCTTGAATATATTAATACAGCTGATCAATTAGCTGATATTTTTACCAAAGCCTTACCCAAAGAAAGTTTCTTCTATATTAGAATGAAACTTGGAATAATAGATCAAAATGAAATATGATCCCTGTAACAAATCGATTGAAACATCGATTATCCTGTGACTAAATAGAAAATCAGCATTACAAAATCGATTGCATAATTGATTTATGATGCACAGTGTCTCAATTGTCAAAATAGAAAACACGATAATCGATTGCATAATCGATTTTCTAATCTCAGGTAGCAGTAAATGCTAGAGTATCCATCAATCATATCGATTGGTCAATCGATTGAATAATTGGAAAATAGTTTTAAAGAATCGATTTCATAATCGATTAATTTGTTCCCATACATCCAAAGATGTGAAATTTTCCAAACTCTAACTCGAGCATCGATTGGGTAATCGATTGTGTCAAATTTTAAAACCTGCAATCAAAATAAGTCGATTTGGAAGTCGATGTTGATATGAGAAGTTTCCTGAACTGATATGGAAATCGATTTGGACATCGATTTAGTCATTAAAAGGAAATCGGTTTTGGAATCTATTTGAAATATGACTGTTACAAAAATTATAGCCGTTGGAGGCAGTTATAATTGAGCCTTTTCACTTCCCTCCAGTAACAGTAACATCGATTGGCTAATCGATTCTGAACAGTACTATTTAAAACCATGTTGATGCAATACAAGAACATTTAGGTCTTAAGATGTCTTTTGAAGATATTGTTGACATAGGCCATCAAGCAACTGAAGAACAAAACCCCATCAACCTAGATAGTTCTGAACCTCATGGTGAGGAGACACTTGCTGAGACTAATACAGTAGTCTCTACCTCTCCCATTGGTGATAATGAGGAACAACCCTAGATTAGTTGTTTAGGACTTTGTTTTCTTTGCTGCTTTGTAATGTTCGTTTATTGCTTTGATTCATAATTCTCTCCTGTTATATCTTTTTGAATTCAATGACATAGGGGGAGAAATTTACGAATTTAACTTGTGTTGCTACTAAATTGATAAATTTTGATATAGCTCTGATACTGCTAAGTTATGTTGCTGCTCTGAAACTAAATCGATACTCTGATATTATATTGTGATAAGAAAGCTCTGATACTCTGATATTAATTTTAATAAAGTTTTTTAACAAAAGCTCTGATACTCTGATATTAAATTTAATAAATTCTTTTTAACAAGCTCAGATAATCTGATACCAAATTTTAATAAATTTGAATAGCAAGCTATGATACCAAAATCTGATACTAAACATGAATAGATTTAAATAGCTTGTGCTTATGCTGCTGAAATGAATCATGAATTCCAAAATTCAGGGGGAGTTTTTAAATAATAGTAATTATAAACTTGTAAACTCAAGGTTAAATTGTATGTTTGACATTTAATCAAAAAGAGGGAGATTGTAAGACATATGACTCCCTGATCATGACTTTGATATAGGGGGAGAATACTTGACTTATGCCTCCTTGATCATGATTTTGATATAATGTCTAAACATACAATGTATATGCATTATTTGATTGATCTAATAGTTTGAATTGAGAAATATTTCAGGAAATGAACAAACACTACACATTTGGACAAAACTTGGAAGTCAAGCAATCAATCAAAGATGGATGATATACTACCAGATTGAAGAATGATGTATAAATGTGTCTAGTGTTAATTGTGTCTATTAGGTAGACTCAATCATAATGATTTCTCATATAATATCTGCCAATGAAATCACAAAATAAGTTTTAATCAATCAAGTAATCAATCAATTGATAAATCAATTGAGCAAATCGATTGTCTAACTCACATAATAAAAGTTTCACTAAGTTAATCGATTGGGAAATCGATTACTTAAAGGGTTTCATTAAAACCTGTGTTCTGGGTTTTGACAAATCAATTGGACAATCGATTTGCACATCAATTGAGTAATCGATTTTGTGATTCACAGAACCAAGCTCGTATTGAGTTAATCGATTGGCAAATCGATTACAAAAATACTTTTTCATCAGACATGGGTTTTGTGATCAACGAAATCGATTGGACAATCAATTGAAATAAGTTTCTTAAGTTGCAAGTTTTGCACCAATCGATTAGGTAATCGATTGAAAGAATGAACTGGTTAATCATTTATCAGAAACATATTGCATAATCGATTGGCACATCGATTTTAACTGAATAGCTGAGCTACTGTAACAAGCCAAATCGATTGGTGTAAATGTTTGAGTTATAGGGAGAATTCAGCCCATTTCCAAATCGATTATGTCAATGAATGTGAGTCGACTGAGTAATCGATTGTTTTGATCTCGTTGTTTGAACAAAAGACTTACAATCGATTATTCAATCGATTCTGATATAAACTTAGTATCAGTCTCTGATTTATGCATTAAAAGAATCGACTAGCAAATCGATTAGTTCTTCTATTTTCAAGATTCAAGAAAAACAAGAAACGCGATAATCGATTAGGCAATCGATTAAGCTGAAATTACACTTTAATAAAATCGATTGGGAAATCGATTTATCTAATGTTTTTCTGAAAATATATAAACTGATTCAATCACAAATTTCACATAACACACACATACAAAAAAATAACAATTACTTTTCTCATAAACTCAAAACTGAAATACACTATGAAAAGAAGGTCATAGCCCACTAAAAATACATTGGCAAATAGTGTGTGAGATCTTCTATTGTGATTGAGTCAATCATATTAGTCTTCTTTTATTTCTTTTGTAAGAACAACTATCTGTATAGAAGTTTCTGGAAAATCCAGTGGTGTAAACTGGTGGCTATCTTTGTTGGTGCTTGTGTTCATCAAGAAGAAGTCTCAACTTGATCTCATGAGGTTTTGGCGAGTAGCTCTTAGGGATAAGTTGGTATTGTAATAAAAGTGGCGTTGAGTTGGATGGATATGCTGTGATTAAGCTGAAAAGTCTGTAAAAAGTACTCAAGTCAATTCTAGTGAAAAGCTGAAATCATTGTTGATTTCAGGACTGGATGTAGGCTATCAAACAGATAGCCGAACCAGTATAAAATTCCTGGTGCACGATTTCCTTTATCATTCCATATAATTTTTTAATAATAGAGGCCATAATTTCTAACATCTTGTGCATCTAGTGACTTCATTGTCGTCATTGGACTAACATTTAGGTCATTTTCCTCCTCCCAAGGCTTATTCTATTCCAATTAGGGTTTTTAATCAATCTTGTGCATCCAATAAGATTTGTGTCATTGGATTAACATTTTGGTCATTTTTGTCATCGCTATGGTTATTCTAGTCCATTTAGGAATTTTAACCAGCCTTGTACATCCAATTAGTTCATTTATGTCATTGGATTACCATTTAGGTCATTTCCGTCCTCCCAAGGCTTATTCTAGTGCAATTAGGATTTTTAACCAATCTTGTAAATCACATAAGTTCATTTATGTTGTTGGATTAAGATATAGGTCATTTCCGTACTCCCTAGGCTTATTCTAGTCCAATTAGGATTTTTAACCAATCTTGTAAATCACATAAGTTCATTTGTTTCAATGGATTAACATTTACGTCATTTTCATCCACCCTAGGATTATTCTAGACCGATTTGGGTTTTTAACCAATCTTTTGCATCCAATAAGTGTGATATTGTCACTGGATTAAATGCTTGGTCATTTTCGTCTTCCGTAGGCTTATTCTAGTCCAATTAGGATTTTTACCCAATCTTGTGCTTCCAATAGGATTGTTTACCTCATTGGAATAACATTTAGGTCATTTTCGTCCTACCTAAGCTTATTCTATACCATTTAGGGCTTTTAACAAGTCTTGTGCATCCAATAAGTTCATTTGTGTCATTGGATTAACACTTAGGTCATTTTCGTCCTTCGTAGGCTTATTCTAGTCCGATTAGGGTTTTGAACGAATCTTGTGCATCTGATAAATTTATTTATGTCATTGGATTAACATTTAGCTCATTTTCGTCCCCCTTAGGTTTGTACATCCAATTATTTCCTTTTGTGTCATTGGATTAACATTTAGGACATTTTCCTCCTCCCTATGCATATTTTAGTCCAATTAGGGTTTTTAACCTATCTTGGGCATCCAATAAGTTCATTTGTGTCATTGGATTAGCATTTATGTCATTTTCGTCCTTCCTAAGTTTATTTTAGACCAATTAGGGTTCTTAACAAATCTTGTGCATCCATTTAGTTCATTTTTTTCATTGGATTAACAATGGTGTCATTTTCGTCCTCCCTAGGCTTAATCTAGTCCAATTAGGGTGTTTAACCAATCTTTTGCTTCCAATAGGTGTGTTTGTCTCATTAGATTAAGATTTAGGTCATTTTCATCATCCCTAAGGTCATTTTAACCAATCTTCTAAATCACATAAGTTCATTTGTGTCATTGGATTAACATTTAGGTCATTTTCATCCTCCCTATTCTTATTCTAGTCCGATTTGGGTTTTTAACCAATCTTGTGCATCCAATAAGTGTGTTGTTTTCATTGGAATAAAATTTAGGTCATTTTTGTCCTCCCTAGCCTTATTCTAGTCCAATTAGGGTTTTTAACCAATCTTGTGCTTCCAATAAGATTGTTTGTTTCATTGGAATAACGTTTAGGTCATTTTCGTCCTCCCTTGGCTTATTCTAGTCCAATAAGGGTTTTTAACAAATCTTGTACATCTAATAGGTGTGTTTCTGCCATTAGATTAACATTTAGGTAACTGTTATCATCCCTAAGCTTATTCTAGTCTATTTAGGGCTTTTAACTAGTCTTGTGCATTCAATAAGTTCATTTATGTCGTTGGATTAACATTTAGGTCATTTTCTTGTGCATCCGATCAATTCATTAATGTCATTAGATTAACATTTAGGTCAATTTTTGTCTCCCCTCCCCCCTTATGCTTATTATATTCCAATTAGTGATTTTAACCAATCTTGTGCATCCAATACGATCGTTTGTCTCACTATGTTTAACATTTAGGTCATTTTCGTCCTTCCTTGACTTATTTTAGTCCAATTATGATTTTTAACCAATCTAGTAAATCACATAAGTTCGTTTGTGTCGTTGGATTAACATTTAGTTCACTTGCATCCTCACTAGGCTTATTCTAGTCCAATTAGGATTTTTAACCAATCTAGTAAATCACATAAGTTCATTTGTGTCATTGGATTAACATTTAGGTCATTTTCATCCTCCCTAGGCTTATTCTAATCTGATTTGGGTTTTTAACCAATCTTTTGCATCCAATAACTGTATTGTTGTCGTTGGATTAAAATTTAGGTCATTTTCGTCCTCCCTAGGCTTATTCCAGTCCAATTAAGGTTTTTAACCAATCTTGTGATTCCAATAGGATTTGTCTCATTGAAATAACATTTAGGTCATTTTCGTCCTCCCTAAGCTTATTCTAGTCCATTTAGGGCTTTTAACTAGTCTTGTGCATCCAATAAGTTCGTTTGTGTCATTGGATTAACATTTAGGTCATTTTCTTCCTTCGTAGGTTTATTCTAGTCCGATTAGGTCATTTTGAACCAATCTTGTGCATCCGATCAATTCATTTATATCATGGGATGAACATTTAGGTCATTTTCGTCCCCCTAGGCTTGTACTAGTCGAATTAGGTTTTTTAACCAATCTTGTGCATCCAGTAACTTCATTTGTGTCATTGGATTAACATTTAGGTCATTTTCCTCCTCCAATGCATATTCTAGTCCAATTAGGGTTTTTAACCAATCTTGTGCATCTAATAGGATTGTTTGTCTCATTAGATTAACATTTTGGTCATTTTTGTCCTCCCTAAGCTTATTCTAATCCAATTAGGGATTTTAACTTATCTTGTGAATCCAATAAGCTCATTTGTGTCGTTGGATTAGCATTTATGTCATTTTCGTCCTTCCTAAGTTTATTTTAGACCTATTAGGGTTCTTAACAAATCTTGTCCATCCATAAATTCATTTTTTTCAATGGATTAACAATTAGGTCATTTTCGTCATCCCTAATGTTATTCTAGTCCATTAAGGATTTTTAACCAATCTTTTTCATCCAATTTGTTCATTTTTGTCATTGGATTAACTTTTAGGTCATTTGCGTCCTCCCTAGGCTTATTCTTGTCCAATTAGGTTTTTTAACCAATCTTGTAAATCACATAAGATTATTTGTGTCATTGGATTAACATTTAGATCATGTTCATCCTCTCTAGGCTTGTTCTAGTCCAATTACGGTTTTTATCCAATCTTGTGCATCCAGTAACTTCATTGTTGTCAACTGATTAACATTTATGTCATTTTACTCCTCCCAAGGCTTATTATAATCCAATTAGGGTTTTTAACCAATCTTGTGCATCCAATAGGAATTTTTTGTCTCATAAAATTAACAATTACGTCATTTTCATCCTCCCTTGGCTTATTCTAGTCCAATTAGGGTTTTTAACCAATCTTGTGCATCATATAGGTCTGTTAGTGTCATTGGATTAACATTTAGGTCATGTTCTTCCTCACTAGGCTTATTCTTGTCCAATTAAGGTTTTTAACCAATCTTGTGCATCCAATAAGATCATTTTTGTTATTGGATTAACATATTTGTCATTTTTGCTCTCCCTAAGTTTATTCTAGACCGATTAGGTTTCCTATCAAATCTTGTGCATCCAATACGTTCATTTTTGTTTTTGGAGTAACAATTAGGTCATTTTCGTCCTCCCTAGGCTTAATCTAATCCAATTAGTATTTTTAACCAATCTTGTCCAACAAGGGTTATTTGTTTTTGGATTAACAATTAGGTCATTTGCGTCCTCCCAAGGCTTATTCTAGTCCAATTAGGGTTTTTAACCAATCTTGTGCACCTAATAGGAATTTTTTGTCTCATAGGATTAACATTTAGGTCATTTTCATCCTCCCTTGGCTTATTCTAGTCCAATTAGGGTTTTTAACCAATATTGTGCATCATATAGGTGTGTTTGTGTCATTGGATTAACATTTAGGTCATGTTGGTCCTCCCTAGGCTTATTCTTGTCCAATTAGGGGTTTTAACCAATCTTGTGCATCCAATAAGATCATTTATGTTATTGGATTAACATTTAGGTCATTTTCGCCCTCCCTAAGTTTATTCTAGACCAATTAGGTTCCCTATCAAATCTTGTGCATCCAATATGTTCATTTTTGTTTTTGGATTAACAATTAGGTAATTTTTGTCCTCCCTAGGCTTAATCTTGTCCAATTAGTATTTTTAACCAATCTTGTGCTTCAAATAGGTTTATTTGTGTCATGGGATTAACATTTAGGTCCTTTTCGTCATCCCTAAGGTTATTCTATTTCATTTCAGATTTTTAACTAGTCTTGTACATCGAATTTCTTCAGTTTTGTCATTGGATTAACATTTAGGTCTTTTGTGTACTACCAAGCTTATTCTAGTGCAATTAGGATTTTTAACCAATCTTGTAAATCACATAAGTTCATTTGTGTCGTTAGATTAACATATAGGTCATTTGCATACTCTGTAGACTTATTCTAGTCCAATTAGGATTTTTAACCAATCTTGTAAATCACATAAGTTCATTTGTGTCATTGGATTAACATTTATGTCCTTTTCATCCTCACTTGGCTTATTCTAGTCTGATTTGGGTTTTTAACCAATCTTTTGGATCCAATAAATGTGTTGTTGTCATTGGATTCAATGTTAATTCAATTTCGTGCTCTGTAGGCTTATTCTAGTTCAATTAGGGTTTTTAACCAATCTTGTGCTTCCAGTAGGATTTTTTGTCTCATTGGAATAACATTTAGGTCATTTTCGTCCTCCCTAAGCTTATTCTAGTCCCATTAGGGTTTTTAACCACTCTTGGGCATCCAATAAGTTCTTTTGTGTCATTTGATTAACATTTAGGTCATTTTCGTCCTTCGTAGGCTTATTCTAGTCCGATTAGGGTTTTGAACCAATCTTGTGCATCCAATATATTCATTTATGTCGTTGGATTAACATTTAGGTCATTTTCGTCCCCCCAGGCTTGTACTAGTCCATTTAGGGTTTTTACCCAATCTTGTGCATCTAGTAACTTCATTGGTGGCATTGGATTAAAATTTAGGTCATTTTCCTCCTCCCTAGGCATATTCTAGTCTAATTATGGTTTTTACCCAATCTTGGGCATCATATAGGTGTGTTTGTGTCATTGGATTAACATTGAGGATTTTTAACCAGTCTTGTACACCAAATTAGGATTTTTAACCAGTCTTGTACACCCAATTAGTTCATTTGTGTCATTGGAATAACATTTAGGTCATTTGCGTCCTCTCTAGGCTTATTCTAGTCCAATTAGAATTTTTAAACAATCTTGTAAATCACATAAGTTCATTTGTGTCGTTGGATTATCATTTAGGTCATTTGCGTCCTCCCTAGGCTTATTCTAGTCCAATTAGGATTTTTAACCAATCTTGTAAATCACATAAGTTCATTTTTGTCATTGGATTAACATTTAGGTCATTTTGATCCTCCCTAAGCATATTCTAGTCCAATTTGGGTTTTTGACCTAGCTTGTGCATCCAATAGTATTGTTTGCCTGTTTAGATTAACATTTGGGTCATTTTCGTCTCCCTTGGCTTATTCTAGTCCAATTAGTATTTTTAACCAATCTTGTGCATCATATAGTTGTGTTTGTGTTATTGGATTAACATTTAGGTTATTTTTGTCCTTCCTTGGCTTATTCTAATCCAATTAGGGATTTTTACCAATCTTATGTATCCAATAAGTTCTTTTTTTTATTGGATTAACAATTACGTCATTTTCGTCCACCCTTAGCTTAATCTAGTCCACTTAGGATTTTTAACCAATCTTGTGCTTCCAAGAGGTGTGTTTCTGTCTTTGGATTAAGATTTAGGTAATTTTCGTCATCCATAAGGTTATTTTAGATCATTTAGGATTTTTAACCAACCTTGTCCATCCATTTAGTTCATTTGTGTCAATGGATTAACATCAAGGTCATTTGCGTCCTCCCTAGGCTTATTCTAGTCCAATTAGGAGTTTTAACCAATCTTGTAAATCACATAAGCTCATTTGTGTCATTGGATTTACATTTTGGTCATTTTCATCCTCCCTAGGCTTATTCTTGTCCGATTTGAGTTTTTAACCAATCTTCTGAATCCAATAAGGGTGTTGTTGTCATTGGATTAAAATTTATGTCATTTTCATCCTCCATAGGCTTATCTAGTCCAATTAGAGTTTTTAACCAATCATGTACTTCCAATAGGATTGTTTGTCTCATTGGAATAACATTTAGGTCCTTTTCATCCTCCCTTTGCTTATTCTAGTCCAATTAGGGTTTTTAACAAATCTTGTGCATCTAATAGGTGTGTTTTTGCCATTGGATTAACCTTAGGTCATTGTCGTCATCCCTAATCTTATTCTAGTCCATTTAAAGCTTTTAACCAGTCTTGTGCATCCAATAAGTTCATTTGTGTCGTTGGATTAACATTTAGGTCATTTTCATCCTCTAAAGGCTTATTCTAGTCAGATTAGGTTTTTGAACCAATCTTGTGCTTGCGATAAATTCATTTATGTCATTAGATTTACATTTAAGTCATTTTCGTCCCCCCTAACCTTATTCAATTCCAATTAGTGTTTTTAACCAATCTTGTGCATCCAATACGATTGTTTCTCTCATTGGGTTAAAATTTAGGTCATTTTCATCATCCATTGGCTTATTTTAGCCCAATTAGGGTTTTTAACCAATATTCTGCATCATGCAGGTGTGTTTTTGTCATTGGATTAACATTCTGGTCATTTTCGTCCACACTAGGCTTGTTCTACTCCCATTAGGGGTTTTAACCAATCTTGTGCATCCAATAAGTTCATTTGTGTCATTGGTTTAACATTTAGTTCGTTTTTTCCTCCCTAAGTTTAATCTAGTCCAATTACGGTTCTTAACAAATCTTATGCATCCAATATGTTCATTTTTGTCATTGGATTACAATGAGTTCATTTTCGACCTCCGTAGGCTTAATCTAATCTAATTAGGATTTTTAACCAACCTTGTGCTTCCAATAGGTGTGTTTGTGTCATTGGATTTACAGTTAGGTCATTTTCGTCATCCCTAAGGTTATTCTAGTCCATTTAGGATTTTTAACAAGTCTTGTTCATCCAATTTGTTCATTTGTGTCATTGGACTAACTTTTAAGTCATTTGCGTCCTCCCTAGGCTTATTCTTGCCGAATTAGGAATTTTAACCAATCTAGTAAATTGCATAAGTTCATTTGTGTCATTGGATTAACATTTAGGTCATTTTCATCCTCCCTTGGCTTATTCTTGTCCGATTAGGGTTTTTAACCAATCTTGTGCATCTAATAAATCTTGTGTATCCAGTAAGTTCATTGTTGTCATTGGATTAACCTTTATTTCATTTTCCTCCTCCCAAGGCTTATTCTAGTCAAATTAGGGTTTTTAACCAATTTTGTGCATCAAATAGGATTTTTTGTCTCATAGAACTAACATTTAGGTCATTTTCATCCTCTTTTGGCTTATTTTAGTCCAATTAGGGTTTTTAACCAATCTTGTGCATCATATAGGTGTGTTTGTATCATTGGATTAACATTTAGGTCATGTTCGTCATCCCTAGGATTATTCTAGTCCAATTAGGATTTTTAACCAATCTTGTGTATCCAATAAGTGTGTTGTTGTAATTGGATTAAAATTGAGGTTATTTTCGTCCTCCCTAGGCTTATTCTAGTCCAATTAGGGTTTTTAACCAATCTTTTGCTTCCAATAGGATTGTTTGTCTCATTGAAATAACATTTAGGTCATTTTCGTCCTCCCTTGGCTTCTTCTAGTCGATTTAGAATTTTTAACAAATCATGTGCATCTAATAGGAGTGTTTCTGCCATTGGATTAACATTTAGGTCATTTTCGTCATCCTTAGGCTTATTTATTCCATTTAGGGCTTTTAACCAATTTTCTGCATCCAATAAGTTCATTTGTGTCGTTGGATTAACATTTAGGTCATTTTCGTCCTCCGAAGGCTTATTTTAGTTAGATTAGGGTTTTGAACCAATCTTGTGCATCCGATAATTCATTTATGTCATTAGATTAACATTTATGTCATTTTCGTCCCCCCCTAGGCGTATTCTCCCTTGGCTTATTTTAGTCCAATTAGGGATTTTAAACAATCATGTGCATCATGCATGTGTGTTTGTGCCATTGGATTAACATTTAGGTCATTTTTGTCCACCTTGGGCTTATTCTATTCCAATTAGGGTTTTAATCAATCTTGTGCATCCAATAATTTCATTTGTCTAATTGGATTAACATTTATTTCATTTTCATCCTCCCCATGCTTATTCTAGTCCGATTTTAGTTTTTAACCAATCTTGTGCATCCAATAGGTGTGTTATTGTCATTGGATTAAAATTTAGGTCATTTTCGTCCTCCCAAGGCTTATTCTAGTCCAATTAGGGTTTTTAACAAATCTTGTGCTTCCAATAGGATTGTTTGTCTCATTGGAGTAACATTTAGTTCATTTTCGTCATCCCTAAGCTCATTCTAAACCATTTCGGGCTTTTAACTAATCTTGTGCATCCAATAAGTTCATTTGTGTCATTGGATTAACATTTAGGTCATTTTCGTCCTCCCTAAGTTTATTCTAGTCCAATTAGGGTTCTTAACATATCTTGTACATCCAATAAGTTCATTTTTGTCATTAGATTAAAATTTAGTTCATTTTTTTCATCCCTAGGCTAAATCTAGTCCAGTTAGGGTTTTTAACCAATCTTTTGCTTCTAGTAGGTGTGTTTGTGTCATTGGATCAACGTTTAGGTCATTATCGTCATCCCTAAGGTTATTCTAGTCCATTTAGGCTTTTTTACCAGTCTTGTTAATCCAACTAGTTCATTTGTTTCATTGGATTAACATTTAGGTCATTTTCGTACTCGATAGGCTTTTTCTTTTCCGATTAGGATTTTGACCCAATCTTGTGCACCCGATAAATTAATTTATGTAATTGGATTGACATTTAGGTCATTTTTGTCCTCCCTGGGCTTGTCCTAGTCCAATTAGGATTTTTAACCAATCTTGTGTATCCAGTAACTTCATTTGTGTCATCGGATTAACATTTACGTCATTTTCGTCCTCTCTACGCTTATTCTATTCCAATTAGGGTTTTTATCCAATCTTGTGCATCCAATAAGTTCATTTGTGTCATTGGATAAACATTTAGGTCATTTTTTTCAACCCTAAGTTTATTCAAGTCCAATTAGGGTTCCTCACAAATTTTGTGCATCCGATAAGTTCATTTTAGTCATTGGATTAAAATTTATGTCATTTTTGTCATCCCAAGGCTTAATCCAGTCCAATTAGGTTTATTAACCAATCTTGTACTTCCAATAGGTGTTTTTGTGTCATTGGATTAACATTTAGGTCATTGTGATCATCTCTAAGGTTATTCTAGTCCATTTAGGCTTTTTAACCAATCTTGTTCATCCAATTAGTTCATTTGTGTCATTAGATTAATATTTAGGTCATTTGTGTCCTCCCTAGGCTTATTCTAGTCCAATTAGCATTTTTAACAAATCTAGTAAATCATATAAGTTGATTTGTGTCATTGGATTAGCATTTAGGTCATTTACATCCTCCCTTGGTTTATTCTAGTACGATTTGGGTTTTTAAACAATCTTTTGCATCCAATACGTATGTTGTTGTCATTTGAATAAATTTTGGTCATTTTCGTCCTCCCTACGCTTATTCTAGTCCATTTAGGGTTTTTAACAAGTCTTGTGCATCCATTAAGTTCATTGGTGTCACTGGATGAACATTAACGTCATTTTTGTCCTCTGTAGACTTATTCTAGTCTGATTAGCGGTTTGAACTAATATGTGTGTTTGTGTCATTGGATTAACATTTTGGTCATTTTGGTCATCCTTAAGCTTATTCTATGCATTAAGGCTTTTGAACTAGACTTGTTCATTCAATTAGTTCATTTGTGTCATTGGATTAGCATTTAGGTCATTTGCATCCTCCCTAGGGTTATTCTAGTCCAATTAGGATTTTTAACCAATCTAGTAAATCACATATGTTGATTTGTGTCGTTGGATTAACATTTAGGTCATTTTCATCCTCCTTGGGATTATTCTAGTTCGATTTGGGTTTTTAACCAATCTTGTGCATCCAATAGGTGTGTTGTTTTCATTGGATTAAAATTTAGGTCTTTTTTGTCCTCCCTTGGCTTATTCTAATTTAGTTAGGATTTTAAACCAATCTTGTGCATCCAATAGGTTCATTTGTGTTGTTGGATTAACATATAAGTCATTTTCGTTCTCCCTAGGCTTATTCTAGTCCATTTAGGGATTTTAACTAGTCGTGTGCATCCAATAAGTTCATTTGTGTCAATGGACTAACATTTAGGTCATTTTCAACCTCCCTAGGATTATTCTAGTTCGATTTGGGTTTTAAACCAATGTTGTGCAAGCAATAGGTGTGTTGTTGTCATTGGATTAAAACATAGGTCATTTTCGTCCTCCCTAGGCTTATTCTACTCTAATTAGGGTATTTAACCAATCTTGTGCTTCCAATAGGACTGTTTGTCGCATTGGGATAACATTTAGGTCATTTTTGTGTTCCCTTGGCTTATTCTAGTCCAATTAGGGTTATTAACCAATCAAGTGACTCTAATAGGCGTGGTTCGGTGATTGGATTAACATTATGGTCATTTTCATCATCCCTAAGTTTATTCTAGTCCATGTAGGGCTTTTAACCAGTCTTGTGCATCCAATATGTTCATTTGTGTCATTGGATTAACATTTAGGTCCTTTTCATCCTCCCTAGGCTTATTCTAATCCGATTAGGGTTTTGAACCAAACTTGTGCACCCGATAAATTCATTTTTGTCATTAGATTAACAATTAGATCTTTTTCGTCCTCCCTAGTCTTAATCTTGTCCAATTAGTGTTTTTAAACAATCTTGTGCATCCAATAGGTTTGTGTGTGTCATTGGATTAACATTTAGCTCATTTTCACCCTCCTTGCGATTGTTCTAGTCCAATTTCGGTTTATAGCTAATAATGTGCATCCAACAAGGTCATTTGTGTCATTGGATTATCATTTAGGTCATTTTCGTCCTCCCTAGGCTTATTCTAGTCCAATTAGGGTTTTTAAGCAATCTTATGTGTCCAATAGGCGTGTTCATCTCATTGATTAACAATTAGGTCATTTTAGTCCTCGCTTGGCTTATTCTAGTCCAACTAGGGGTTTTAACCAATCTTGTACATCAAATAGGTGTGCTTCTCTCATTGGATTAACATTTAGCTCATTTTCATCCACCATTGGCTTAATTTAGTCCAATTAGGGTTTTAAACCAATCTTGTGCATACAATAGGAGCGTTTGTGTCATTGGAATAACATTTAGGTGATTATCGTCCTCTCTGGGCTTATTGTAGTCCAATTAGGGTTTTTAACCAATCGTGTGCATCCAATAAGTTCATTTGTGTTATTGGATTAACATTTAGGTCATTTTCGTCATTTGTAGGCTTATTGTTGTTCAATTATGATTTTTAATCAAACTTGTGCATCCAATAAGTTCATTTGTGTCAGAAGATTAACATTTACGTTATTTTTGTCCTCCCTAGACTTATTTTACTTTGAGTATGGTTTTTAACCATTCTTGTGCTTCCAATGACACAAATGAACTTATTGGATGCACAAGATTGGTTAAAAACCCTAATTAGACTAGAATAAGCCTAAAGATGACGAAAATGACCTAAATGTTAATTCAATCAAACAAATGAACTTATTGGATGCACACGATTGGTTAAAAATCCTAATTGGACTACAATAAGCCCAGAGAGGACGATAATCACCTAAATGTGATTCCAATGACCTAAATGACCTAAATGTTAATTCAATGAAATAAAAAAAAAACTTATTGGATGCACAAGATTGGTTAAAAACCCTAATCGGACTAGAATAAGCCTAGAGAGAACGATAATGACCTAAATGTTAATCCAATGACACAAATGACTTATTGGATGCACAAGATTGGTGATAAACCCTAATTGGACTAGAATAAGCTTAGAGAGGAAGAAAATGACCTAAATGATAATCCAATGAGTTAAACGCACATATTAGATGCACAACTTTGGTTAAAAACCATAATTGGACTAGAATAAACCAAGGGAGGACGAAAATGACCTAAATGTTAATCCAATGAGACTAACACACCTATTGGAGGCACAAGATTGGTTAAAAATCCTTATTGGACTAGAATAAACATAAGGTGGACGAGAATGATCTAAATATTAGTCCAATGACACAAATACACATATTGGATGCACAAGATTGGTTAAAAACCAAACATGAACTAGAATAAGCACTGGGAGGACGAAAATGACATAAACCTTAGTCCGATGACACAAACACACCTACTGGATGGACAAGATTTACTAAAAGCCCTAATTTGACAAAATGTTAATCCATTGACACAAATGAACTTGTTGGATAAACAAGATTGGTAAAAAAAAACCCTAATTGAACTAGAATAAGCTTAGGGAGGACGAAAATAACCTAAATGTTAATCCAATGACACAAATGAGCTTACTGGATGCACAAGATTGGTTATAAACCCTAATTGGACTAGAATAAGCCTAGAGTGGACGAAAATGACCTAAATGTTAATCCAATGAGACAAACACACATATTGGACTGGAATAAGCTTAGGGAAGACGAAAATTTCCTAAATTGCAATCCACTTACACAAATTTAATTATTAGAAGCACAAGATTTGTTTAAAAAAACCCTTATTGGACTGGAAAAAGGCTAGGGAGGACGAAAATGAGTTAAATGTTAATCCAATGACACAAAAAAACCAAGGGAGGATGAAAATGACCTAAATGTCAATCCAATGACACAAATGAACTTATTGTATGCACAAGATTTGTTAAAAAAACACGAATTGGACTAGAATAAGCCAAGGGAGGAAGAAAATGACCTAAATGTTAATCCAATGACACAAACACACCTATTGGATGCACAAGATTGGTTAAAAACGCTAATTTGACCAGAATAAGATTTAGGATGACGAAAATGACCTAAATGTTAATCCAATAACACAACCACACCTATTAGATGCACAAGAGAGATTAAAAACCCTAATTGGACTAGAATAAGCCAATGGAGGACGAAAATGACCTAAATGTAAATCGACGGAGACAAACACATATAATGTTCCACAAGATTGGTTAAAAACCCTAATTCAACTGGAATAAGCCTACGGCGGAAGAAAATCACCTAATAATTAAAATAATGAAACAAACACACCTATTGGATGCACAAGATTGCTTAAAACCCCTGATTGGACTAGAATAAACCTAGGGAGGATAAAAATGACCTAAATGTTAATCCAAAGATACAAATGTACTTCTTGGATGCACAAGATTAGTCAAAACCCTTAAAAGAACTATAATAAGCCTAGGAGGACGAAAATGACATAAATGTTAATCCAATGACACAAATGAACTTATTGGATGCACAAGATTAGTTAAAAACCCTAATTGGACTAGAATAAGCCAAGGGAGGACGAAACTGGCCAAAATCTTAGTCCAATGAGACAAATGAACTTATTGGATGCAAATCATTAGTTAAAAACCCTAATTGGACTATAATAAGCCTAGGTAGGACAAAAATGACCTAAACGTTTATCAAATGACACAAACACACCTATTGGATGCACATGATTGGTTAAAAACCTTAATTGGACTACAATAAGCCTAGTGTGGAAAAAAAATGGACTTGTTGGATGAAAAAGATTAGTTAAAAACCCTAATTGGACTAGAATAAGCCAAGTGATGATGAAAATGACCAATATGATAATACAATGACCCTCATTGGACTATAATAAGCATAGGGAGGAAGAAAATGACCTAAATAGTAATCTAATTACACAAACACCCCTATTGAATGCACAAGATTGGTTAAAAACCCTAATTGGACAAGAATAACCCAAGGGAGGACGAAAATTACCTAAAGGTTAATCCAATGAAACAAACACATCTATAGGATCCACAAGATTGGTTAAAAACCCTAATTGGACTAGAATAAGCCTAGCGAGGACATAAATCACCTAAATGTTAATCGAATGACACAAATGAACTTATTGGATGCACAAGATTGGCTAAAAACCCTAATTTGACTAGAATAAGCCTAGGAAGGATGAAAATGACAAAATGTTAATCCATTGACACAAATGAAATCATTGGATGCACAAGATTGGTTAAAATCCCTAATCGGACAACAATAAGCCTAGGGAGGACGAAAATGACCAAAATGTCAATCCAATGACACAAATGAACGTATTGGATGTTGGTTTATATGGCCTCTATTATTAAAAAATTATATGAAATGACTTCACTAATTTTACAAGATTATTAACCAAGTTAATAGTGACAGTTTCTAAGTATTGAAATTAATATTGAAACCAACGTGATCAATATTATTCCAATTCATCAGTTGTAGATCCAAAAACTTAACAAGACATCGGTTCTCATACACATGTATTTTAAAGATAAGCATACATATACAATCCTTATTCAAAAGATAAATCAAGACAGAAATTCACATACGAACATTCAAGAACAAATATTCAAGATCAATATAAAGAGAAGATATAAAGGAAATAATGCACCAGGAATATCGCGTATCTTGTTTTTCTTGAATCTTGAAACTATATGAACTAATCGATTTCCTAATTGATTCTTTTAATGCATTTTTCAGAAACTGATACTCAGTTCATATCAGAATCGATTGAATAATCATTTATAGATGTTTTTTTCCAACAACGAGATCAAAACAATCGATTATCCAGTTGACTTACATAATCGATTTTGCAATGAGCTAAATTCTCCCTATAACTTAAACATTTAGTCCAATCGATTTACCAATCGATTTCACTGGTCACAGGGACTCAGATGTTTTTCTCCAATCGATATGTCAATTGATTTGGCTTCTTACAAAGACTTAGCTATTTAATAAAAATCCTTGTGCCAATCGATTATGTAATATGTTTCTGATAACTGATTAACCAGTTCATTCATTCAATCGATTGCTTAGTCGATTGGTGCAAAACTTGCAACTTAAGAAACTTATTTCAATTGATTGTCCAATCGATTGTGTTGGTCACAGAACACATGTCTGATGAAACAATATTTTCGTAATCGATTTGCCAATCGATTAACTCAGTAAGAGCTTGGTTATGTGATTTACAAAATCGATTAGTCAATTGATGTGAAAATCGATTGCCCAATTGATTGGTTTAATCACATAACACAGGTTTTAATAAAACCCTTTAAGTAATCGATTTCCCAATCGATTTACTTAATAAAACCTTTATTCTGAGTCAAACAATCGATTGCTCAATTGATTTATCAATTGATTTATTACTTGATTGATTAAAACTCATTTTATGATTTCATTGGCAGATATCATGTGAGAAATCATTATGATTAAGTCTACCTAATGAACACTATTAACACTAGACACATTTATACATCATTCTTCAAGCCTTGTAGTATATCATCCATTTGTGCTTGATTGCTTGAGTTCCAAGTTTTTGTCCAAGTGTTTAGTGTGTGAATGTGTTCCTGAAATGTTTCTCAATTCAAACCATTAGATAAATCAAATAATGCATGTTCATTGTATGTTTGGACTTTATATCAAAATCATGATCAAGGAGGCCTATGTCTTACAATCTCCCCTTTTTTGATTAAATGACAAACATACAATTTAACTTTGAGTTTATAATATTATAATAACTATTATTTAAAAGCTCCCCCTGAATTATAGACTTCATAATTCATTCTAAGTTTGATATCAGAGCATCCAATTTGAAATCATTTAAGTTCGGTAATAGAGCACATAAGAGTACACTTTATTCAACTTTATTTAAAATTTGTATATCAGAGTGTTCATGCAAATTGTGTATCAGAGCATTCATCAGATCACAAAATTAGATCACATAAACACAATTTTGCAGTTTAAAGCACAACATCAGCACAATGCATCAGAGCATTCAATGTATCAGATTATTCAGATTTCAGTATCATAGCATAAATTTGCATTTTAGTATCAAAGCACAAATACAAATTTCAGATTTCAGTATCAGAGCATTCAGAACAAATTGACAATTTACAATTTGAAGTACATCATCAGCACAATGTATCAGAGCACAAATTTGCACAAATTTAAATTCATTCACATTTTAGTATCAGAGTACAAGTGAGCACAAGTGATTGGAGCACAAAAACAATAGCTAATCTAGGGCTGTTCCTCATTATCACCAATGGGAGAGACAGAGACTGTCGTATTGGTCTCAGCAAGTGTCTCCTCACCATGAGGTTCATAACTATCTAGGTTGATGGGGTTTTGTTCTTCACTTGCTTGATGGCCTATGTCAACAATATCTTCAAATGATAGTTTAAGACCTAAATGTTCTTGTATGCATCAACATCCTGAACAACTGAGGTCAGAGTTGCTTGGAGTTTCCTTAGAGAGGCTTCCACTCTAGCATTGTGAGCAGCCTGAGTCTCCATAAATTCCAGCAACTTAGCTAAAACCACAGATTGGTTTTCAGCTGGCTCAAGTTGTTCCGCATTTGGTTGAGCTCTCGTCCAAACACCATTAATCCTTTTCAATTTCATTTGATTAACAATTGATTCTCCAAAAGTTACAGTGGTTTTGGTTGATTCTTCATTGACAAAAGAAATTTTAAAATGTCTCAGAATCTTGGTTATTAGTTGGGGGTAGGGAAGCAGCAACTTTCCTTGTGCTGATTCTAACATGTTCCTCAGTATGATCCAAGCCCAGCTCATCTTGAGCTCCTTGTATAGTCCCCATAGCAGAATTATATCCAGCTCTTGCACAAAAGCATGATTGCCTGATCTAGGTACCAATATCCTTGTCAGCACATACATCAGCATTCGATGTTGGACCTTCATTTGATCGATTGGAAGAGATATCTGTACCACAAATCCTTCGATCATCAGGTCTTGAATTGCTGTGTGCCTGTCTACCGATGATTCCCATTCATCATCAGCACAATCAGGACCAGTCCTGCCATCAATAGATTCTCCATAAAAGGGCAGTCCTGTCAGATTGGAGAACTCTTCAAAGGACATAAACATTTTCTTCCCTTTAACTTCAGACTCAAAACCAGTGTTTGTGAGTTTGAAGTTTGAGTAGAAAGCTTTAATCAGTTTTGGATAGGTGTCGAGGGAGCAGGAAAGAAAATCCACCAAACCATGAAATCTGATGTGGTTTTGGAATGTGAAGCCGTTTGAATCAAAGTAAGCAAAATCCAGAGTCCTTGCCTCATGGATTTTTCTTTTTTGAAAAGTAGGAGATAGAGCAAAGTCCTCAGGTTTACCTTTAGAAGATTGAGGCTTTTTGGGTTAAGGAGAAGAAATGGGTTTCTTCTTCTTCAGTGTTGGCTCTTTCATTGCGTCACTCATTAGTTTTTCAGTGGGAGGATCCTTCCTTTTCTTTGTTTTCCCTTGATCAATGGCTATAGCTTTCCCTTTTTCATATGCCGTGATCTTATGCATTGGAATGGAAACTCGTTTTGAAGTGGGTGGAGGTGAGGGGGTTTTACCACTTGAGGATGAAGAAGATGGTGATTTGTAACTAGTTTGTTTTACTCTAGCCATAAGATTTAGGAAGTTTGAGATGGTTTAAGAAATCAGAGAAACTTTAGAAGGGTGAGAGTTCAGAGAAAACGCAGAGAGATTTGAGAAATTTGAAGAAAGTGCGTTACGAAATCGATTTAGGGTTATAAGTAGTGTGTTTAGAATCGATTTTCCAATCGAATTTTTTTAAGTATTCGCACACGTACGTCGATTGGTCAATCGATTAGATTATCGTTACTGGGGGGAAGTGAAAAAGACTATCATCATTGCCTCCAACGGCTAGTAAATTTTTGCAACAGTCATATTTCAAATCGATTCCCAAATCGATTTCTTTAATGACTGAATCGATTTCCAAATCGATTTCCATATCAGTTCAGAACACTTCTCATATCAGGATCGACTTTCAAATCGACTTAAAATGTGACACAATCGATTACCCAATCGATGCGCAGGCTGGATTTTGGAAACTTTCTCACATCTTTGATGTCTGGTAAAATAAATCGATTATTCAATCGATTCTTTAAACCATTTTTCAATACTTCAATCGATTTACCATTAGATTGATTTGATGACTACTTCAGCCTTTACTGATTTTTGGGTGTACAAATCGATTATGCAATCGATTTTTGCGTTTCCTAAATAGACAATTCAGACACTGTGAAGTATAAATCGAATATGAAATCGATTTTGTAATGCTGTTCCTAGTATGTCACAGGATAATCGATGTCTCAATCGATTTTTCACAGGGATCATATTTCAGTTTGATCTATAATTCCAAGTTTCATTCTAATATAGAAGAAACTTTCTTTGGGTAAATCTTTGGTAAAAATATCAGCTAATTGATCAGAAGAATTAATGTATTCAAGCATGATATTACCATTTTGTATTGATCCCTAATGAAAAGATGTCTAATCTCAATATGCTTAGTTCTTGAGTTCATAACAGGATTCATTGTTATATTTATGGCACTAGTATTGTCACACATGATTGGCACAGTTCCAAGATCAACACCAAAGTCAGATAGGTGTTGTTTCATCCATAAAATTTGTGCACAACAGCTTCAAGTAGCTACATATTCAGCCTCAGCTATTGAAAGTGCAACACTATTTTGTTTCTTGCTATGCCAAGATACAAGTGAATTCCCTAATAGGTGGAAAGTACAAGATGTACTTTTTCTGTCCAATTTGCAACCAGCAAAATCAGAATCAGAATAGCCAACAAGAGTGCAAGTTGATCCCTTAGGATACCATAAACCTAAATTTTTGGTTCCTATTAGATATCTAAAGATTCTCTTAACTGCACTTAGATGGGATTCCTTAGGGTTAGCTTGATATCTTGCACACATGCAGACACTAAACATAATATCAGGTCTGCTAGATGTAAGATATAATAAAGATCCTATCATGCCTCTAAACATTGTTACATCTACAGATTTTCCCTTTTCATCTCTTTCTAAATGGCAAGCTTGACTCATGGGTGTATCAATGGGTTTAAATTTATCAAAGTCAAACTTCTTTAAAAGATCATTACAATATTTTGTTTGACTTATTAAAATACCATTCTTGCTTTGATTGATTTGAAATCCTAAGAAGAAGGTTAATTCTCCCATCATTGACATTTCAAATCTTCCTTTCATCACATTTTCAAATTCTTTGCAAAGTTTACTGTTTGTGGAACCAAAAATATGTCATCAACATAAATTTTGACAAGCAGAATGTCTTTTCCCTTTTTCTTTATAAAGAGTGTTTTATCAACATTTCCTCTTAAAAATTCTTGCTGTAAGAGGAAATTGTTGAGTTTGTCATACCAAGTCCTTGGAGCTTGTTTCAATCCATAGAGAGCTTTTGTTAGTTTATAAACATGGTTTGGAAAAGCAGGATCCTCAAATCCTGGAGTTTGACTAACATAAACCTCCTCTTGGATATCTCCATTTAGAAAAGCACTCTTTACATCCATTTGATACAATTTAAAATCCATGATACAAGCATAAGCAAGCAGAATCCTAATTGCTTCTAATCTGGCTACAGGCGCATAAGTTTCATCATAGTCAATACCCTCTTCCTGATTATAACTTTTAGCAACTAGTCTAGCCTTATTCCTAGTTATTACTCCATTTTCATCCATCTTATTCCTAAACACCCATCTAGTTCCAATTATATGTTTGTTTTCTAGTTTAGGAACTAAGATCTATACCTTGTTTCTCTCAAATCGATTAAGCTCTTCTTGCATGGCAATTATCCAGTCATTGTCCATGATAGCTTCTTTAATATTCTTAGGTTCTACTTGAGATACAAAGGCTGTGAAATTGCAGAAGTGTCTAAGGGTTTTTCTAGTAGCAACTCCTTTAGAGATTTCTCCTATTATGTTGTCAATGGGATGGTTTTTGTTAAACTTCCATTCCTTAGGTAAGTCATCTTCCCATATAGGTTCAATACAATCAAGGTTAGTTGGAGGTACTGCTTCATTAGGTTCTGTAGGATCAGATTCTACAATTTCATCCAAAGAATCACCAACTATAGGAGGGGTGCTGTTCAAGTTTTCAGCAAACATTTCATCAAATTTTACATGAACAGATTCCTCTATAGTTTTAGTTCTTTTATTGTAGATCCTATAGGCCTTACTAGATTGTGAATATCCTAGAAAGATTCCCTCATCTGCCTTAGAGTCAAACTTTCTTAGATGCTCTTTTCCATTATTCAATACAAAGCATTTTCATCCAAAGACTCTAAAGTAAGAAATGTTTGGTTTTCTACCCGTGTATAACTCATAGGGAGTTTTTCTAAGTATAGGCCTAATTAGAACTCTATTAACTACATGTGTGGCTGTGCTTATTGCATCAACCCAAAAATATTTAGGAAGATTTGAGTCTTTAATCATAGTTCTAGCTAGTTCTTCTAGAGATCTATTCTTCCTTTCTACAACTCCATTTTGTTGTAGAGTTCTTGGGGCTGAGTAAATGTGGTGAATTCCATTTTGTTCATAGTAATTGTTAAAGGATTCATTTTGGAATTCTCCATCATGATCACTCTTAATGGATATTATTTTCTGATTCTTCTCATTTTGAACTAAATTTGCAAATTTTTTGAAAATAGAGAAGGCTTCACACTTGTGAGACAAAAAAAATGTCAAAGTATACCTAGAGTAATCATCTACTAACACATAACCATACAAGTTTCCTCCAAAGCTTTTTACTTGAGATGGACCAAACAGATCCATATGTATTAATTGTAAAACCTTATTGGTTTGAACTAAATCTATTGGGGGAAAGGATGACTTAACTACACTACGCCAAAAATTGCCTTTTACAGCGCTTTTTTAAAGCCTTCTACAGCGCTTTTTCAAAAAAAAAAAAGCGCTGTGGATTCGAGCGCTGTAAAAGATACAACAGCGCTTTTAAAAAAGCGCTCTTAAAGACACCTTTTATAATGCGCGCTTATTACGCACCTTTTACAGCGCTTGTTACAAAAAAGCGCTGTAAAAGGCTTACCCATATTTCATATATTTGGGGTACCTTTTACAGCGCTTTTTTGTAACAAGCGCTGTAAAAGGCTTACCCATATTTCATTTATTTGGGGTACCTTTTACAGCGCTTTTTTGTAACAAGCGCTGTAAAAGGCATACCCATAATTTATATTTGGAATGCCTTTTACAGCGCTTTTTTGTAACAAGCGCTGTAAAAGGCATACCCATATTTTATATATTTGGGGTACCTTTTACAGCGTTTTTTTGTAACAAGCGCTGTAAAAGGCATACCCATAATTCATATTTGGTATGCCTTTTACAGCGCTTTTTATAACAAGCGCTGTAAAAGGTGTTATTTTTTTTTTAACCCTTTATATATTTTAAAAGCGTTTTTAGCTTTTATGGCACTTTTTTTATAAAGCGCTGTCTTTTGTCTTTTAATCCAAAATTAGTTTGAACCAGTTCACACAACACAACACATCCAGAATCAGTAATTTAGAACATATTCATGTGCATGTTAAAACAGAAACAGAATCAGTAAAACAACCAGAACCAGAACCAGAGCCCATAATCAGTTAAAACATAATCAGTTCACACAATATGATACATATATATTATCCTGTAACACAGTAATTTACAACATAAGTAATTAAATATACATTGAACCTAATTTACAATATATTCATATACATGTTTATATACTGTCCTATGATCATATACATATAATAACTATGCACCATATAATATTCAGATCCCTTGCCCAGCAGCATGCTATTTCCCAGAAAATCAAATAATTTTCATTTCAAGCACATACTCACACCATTCCTCCTTTAATTACATCAGATCTTGCTCAGAATATGATGAAGTGGCATTATCAAAGTACTGCAATATAAAAATTGAACATATTATATTAAGTTAATATCAAATATATAGATAATTTATATATGAAAATCATATAATCAAAATACCGTACCGTTTCTGGGACAATAGTTTTATTCTTGTCAACAATCTCCTTCATGAATCTCAATACGTAGTACCCACAGTCGATGTTGTTTGTTTGACGAGGGCACTTTATTGGGATCCATGTAATATTATTAGACTTTTGGTTCGACACTACCGCACCTCTTTGAGCTCGAAAAACTTTTAATGCACTATCAAATGAATAAATGTGATTATTTAAGCATGAACAAACACTTATTTATATATATGTGTAACAAAAATAAATGAATATTACTTACGTGTCGAACAAAGTCTTGATTTCGGAGTGATTGTTGTAATCGCCATGCAAGGGATCCAAATAGTATATAACTTCAGAGACGGCATTGATTGCAAATAGCACCCAATGTGCCCTACAACAACAAAAAATTGGTTAAACAATTTTGTCTATACACAACTAATAAATTAAATTCTCATCAATTAAAAAAGATAAAATTACGTACCCTGAATTATATGGTGCTAAGAACAATTTATCCTTTGAAATATTTCCTAAAAACATATTTACAATGTATTTCTTTACATTGTCTTCATCGAGTTTCCACATGGACGTTTTATGCAGAGAGAAGAATGAGTATTTATTCGATAATTTCCTCGGGCACACGACCTTCTCATGCAAAAACCTTCAATGAAAATTTTAAACTAGATTAATTACCATTACATTTAATTAATTACCAATAAATGCAATTAAAAGTATTTTTTACCTTATATACAAGCTCATTACAGTTGCACTGAGCTCCTTATGTTCGAGAAGTTCGTATACGTGCTCCTTGTCGAACAATTCCTCATACTCCTCTCCGAATATTTCTTTATTCATGTGTATCATGCGCGAATCGTCGCTGCTGCACAGGTTCTTTTTTACTTGGATGTCAAGACACGCCCCGTATTTACCAAGGCGTGGCTGATTTATTTTAGGAGCAGCAGCAGCAACGACTGATTTGCCACGATCCAATTTTTTTATTGCTGCAAATTTGGCAGCTTTATTGGCCTCCGGCCTTTGTAATTTGGCAGCTCTATTAACCTCCAATTTTTGAGGTTTGCTGCCTTTTTTTGGATGTGCGGGTGGTTTATTTATTTGGACCTACAAAAATTAGGTTAAATGTTAGTTTATAGAATCTGAAAAAATTGACAAAGCTTATGCAATAAATGTGACAAACCTTATCGGGAGACGTAACTGATTTGTTTATGGGAGGGCTTTTAATGAGGGCAACAAGGTTCGTGGGCCATGCCACGTAACTACCAATAGCTTCGCCCAATGTCTGGATATCTCCGTCGTTGTCCGGTATCGGCAACAGTGCAGTTGGTTCGAAAGCAACAGTAGGCGATACCTTGACATGGCCCTTTGGAATCAGAGTATTGTGCAATACTTCTCCCAAAGTATTGTACAATTTTCCTTTTCCCACCTTCCGATGAGTGGGCGAGGAAAAGTATAGAAAACATGAAGTGACACCCTAAATCAATAGTTAAAACATAAGTACAGTTAATATATAATATTGTTTAATGCATAAGTAATTACATAAGCAAGTAAGTAATTAATTACCTCGGGAATAATTTTCAAACCGACGTTGCAACTCCCGCTTTCACTCTCCATTTGTATTTCACCTTGGAGCTGATCTGGAAGTTGCTTGTCTTTGTTCGTATTCACCAATTGTGCCACTTGCTCAGATAGGATTCTTAGCTTCTCTAATACTTCCTCGTTGGAAGGTTTTTGGCGCTTCTCTTGAGGAAAAAAGCTTCTGGGAGTTACGCCAAATCCCTTCCCCCAAATTTACATAAACATGCACTTCACCAAAGACCCTTACAATAATTTAGATTACAACAATAAAACCAGAATAGAACAATAATTCAGATTACAACAATAATTCAGATTACATGCATGGCTTATATAACACAATTAAACATGTACATTAAGATGCCCTTCTTCTTTTCCTGGTGGGATTCACATTTGTTTGTCCATTTACAATACGAAACGATGGATTAATCCAAATTCCCTCATCATGATCATCTCTAAGATATAAACCATCATCAGTTGAATCAATTTCATGTGGTTGTTGTGATGTTGCAAATAAAATATCATTACCAACATCTTCATCATTGTTGTTATCATCACTTATTTTATTGGTCGATAGGACAACAGACCATTTATCATCAGAAGGATCGGTGACATAAAACACTTGTTGAGGTTGCGACGCTAATATAAAAGGCTCGTCTTTGTATCCCACCCTATTAAAATCAACAAGCAAGAATCCTGACTCATCAATTCGAACGCCATTATTATTATCGATCCACTTGCAACCAAATATGGGAACACGAAACATTGTGTAGTCTAACTCCCATATGCGCTCGATAACCCCAAAATATGATAGATTTGCATATATTGGGTTTTTGTCTTTTGCACTTGAGACATGCATCGCTTCAGCTACGAGAGTGACTCCACTATTTTGCATAGTGGTCTGATCATCTTGTTCTTTTGTATAAAATGTGTAGCCGTTAATAACATAACCAGTGTAAGAAAAGACATGTAAGCTCGGACCATTTGCTAGCCACCTCAATCTCTGTGAAATTGATCTGGGGTCTATATCAAATTTTGACTTTATGTGATTTTTTAACCATGTTATAAAACTTCGATTGTGCTCTCGAGTTATCCAATTTTGATTCCTATTCATGTTCAAACGAGATAACTGATCCATGTGTATTGTAACATACGGTTGAACCTCATCATCATTGTGCAGAACATACAATTGTGCCTGCTCCAATTATGTCCTTGATATAGTCGGTAGTCTCCTTCCAATTATCCCTTCTCCTGATAGTCTTCCCGAATGACGAGACATGGGAAGCCCTACGGATTCAACATTGGCCAGATATTCAGTACAAAATTCAGCAGCCTGTTCAACAATGTATCGTTCAGCAATACAACCTTCTGGTCGACTTCTACTTTTTACGTACCCTTTTAATATTTTCATATATCGTTCTATCTGATACATCCATCTCATATAAGCTGACCCACAAAGTTGTGTCTCCTTAACCAGATGAACAGTAAGGTGAACCATTATATCAAAAAAACGATGGTGGGAAATACATTTCAAGCTCACACAAAGTAACAACAATTTCCCTCTGCAATGTCGGTAATTTATGAGGGTCGATCACTTTACTACAAATTTCCCTGAAGAAGAAACATAATCTAGTTAATGCTAGTCGAACTTTTTCAAGTAAAATGGAACGTATACCTATTGGTAGCAAATGCTCCATTAGAATATGACAATCATGGGTCTTCAAACCTTTTAACTTGAGGTCTTTCATACAAACCAAATTTCTAATATTCGAAGAGTATCCTTCTGGAACTTTAACTTCGTGTAGAAATTTACATAAAACAATTTTTTCCTTTCTAGATAGAGTATGAGCGGCTGGAGGTAGATATGTGCGATTTCCTTTCTTTACTGGAGCCAATTCATTTCTTATTCCCATATCGACCAAGTCCAATCTTACGTTGATGCCATCTTTAGACTTTCCTGGAACATTGAGTAACGTACCAATAACACTATCAAATATATTTTTTTCAATATGCATCACATCGAGGAAATGTTTTATATACAATGACTTCCAATATGGCAATTCAAATAAAATTGACTTTTTCTTCCACCCAGTTTTGACCAGCTCTCCCGCAAAAGGTTTGCCAAATTTACTGGTCAAACCTTGTACTTTTTCAAGTAATTGATATCCAGTCGGTGGTAAAGGAGCTTTACCTTCCTCTGATTTTCCATTAAATGCATTTCTCCACCAACGATACTGATGACTATAAGGTAAAAATCTATGATGTCCAAGAAACACATTCTTCTTACAATGTTTCAACCGCATCCAATTTGTACTCTCTTCACATACAGGACATGCACACTGACCTTTAATGCTATATCCATATAAATTACCATATGCTGGAAAATCATTAATTGTGCCGAACAACATAGCCCTCAAATTGAAATATTCTTTCTTATACCCATCATAAACTTCCACACCTGTCTCCCACATACGTTTTAAATCTTCTATTAGAGGAGTCAAGTATACGTCGATATCATTCCCCGGTTGTTTGTGTCCAGAAATTAACAGAGACAACATAAACTTACACTTCATACATAACCATGGAGGTAGGTTATATATTACCAAAATCACAGGCCACGTGCTGTGTGAGATGCTTTGAAGACCATGTGGATTCATTCCATCAGTAGAAAGTGCAAGTCTTAGATTTCTTGACTCTATCCCGAATTCAGGATACTCGTGATCAATTTTTTCCCATTGTGGGGAATCTTCAGGGTGTCGAAACATTCCATCTCTAATTCTTTCATCTGCATGCCATGTCAAGAGTTTTGAATCTTCTTCACTGCGATACATGCGCCTAAATCTTGGTATTATAGGAAAATACCACACGACTTTTGCTGGAGTAGATTCTTTCTTCTTATATCGAGAGACATTGCATTTCGGACACGCCTTAAGTAGTTCATATTGATTTCGAAATAAAATGCAATCGTTAGGACACACATGAATCCTTTCGTAACTCATGCCAATAGAACACAAAATCCGTTTAGCCTCGTAGGTTCGACTGGGAAGTTCATTATCATCTGGCAACATATCTTTTATGAGTGTTAATAATTATGTAAAGCTTTTATCAGACCATCCATTACTCGCTTTTAAGTTGTACAACTTTAATATCGCAGACAGTCTTGTGAATTTAGTACAACCATTATATAATTCTTTCTCTGCATCACTCAACAAACTTTCAAACATTTTAGGACAATCTCGAATATCTTCTTCAACTGCTTTTGCGATCTCATCAACTCGGTCCGACTCATATGTATCTGTATCGAAGTCAGTTGAAGCATATGTCGAACTATTCTCAAAATTAATGTTTCCTTTTTTTTCTCACCATGTCTTATCCAACATGTGTAGCTTTGATCAATTCCATTACATACTAGATGTCCTTATAATTCATCTTCTCTAACACGTTTTCCAAAACAACATTTTAAACAAGGACAAACTACTTTATTTGGATCTTTTGCATTCTTCACTACAAACTCAACAAACTCCTTCACTCCAATTTCATACTCTTTTGACAATCGATTGGCTGACATCCATTTCCTATCCATATTATACCACCTATATAAATGCAATTACAAAACTAATAAGCTTTCAAAACATATCAACAAGTTTCAAAAAGAAACCAATATCAACTAACAATTTCAAAAACAGAACAGATCATGTGGTATGAGTTTTTGACTAGTAGAAGAGATTTAATATATATATATATATATATAACAATTTCAAAACAAAACACAGATCATGTGGTATGAATTTTTAATTTTGATAAAAAAAATCTAGTTAAAAAAAAAAATACATGAGACAACGTAGATGGCGGCACAGTACGTAATGGATATGAGGGTATGAGGGTTCCCATAGTAGAGGTGATGAAAGATTTAGAGGATATGAGGGTTCCCAACGTATATAATTATTTGAAATTTATGTATTTTACAGCGCTTGTTAATAAAAGCGCTGTAATAGGTAGTTAAATTTAATGAAAGCGCTTGTATTTTATAGCGCTTGTGAAAAAAGCGCTGTAATAGGTGGTTCAATTATTTTAAAGCGCACGTATTTTACAGCGCTTGTGAAAAAAGCGCTGTAAAATCATACGCGAAAGCGCTTCATTTTACAGCGCTTTTTTGAAAAGCGTTGTAAAAGCCTTATAACATTATGCACAAACGTTATATGACCTACAACAGCGCTTGGTTTACAGCGCTTGTGAATAAAAGCGTTGTAAAAGGCTCCGTTATTTTTCAAATACATTTACAACAGCGCTTGTGTTTAGCAAGCGCTGTAAAAGGGGCGCTGTTAAATGTCATTTTTGGCGTAGTGCTAGCTTGCTTTTCTCACAGGAGTCACACAACTTATCCTTAATGAACTTTCTGTTTGGGAGTCCTAGAACTAATTGTTTACTAACTAGTTTGTTAAGGTGATCTATATGTATATAAGCTACTCTCTTATGCCACAACCAGTTTTCATCAGAATTGGATAATAAATAGCAAATAGTACTAGCAGGAAAAGCATTAAAATCAAGCATGTATATGTTATTTACTCTTTCACCTACAAGTTTTATGCCTTTATTCTCCTTGTGCTCAAGTATACAAGACTGAGATGTAAAACATACCTGGAATCCTTTGTCATAGAGCTGACTAATACTAAGCAAATTATGTTTCAAACCTTCTACATATAGGACATTATTGATGACTGCTGTTGACTCACTTCCTATGTCTCCAACACCACATATTTTACCTTTGTTGTTGTCACCATATTTAACATATCCACCATTTTTTAAATTCAGAGACAGGAATCTAGATTTGTCTCCTGTCATGTGCTTGGAACACCCACTATCTAGGTACCATGAGTACCTTGTGGATGTCAAGCATATCTGCAATATAGAATTAAACTTTGGTTTTAGGTACCCAATTTAAATTGGGTCCTTGAGGGTTAGTTTCAAGCATAGGTTTCTTTACTATCCAAATCTGTTTCCATCCCTTGTTAGCAAGTTTTTTTAGTTTACAATTAAAAGCAATATGTCCCTTTTTACAGCAAAAGTGACATGAAACAGCAGAGGATGAACTTAGATTTGATTTAAAGAAGACATCATGCATATGTTTTGATCTAACAAAATTCTAATTTTATTTAGCATTCCTGTTTGGTTTATAGCCAATTCCACCTTTATTATAGTGATTCTTTTTAACATTCCCATTTGGTCTATAACCAATTCCAGATTTTTCATTATGATTCCTTTGGTTTCTAAGAAGCATATTTAAGTTATTTTTACCACTATTAAACTTTTCTAAGTCACATTGTAGTACATAAGCTTCCTTTTTCAAAGTTTCATTTATGTCTTTAAGAGACTCATGTTCATGTTTAATCTCTTCATAAATCATGCACTG
This sequence comes from Cicer pinnatifidum, assembly GCA_037974775.1. Taxonomy (NCBI): domain Eukaryota; kingdom Viridiplantae; phylum Streptophyta; class Magnoliopsida; order Fabales; family Fabaceae; genus Cicer; species Cicer pinnatifidum. The sequence continues at coordinate 24,224,955 of JBBPBR010000001.1, read as the reverse complement.
CTTTTCAAGCAGTTTCTTAGTGCTAATTAACTGTTTGATTACATTAACATATTCATCATGCAGTTCATTAAATGCGTCATGTAATTCATCATAAGAAGGATTGGATGTAGAACTTACCTCACTATCAGAATCTAAATTTGTGTTGGCCATTAGACAAAGATTAGCTTCTTCTTCTTCTGAAGATGCAGAGGATTCATCATCATTATCATTCCAGGCAATGTAGGCTTTTCTAGATTTTGTAGATTGTGGTTCTTTGCTTTTAGCTTTTACAGTCTTATTTCTGTTTTGCAATTGGAAGCACTCAGATTTTATATGTCCTGTTTTCCCACACTCAAAGCAAGTTATCTTGCTGTCATTTGTCTTTGAATTTGGTGGTTTTCTTGACTGATTTTCTTTCTTTTTTAGAAACTTTTTGAATTTTCTGACCAGTAATCCAATTTCTAGTTCTTCATCAGCACTTTCAGAATCCTCAGAGCATGTATCTGGTTTAGATTTTGTTTTGTGAGTTTGAACCTTCAGAGACAGTCCTTTTCTTTTTCTATCAATTTGCTCAGCCTCACTCAGCCTGTGCAGTTCCGTCTCATGTTCTCTTAGTTTTCCAAATAATGTGGCAATTGTCATGCTACCAAGGTCTTTTGATTCTGCTATGGCAGTGATCTTTGGCTGCACTCTCTAGTCAAGCACCTCATCACTTTGCTGATCCGTTGCTCATTGTCTATCACTTTACCAAGAGCATTTAGGTTGTTGACTACATGAGTGAATGTTGTCTGTAGGTCATTTATTGACTCTTCTTTCTTCATGTTGAAAAGCTCATACTTATGCATTAGCGTGTTGATTCGGGCCCTTCTTACATCTGTTGTACCCTCATGGGTTTCTTGGAGTGTGTCCCACATCTCCTTTGCAGTTTTGCAGTTAGACACCCTGAAAAATTCGTCAAAACTTAAAGCAGAGGTTATAATGTTCTTAGCTTTTGCATTATAGCCTACCTTCTTTCTGTCATCATCAGATCAGTCTGATCTGGGTTTTAAGATTAATGATTCACCAGTGCCAGCTATTCTTGGCACATAGGGTCCATTTTCTACAGCATCTAGAATATCAATACCACTAGCTTCTAGAAAAATTAACATTCTCTGTTTCCAATACATGTAGGCAGCCCCATTAAATGCAGGGGGCCTGGCCAAGGATGCACCTTCTCCTATAAAATCAATAGAGGTCATTTTCTTTTAAGAATTTATCTAAAAGTCAGACTCTTGATACCAATTGTTGGTTTATATGGCCTCTATTATTAAACAATTATATGAAATGACTTCACTAATTTTACAAGATTATTAACCAAGTTAATAGTGACAGTTTCTAAGTATTGAAATTAATATTGAAACCAACGTGATCATTATTATTCCAATTCAACAGTTGTAGATCCAAAAACGTAACAAGACAACGGCTCACATACACATGTATTTTAAAGATAAGCATACAGATACAATCCTTATTCAAAAGATTAATCAAGACAGAAATTCACATACGAACATTCAAGAACAAATATTCAAGATCAATATAAAGAGAAGAGATAAAGGAAATAATGCACCAGGAATTTTATATTGGTTCGGCTATCAGTTTGATAACCTACATCCAGTCCTGAAATCTACAACAGATTTCAGCCTTTCACTAGAATTGACTTGAGTACTTTTTACAGACTTTCCAGCATCACCGCCTATCCATCCAACTCAACCCCAATTCTATTACAACACCAACTTATCCCTAAGGGCTACTCGCCAAACCCTCACGAGATCAAGTTGGGACTTCTTCTTGATGAACACAAGCACCAACAAAGATAGCCACTAGTTTATACTACTGGATTTCCATACCTTCAGTTACAGAGATTGTTCCTTAAAAAGAAACAAAAGAAAACTAAGAAAAGTGACTCAATCACAATGTAGAATCTCACACAAGATATTTTGCCAATAAGTGTTTGTGAGATGTAACTATTTTTCTCTCAAGGTGTATTTTTCAGCTCTCTGTGATTATGAAAAATGTTATGATTCGTTTTATTAGTTGTGAAAAATTGTGATTGAAATCGTTTATATAGTTTCTGAAAAACAATAGATAAATCGATTTCCCAATCGATTTTATTAAAGTGTAAAACCAGCTTAATCGAGTTCCCAATCGATTATCGCATATCTTGTTTTTCTTGAATCTTGAAACTATATGAACTAATTAATTTGCTAATCGATTCTTTTAATGCACTTTCCAGAAACTAATACTCAGTTCATATCAGAATCGATTGAATAATCGATTATAGATGTTTTGTTCCAACAACGAGTTCAAAACAATCGATTATCCAGTCGACTTACATAATCAATTTTGCAATGAGCTAAATTCTCCCTGTAACTTAAACATTTAGTCCAATCGATTTACCAATCGATTTCACTGGTCACAGGGACTTAGATGTTTTTCTCCAATCGATATGTCAATTGATTTGGCTTGTTACAAAGACTTAGCTATTTAATAAAAATCCTTGTGTCAATCGATTATGTAATATGTTTCTAATAACTGATTAACCAGTTCATTCATTCAATCGATTGCTTAGTCGATTGGTGCAAAACATGCAACTTAAGAAACTTATTTCAATTGATTGTCCAATCGATTGTGTTGGTCACATAACACATGTCTGATGAAACAATATTTTCATAATCGATTTGCCAATCTATTAATTCAGTAAGAGCTTGGTTCTGTGATTTACAAAATCGATTAGTCAATTGATGTGCAAATCGATTGCCCAATTGATTGGTTTAATCACAGAACACAGGTTTTAATAAAACCCTTTAAGTAATCGATTTCCCAATCGATTTACTTAATAAAACCTTTATTCTGAGTCAAACAATCGATTGCTCAATTGATTTATCAATTGATTTATTACTTGATTGATTAAAAGTCATTTTATGATTTCATTGGAAAATATCATGTGAGAAATCATTATGATTAAGTCTACCTAATGAACACTATTAACACTAGACACATTTATACATCATTATTCAAGCCTTGTAGTATATCATCCATTTGTGCTTGATTGCTTGAGTTCCAAATTTTTGTCCAAATGTTTAGTATGTGAATGTGTTCCTGAAATGTTTCTCAATTCAAACCATTAGATTAATCAAATAATGCATGTTCATTGTATGTTTGGACTTTATATCAAAATCATGATCCAGGAGGCCTATATCTTACAATCTCCCCCTTTTTGATTAAATGACAAACATACAATTTAACTTTGAGTTTATAACATTATAATAACTATTATTTAAAAGCTCCCCCTGAATTATAGACTTCATAATTCATTCTAAGTTTGATATCAGAGCACATATTCAAGTTTGATATCATAGTAATCAGAGCATATTATCAGAGCATATTATCAGAGCATATTATCAGAGCATCCAATTTGAAATCATTTAAGTTTGGTAATAGAGCACATAGGAGTACACTTTATTCAACTTTATTTAAAATTGGTATATCAGAGTGTTCATGCAAATTGTGTATCAGAGCATTCATCAGATCACAGAATTAGATCACATAAACACAATTTTGCAGTTTAAAGCACAGCATCAGCACAATGCATCAAAGCATTCAATGTATCAGATTATTCAGATTTCTGTATCAGAGCATAAATTTGCATTTTAGTATCAAAGCACAAATACAAATTGCAGATTTCAGTATCAGAGCATTCAGAACAAATTGAAAATTTACAATTTGAAGTACAGCATCAGCACAATGTATCAGAGCACAAATTTGCACAAATTTAAATTCATTCACATTTTAGTATCAGAGTACAAGTGAGCAAAAGTGATTGGAGCACAAAAACAATAGATCAGAGCACAGTTAAACACAGTTAAATTGGATCAAATTCTCTCCCTTTTGTCATATATTCAAAAAGACAATACAATTGCAAGATATACATTGAAAACACAGAACCATTGCAAAAACACCAAAGAAAACAAAATCCTAAATAGCTAATCTAGGGTTGTTCCTCATTATCACCAATGGGAGAAGTAGAGACTGTTGTATTAGTCTCAGCAAGTGTCTCCTCACCATGAGGTTCATAACTATCTAGGTTGATGGGGTTTTGTTCTTCAGTTGCTTGATGGCCTATGTCAACAATATCTTCAAATGATAGTTTAAGACCTAAATGTTCTTGTATTGCATCAACATCCTAAACAACTGAGGTCAGAGTTACTTGGAGTTTCCTTAGAGAGGCTTCCACTCTAGCATTGTGAGCAGCCTGAGTCTCCATAAATTCCAGCAACTTAGCTAAAACCACAGATTGGTTTTCAGCTGGCTCAAGTTGTTCCGCATTTGGTTGAGCTCTCGTCCAAACACCATTAATCCTTTTCAATTGCATTTGATTAACAATTGATTCTCCAAAAGTTAGAGTGGTTTTGGTTGATTTTTCATTGACAAAAGAAATTTTAAAATGTCTCAGAATCTTGGTTATTAGTTGGGGGTAGGGAAGCAGCAACTTTCCTTGTGCTGATTCTAACATGTTCCTCAGTATGATCCAAGCCCAGCTCATCTTAAGCTCCTTGTATAGTCCCCATAGCAGAATTATATCCAGCTTTTGCACAACAGCATGATTTCCTAATCTAGGTACCAACATCCTTGTCAGCACATACATCAACGTTCGATGTTGGTCCATCATTTGACCGATTAGGAGAGATATCTGTTCCACAAATCCTTCGATCATCAGGTCTTGAATTGTTGTGTGCCTGTCTACTGATGATTCCCATTCATCATCAGCTTAATCAGGATCAGTCCTGCCATCAATAGATTCTCCATAAAAGGGCAGTCCTGTCAGATTGGAGAACTCTTCAAAGGACATAGACATTTTCTTCCCTTTAACTTCAGACTCAAAACCAGTGTCTGTGAGTTTGAAGTTTGAGTAGAAAGCTTTAATCAGTTTTGGATAGGTGTCGAGGGAGTAAGAAAGAAAATCCACCAAACCATGAAATCTGAGGTGGTTTTAGAACGCGAAGCCGTTTGAATCAATGTAAGCAAAATCCAAAGTCCAAAGTAAGCGTAATCGATTTGCCAATCGATTAACTCAGTAAGAGCTTGGTTCTGTGATTTACAAAATCGATTAGTCAGTTGATGTGCAAATCGATTGCCCAATTGATTGGTTTAATCACAGAACACAGGTTTTGATAAAACCCTTTAAGTAATCGATTTCCCAATCGATTTACTTAATAAAACCTTTATTCTGAGTCAAACAATCGATAGCTCAATTGATTTATCAATTGATTTATTACTTGATTGATTAAAACTCATTTTATGATTTCATTGGCAGATATCATGTGAGAAATCATTATGATTAACTCTACCTAATGAACACTATTAACACTAGACACATTTATACATCATTCTTCAAGCCTCGTACTATATCATCCATTTGTGCTTGATTGTTTGAGTTCCAAGTTTTTGTCCAAGTGTTTAGTGTGTGAATGTGTTCCTGAAATGTTTCTCAATTCAAACCATTAGATTAATCAAATAATGCATGTTCATTGTATGTTTGGACTTTATTTCAAATTCATGATCCAGGAGGCCTATGTCTTACATTGGATGCACAAGATTGGTTATAAACCATAAATGGACTAAAATAACCCTAGAAAAGACAAAAATGACCAAAATGTTAATCCAATTAGACAAACACATCTATTGGATGCACAAGATTGACTAAAAGCCCTTATTGGATTGGAATAAACCTAGGGAGGACGAAAATGACATAAATGATAATCTAATGACACAAATGAACTTGTTGGATGCACAATATTAGTTAAAAACCCTAATTGAACTAGAATAAGCCTAGGGAGGATGAAAATGACCTAAATAGTAATCTAATGACACAAACACAAATATTGGATGCACAAGATTGGTTAAAAACCCAATTGGAATAGAACAAGCCTATGGAGGACGAAAAGGACCTAAATAAGCATAGGGAAGACGAAAATGAGTTAAATGTTAATCCAACGACAAAAATGAACTTATTGGATGCCCAAGATTGGTTAAAAACTCTACTTGGAATAGAACAAGTCTTAGGAGCACGAAAATGACCTAAATGTTAATCCAATGACACAAACACACCTATTGTGTAAGACCCTTAATTTTAAATCCTAAATTATACAATTTTAGGGTATTTGGTGTTAAATTGCTTAGGCTTTTAGCCCAATTTTCGGTATTTAGTGAGTTAAATGCCGAAAATGTATTTTTGGAAATGGGATTAAAATTATTTGTCGAAGAATTTAATTCTGGGGAGTTTTGTTAAACATATCTCGAGTTGCGACGATAGTAGATATTTTTGACAAAAAGTGATTTGGAGAGGTTATGGGTGAAATGGTAATTTTAATAAATATCGAGATATTTTGAGATATTTGTTAATTATAATTAATATATATAAATATATATATGTTTGTGTGGAGGGAAAAAGAAAGGAAATAGAAAGAAAAGAAATAGAAAGGAAGGAAAAAGGAAGAAAGGAAAAGAGAAAGAAAAGAAAGAAAATATTTCCGCCTTCTTCCTCTCCCTGCCTCGCGCGAACCTCTCCTTCTCCCTCTTTTCTTCTTCGTTGATTTTGCTTTCTTTTTCTTTCTTTGGCTTCAAGAATAGAAACCCAAGGATTAGTGGGTAAGAATGCAAAGATTTCTCAGCTTCATACTTCCTCTTTGATTTGATAACGAAGAAAAACGGTGTTAGGGATTTTCAAACCGTCAAACGCAAACCTGCACGTTTCGTCTAGATCTAAGCTTCATTTCGCGAAGGGATAGAAGGGAAAGTTGTTCACCTCCACTCTACAGTGCTAGTGGACTAACTTTGGAAGCGACGTCGCGAGCCGAGATTTTACCGAATTTACTCGTGGTACCGTAATCGCACGTTAAAGCTAGCGTTAAGGTAAGGGCTCCTTCCAAACTTCTAGTTTGCATTTAGGGACTTATCTGTGGTTGTGTGTAAAAGAATTTGTTAGGGTTGCAGTGTTGATTTGGGGAAAATGAATTTAACGATTTTATGGGTGAAATTCTAATGTGGGGTTTTTGTAACACCCTAAATTTGATAATAAACTATTTTATTAATTAAATAGGATTTTAAATAATTAATTTGATGTTAAAATTATTTTAGAATATATGTTGATAAATTTTGTGAGTAATTTTTGTTATATGGATGCTTTCTATGATATGCTAGTTTGATACACATTATATTAACCAAATGATATAAATAATAAATATTTTATACTATTATATTTTATATATTTTTCTAAAAATAATAGTATTTTAGTGTAATATTTTAAAGAACGAGATTTTAAATGATTTTAAGTGTACATATGATTTGGTAATTAATATGTTATTTTCTTATATGTTTGACTAATGTTAAGTGTGTACATATTTATATTTTAATTATTTTTAAGTATCTCTTATTTTAATTATTTCTAAAGATATTTTAATTATTTATTCTATAAATAATTATCTTGAGATAGTGGTAATATTGGGTTTGATTTTCTTTATTTTTATATACTTATTATGATATTGTGATTATATATATATATATATAGTATGATTTAGTAATTAATATAAAGTGCTGATTTTATACTGATTTATTTTATAATTTTGAATATTCTCTAATGACGATAATATTTTAATTTGAGTATTTAAATAAATAAAAAAATATATCATTAGGGTGATTATTTTGAATATGAAAGTTTTAATTATTAACATATTTTAGAAGATTAATTACTTTATTTTATAAAATATTAGTTTTGAAATATTAATAATGTTTTATTAATAAAATTGTGTTTTTTTTAAATAAAATAAAATAGTAATAGTAAAACCTAAAAGGAGTCTAATGGGCTTGACCCATGTGTGTAAATGATTTAAATTGTTAATAAAATAAAATAAAAAAACAAGGAAGGAAGCTTACGGCTAGCACCACTAAAACCAAGAGGAAATCAACAATAATCGTATCGTTTAGCACCGGAGATCCATAACTGTCCCAGAAAAGTTTCTATGTTTTCGTCCAAATTTCAGTATGTTGTTTTACTCATTTATCTATTCAATTAAACATAATTTTTCAGATTTATAACAACCCGAATTTCTCCCTAAAATACCAGATTTTTCCGTTTACAGAAATCCTTATTTTGCACCGTTCTCCTTCACCGTAAGTCCGATTTTAGTGAAACCAACGCCAAAACGACCGTGTGAAGAGTGGCTATATTATCCACTAATTGGTTTTCTGATTTACGGTAATTTTCCTTGACCGAATTTCGAAATCAGTTTTTAGATTATTTTCTCATAATTTATTTTTAACGTTTACCCATAAACTGTCTAGTTAGATCGATTGAAGGACAAAGAGTCAATGAACAAAGATTGTTTTCTCGTGGAATCATATTCATGTGTGAAAGCGTCGAAATAAGGTAAGGGGTGAGAGAGCGTTTGAATTCATGAGTATAATATATTGTGAGATGAACAGGAAAACCGTATTTCCCAACGATTCATCCGGGGCTTGCTACGTACGGCAGTAGCCCTTTGAGAGATAAATTGATTAATTTGAAATATGAGAATTGTGAGATTAAAATGTGAAATAGAAATTTTTATAAGGTGTTGATTGATTTAATGTTCGATACTTGTGTGGTAGTTGATATTTGTTATTATTGTGATGTTGGATGTTGAATGAAATTATGTGTACATGTTTGATTAGATGAAATTATGTGATAATAACATATGGATGCATGGTTTGATATATGCTTACGTGATGATAATGATGATTTTTGATTGATGATAGTGATGTTATAAAATTGTGATGAGTTTATACGATGATCATGATTATTTATGATTAATGATATTATAAAATTGTGATGAAAATATTGAAGTACCCCATACTTGATGAGATAGTGATGATTCTTAAATATGGTGCTCTTAATGGAGTAGTCTAAGCTAAAGGGGGGAGAAAATAAATATTATGAATTTGTGAAGTGGAGATTATTTTGTCATCATATAGGTAGGACCTGACAAGCCTAGTGATTATAGGGAAGTACAACTGAATGAGCCTGATCGTGGCGGTCTGCTGTCGAGCCTTAAGGCAAGATTATTAGACCTTGGAGGTATTTCGGTGGGGAATTCCTAGGTGACTTGGAGGTAGCACTCCAAATCCAAATATCGGGAGCTACCATGCAACCCACGTTTACCTCGATTGTCACGTATATGTGTCTCGGGTTGAGTTGAGGGGATCTATGAGGACATGGCCAATTTGAATTGTCCGTCCACCGGGATGGTGGCATAGTATCATGGCCTCCTAACCAAGTACTTCAGAGTTAGAATGGTACCACATTGTGAAGTAGAGTCTAAGCTCATGCATAGCATAGCACTGCATTTCCTTGTGATTGTTTTGTTGTGATTGATGTCTTTCAAAGGTAATATTAATTAGATGATTTGATGCATATTATAATGAGATGATTATTTTACTTGAGTGACTTTGATGTTATAGTATGATATTATTTAATTAAATATTTTGATATATCGTAAAGTGATTATGATACGGTTCTATTATGACTGTTTGCGTGTTCTTCTTACTCATATTATACTATTAACATGATTTCAAAACTCACCTCCTTCGTTGTTTGTCTTTGACTGGCTGAGCCCTGCGTTTGCGAAATCGCAGTTATTACAGGTTAATGAGTCTTGAAGTTCAAGTTTGGGAGGAACCCCGCTCTGATAGGTGATACCGGGAATAAGGGTTTTAATTTGTATTTTACTTATTTAATTTGAATCAAATTTTTGTATGAAAACCTTAGAAGTACTAGTAAGTTTTTAGAATTAAATCAATTAATTATACTTAAATCAAGTTCATTGAGATTAAATTGTTTTATTTGAGTAATAAAATTTGAATTGTTGCATGTGTACTTTGAGAAACGTGATATCCTAAAATAGTTCCAAAAGTTTTTACTTTCTTGAAAATATTATTTTATTTATCCGCTGCAAATTTTAAAGGAATATGATAAAATTATCATATATATTATTCTGGGATTTAGGGTGTCATAGTTTTGGTAATAATGATGAATGTTTCATGGAAAATGAATTTAACTCATTTATGTATGATTTTGAGTAAATGAAATTGTTGTGTTTGAGTGGTGGGTTGTGTTGATTTGTGTCGTCGTATTCGATGTGTTCATAATTGATACTTATGAAATTCGAGATGTGTTTGTGTGGACACTGTGGAAAAATGAGTTGATGAGATATGGTGTGAATTGTGGATTGAATTTGTGAATATGTTTGAGTATGTTATGTGTGGAATTTGAAAACCATTAGAGTTAAACGAGTATTAAGAATAGGGAATCTCTTAATATCTACGTTTACTTAATGTTGTAGTGAAAATTATTAGAGTTAAAAAATATTAAAAATGAGGAATCTTTTAATATCTCTGTTTACTTAATGTTTGTCGTGAAAATCATTAGAGTCAAACGAGTATTAAAAACGGGGAATCTTTAAATATCTCTGTTTACTTAATGTTTGCAGTGAAAATCGTTAGAGTAAATGAGTATTAAAAATGGGGAATCTCTTAATACCTACGTTTACTTAATGATTGTCGTCTGAATTGTAAGAGTTAAATGGGTATTAAAAATGGGGATTCTTTTAATATCTGCATTTATTTCATTGTGTTTGTCCGTGAGAGACTGCACAGGTGTTTGTCCGTGAGAGACTACACGCTGGTAAATTGTGTTTGTCCGTGAGAGACTGCACAGGTGTTTGTCCGTGAGAGACTACACCCGGGTAAATTGTGTTTGTCCGTGAGAGACTACACCCTGGTAAATTGTGTTTGTCCGTGAGAGACTGCACAAGTGTTTGTCCGTGAGAGACTACACCCTGGTAAATTATGTTAGTCCGTGAGAGACTGCGCTGGTGTTTGTCCGTGAGAGACTACACCCTGGTAAATTGTGTTTGTCCGTGAGAGACTGCATAGGTGTTTGTCCGTGAGAGACTACACCCTGGTAAATTGTGTTTGCCCGTGAGAAACTGCACAGGTGTTTTTCCATGAGAGACTACACCTTGGTAAATTGTGTTTGTCCGTGAGATACTGCACAGGTGTTTGTCCGTGAGAGACTACACATTGGTAAATTGTGTTTGTCCGTGAGAGACTACACCCTGGTAAATTGTGTTTGTCCGTGAGAGACTGAACAGGTGTTTTTCCGTGAGAGACTACACCCTGGTAAATTTTGTTTGTCTGTGAGAGACTGCACAGGTGTTTGTCCGTGAGAGACTACACACTGGTAAATTGTGTTTGTCCATGGGAGACTGCACTCGTGTTCACTCGTGAGAAACTGTACGTTTAAGATTTACGCCTCTCGCGGAGGGTTTTGTTTGGAATTGAGGTTTAAGACTTGTGAAAGGCTAAAAGTTAATAAATCGTGCAGGCCTGAAATAGGTGGCACCCTGGGTAGTAAGTGGTGGTCTGTGAGAGACTGTACAATTACGATTTTCTACTCCCGAAGATTTCGATTTAAATTTCGAGTCCATGTGTTTTGGCATATACGCATCACATTAGGGTGCTTGGCACACGAGTCGTGTTTGATTCAAGTTTATGATTGAGTGTTTGAACTTGAGATGTCGTGGTAATTGTGTTCAAATTGCTAAGTGTTATGTATTGATATTGTGCGTAAGTGTGATTGATTGTAAAACTATTTCGAAACTCAAGTTGTCATGGTGATCGTGTTGAAATTGCTAAGTGTTATGTTTTGGAGTTGTGTGTGAATGTGATTGAGTTAGTTTACGTAGTTTTAGAAAAACATACAGGGAAATCGATTCCCAAATCGATTCTGTGAAAAGCCATTCATACAAATCGATTTGCCAATCGATTTGTTGTATTACAGGAGCTCAACCAATTTGACAAAATCGATGTACCAATCGATTTTGTAAATATGTTTCATAAAACCAATTAAGAAATCGATTTGGAAATCATTGGATTTATTACAGTGGCTCAGTTATTCATTAAATCGATTTCCCAATCGATTGAATTAAGCCCAGAGTTCAGATTTCACGAAAAACTTCCATCCAAATCGATTTTCCAATCGATTGGCTTAGTAGAAATTCTTATTTTGAGTTAGATAATCGATTGCTCAATTGGTTCATCAATGGATTGGCCCGTTGTTTATTACTTGATTGATTTGAGACTTATTTTGATTTCATTTTCATTTGGTGAGCATTGTATGAACTTTTAGCATATGGAAAACCCTTTTAAGGTGCATGCTAAGTGGTAAGGTTATTTGTGCATTTAAAAACATAAATGTTATGTGTTAACTGTTAATTTCGGTTGGTGGCCTTTTACAACTATTGTGGAAATCTGGGCTTTGCCCTCATATGAGAGCCAAGACAATCGTACCGGTTTGTACCCTGTGGATGGGAATGTAGATGGGAATGCCTGACTGGAGCTATGTTAGGAGGATCTTACGGGGCGTGTGGAGATCACTCAGGGTGTATAGTTTTTTGTAGAATGATCAGATTAGGTTGACATCTAGGAAACAGATGTCTTTCTTTTGGGTTGCTTTTATTTTAAATTGGAAGAATGTACATGTACTAATATTGTCAGCATGACATGTTAATTTAGATGGATTCCATGTACCGCTTCTTGATGTGTAAATACTTTGGATTCATATTTCGAAAAACTTTTTCGCTGCTTGTAAATGTTAATGACTTAAATATTTATCCAAAGGTATTTCTTTATTTGTTTCTCTGTTTTATTTTAATCTCTTTTGAAAAAAAAAATACACCCTCGCTTTGAAATTCGGGGTGTTACATTGTGGTATCAGAGCTTTGGTTTGGTTTTCTTTGGGGGTTGTGGAGCCTTTGGTTATAGATTGTAGGTCAACCTGTGGGTTGGGAGTTGTTATATGATCATGCGTCGATTTTGGTGGTTTGAGTTGTCAGGTCCAAAGTAATTATTATGTGTTGATGTGGTCGGAAGTTAGTTCTGGAATTATTTGAAGTAGTGTTAAGACTCTACTTGATGATGGTTTATAATAAAACCATGCCGCCAAGAAGGAATGACGCTCCGAGAACCAATGCTAATAGGGATGATCGAATGGCGGAGGCTATGAATAACATGGCTGCTTCTGTTGCTGCACAGACTGCTGCCAAGACTCAACGTGATCTTGAAAAGAGGGAAAGAGAGATCCGTGATGCAGAGTCAAGAGGATTAGAAGACTTTCGCCGTTACAATCCTCCCTAGTTTAAGGGGGATGAGAATTCAGAGAAAGCGGATCAATGGATCCAAGAAGTGGAGAAGATCTTCGAAATGATTAACTGTCAGGCGGGAGTGAAGGTCAACTATGCCACTTATATGCTATTAGGGGATGTTGAGTACTGGTGGAGGAGTGCAAGATTGTTGATGAGATCAGCTCATGAGGAGGTGAACTGGGAATCATTCAAAAGGAAGTTTTTAGACAAATACTTCCCAATGAGTACCAGGACTAAATTGGGTGATGATTTTCTGAAACTGCATCAGGGGAACATGGCCGTGGGCGAATATGCTGCTAAGTTTGAATCGCTATCAAGGCATTTCAGGTTTTTCCGTGAAGAGATTGATGAACCATTCATGTGTCATCGTTTCCAAGACGGACTAAAGTATGAGATTCAAGACTCTGTCTTACCCTTGGGAATTCAATGATTCCAAGTTCTTGTGGAAAAATGTAGAGAAGTTGAAGATATGAAGAATAACAGAGCTAGCCGAGGAGGGAATTTTAATTCAGGAGGGCCTAGTCGGGTGAATTATCAGATAAGGGGAAACAAGTTGCTAAACCTTATGACCAACCACAAAACAACAACACGGAACAGAATTGCCCGAGGAACCAAGACTTTGGGAGACAAGTGGGACAAGTGATACGATGTTTCCGATGTGGAGAAGAGGGACATTATGCTAATGCTTGTACCTTTAACAGTCCTACTTGCTACAATTGCCATAAACCAGGGCACTTTGCAAAGAATTGCAAGGCTCCGAAGGTGGAACCAATAGTGAATGTACCTAGGATTGCTCTTCCTACTGCTAGAGGACGTGTTTATTGCGTCGGTGCTGAAGCTGGAAATTCATCTAGCAATCTGATTTAATGTGACTGTGCGATTATAGGTAACCCTCTAACTGCACTTTCTGATTCGGGGGCAACCCATTCCTTCATTGCTTTGGATTGTGTGAATCGTTGGAAGTTATATGTGTCGTCACTACCTTTTGATTTGGTTGTTTTTACGCCTGCTAAGACTTTGACTGAAAATATTGCATGTTTACATTGCCAAGTAATTGTCCATAATAGAGACTTCTCGATTAATTTGATTTGTTTATCTCTACAATAACCCAAGATCATTCTTGGTATGGATTGGAGGTCCTTTCATTAAGTAATGATATATTGTACTCAATGTGTCGGTGTCATACCTAGTGTTTAGGTTTGGTACTAAATGGATGTTCCATACAAGGTGGACGTATATGAAGCTACGTGACATAGTTTTGGGTGATTGCAATTAGTCAATAAGAGCAAAGTTATAGGAAAATACGGAAAACTCAGTGGACCTTGAGAACTTTGGTTGATTGCTTGTGCATTAGGATAACCTTAAGTGCAAGTCGCGGGGAGCACTATTAAAGTTCGGTAGACAAAATCATGTTGAATGGAACGGACGAGCCTTACCGACTATGGATGTGTGTAGAGTTATTAAGCACCCTATGAAAAGGGGTAGGCAACACTTTCTTCGAATAGGCCTGGTGAAACAAGTTGCGACTTGTATGTTGAATTTGAGTACAAACCTAGAGTGGATTGTTACTCGTACTTTAAGTTTCGAGGACGAAACTAATTTTAGGGGGGTAGTAATGTAAGACCCTTAATTTTAAATCCTAAATTATACAATTTTAGGGTATTTGGTGTTAAATTGTTTAGGCTTTTAACCCAATTTTCGGTATTTAATGAGTTAAATGCCGAAAATGTAGTTTTGGAAATGGGATTAAAATTATTTGTCGAAGAATAATTTGTTTAGGTTTACGAAGAACTTAATTCTGGGGAGTTTTGTTAAAAATATCTCGAGTCGCGACGATAGTAGATATTTTTGACAAAAAGTGGTTTGGAGAGGTTATGGGTGAAATGGTAATTTTAATAAATATCGAGATATTTTGAGATATTTGTTAATTATAATTAATATATATAAATATATATATATATGTTTGTGTGGAAGGAAAAAGAAAGGAAATAGAAAGAAAAGAAATAGAAAGGAAGGAAAAAGGAAGAAAGGAAAAGAGAAAGAAAAGAAAGAAAACATTTCCGCCTTCTTCCTCTCCCTGCCTCGCGCGAACCTCTCCTTCTCCTTCTTTTCTTCTTCGTTGATTTTGCTTTCTTTTTCTTTCTTTGGCTTCAAGAATAGAAACCCAAGGATTAGTGGGTAAGAAAGCAAGGATTTCTCAGCTTCATACTTCCTCTTTGATTTGAAAACGAAGAAAAACGGTGTTAGGGATTTTCAAACCGTCGAACGCAAACCTTCACGTTTCATCTAGATCTTAGCTTCGTTTCGCGAAGGGATAGAAGGGAAAGTTGTTCACCTTCACTCTACGGTGCTAGTGGACTAACTTTGGAAGCGACGTCGTGAGCGGAGATTTTACCAGATTTACTCGTGGTACCGTAATCGCATGTTAAAGTTAACGTTAAGGTAAGGGCTCCTTCCAAACTTCTAGTTTGCATTTAGGGACTTATATGTGGTTGTTTGGAAAAGAATTTGTTAGGGTTGATGTGTTGATTTGGGGAAAATGAATTTAACGCTTTTATGGGTGAAATTCTAATGTGGGGTTTTGGTAATATTGATGAATGTTTCATGAAAAATGAATTTAACTCATTTATGTATGATTTTGAGTAAATGAAATTGTTGTGTTTGAGTGGTGGGTTGTGTTGATTTGTGTCGTCGTATTCGATGTGTTCATAATTGATACTTATGAAATTCGAGATGTGTTTGTGTGGACGCTGTGGAAAAATGAGTTGATGAGATATGGTGTGAATTGTGGATTGAATTTGTGAATATGTTTGAGTATGTTATGTGTGGAATTTGAAAACCATTAGAGTTAAACGAGTATTAAGAATAGGGAATCTCTTAATATCTACGTTTACTTAATGTTGTAGTGAAAATTATTAGAGTTAAAAAATATTAAAAATGAGGAATCTTTCAATATCTCTGTTTACTTAATGTTTGTCGTGAAAATCATTAGAGTCAAACGAGTATTAAAAACGGGGAATCTTTAAATATCTCTGTTTACTTAATGTTTGCAGTGAAAATCGTTAGAGTAAATGAGTATTAAAAATGGGGAATCTCTTAATATATATGTTTACTTAATGATTGTCGTCTGAATTGTAAGAGTTAAATGGGTATTAAAAATGGGGATTCTTTTAATATCTGCATTTATTTAATTGTGTTTGTCCGTGAGAGACTGCACAGGTGTTTGTCCGTGAGAGACTACACCCTGGTAAATTGTATTTGTCCGTGAGAGACTGCACAGGTGTTTGTCCGTGAGAGACTACACCCGGGTAAATTGTGTTTGTCCGTGAGAGACTACACCCTGGTAAATTGTGTTTGTCCGTGAGAGACTACACCCTGGTAAATTGTGTTTGTCCGTGAGAGACTGCACAAGTGTTTGTCCGTGAGAGACTACACCCTGGTAAATTGTGTTAGTCCGTGAGAGACTGCGCTGGTGTTTGTCCGTGAGAGACTACACCCTGGTAAATTGTGTTTGTCCGTGAGAGACTGCATAGGTGTTTGTCCGTGAGAGACTACACCCTGGTAAATTGTGTTTGCCCGTGAGAGACTGCACAGGTGTTTTTCCATGAGAGACTACACCCTGGTAAATTGTGTTTGTCCGTGAGATACTGCACAGGTGTTTGTCCGTGAGAGACTACACATTGGTAAATTGTGTTTGTCCGTGAGAGACTACACCCTGGTAAATTGTGTTTGTCCGTGAGAGACTGAACATGTGTTTTTCCGTGAGAGACTACACCCTGGTAAATTTTGTTTGTCTGTGAGAGACTGCACAGGTGTTTGTCCATGAGAGACTACACCCTGGTAAATTGTGTTTGTTCGTGAGAAACTACACCCTGGTAAATTGTGTTAGTCCGTGAGAGACTACACAAGTGTTTGTCCGTGAGAGACTACACCCTTGTAAATTGTGTTTGTCCATGGGAGACTGCACTTGTGTTCGCTCGTGAGAAACTGTACGTTTAGGATTCGCGCCTCTCACGGAGGGTTTTGTTTGGAATTGAGGCTTAAGACTTGTGATAGGCTAAAAGTTAATAAATCGTGTAGGCCTGAAATACGTGGCACCTTGGGTAGTAATTGCTGTTCTGTGAGAGACTGTACAATTACGATCTTCTACTCCCGAAGAGTTTGATTTAAATTTCGAGTCCATGCGTTTTGGCATATACGCATCGCATTAGGGTGCTTGGCACACGAGTCGTGCTTGATTCAAGTTTATGATTGAGTGTTTGAACTTGAGATGTCGTGGTAATTATGTTGAAATTGCTAAGTGTTATGTATTGATATTGTGCGTAAGTGTGATTGATTGTAAAACTATTTCGAAACTCAAGTTGTCATGGTGATTGTGTTGAAATTGCTAAGTGTTATGTTTTGGAGTTGTGTGTGAATGTGATTGAGTTAGTTTATGTAGTTTTAGAAAAACATACAGGGAAATCGATTCCCAAATCGATTCTATGAAAAGCCATTCATACAAATCGATTTGCCAATCGATTTGTTGTATTACAGGAGCTCAACCAATTTGACAAAATCGATGTGCCAATCGATTTTGTAAATATGTTTCATAAAACCAATTAAGAAATCGATTTGGAAATCGATTGGATGTATTCCAGGGGCTCAGTTATTCATTAAATCGATTTCCCAATCGATTGAATTAAGCCCAGAGTTCAGATTTCACTAAAAACTTCCATCCAAATCGATTTCCCAATCGATTGGCTTAGTAGAAATTCTTATTTTGAGTTAGATAATCGATTGCTCAATTGGTTCATCAATGGATTGGCCCGTTGTTTATTACTTGATTGATTTGAGACTTATTTTGATTTCATTTTCATTTGGTAAGCATTGTACGATCTTTTAGCATATAGAAAACCCTTTTAAGGTGCATGCTAAGTGGAAAGGTTATTTGTGCATTTAAAAACATAAATGTTATGTGTTAACTGTTAATTTCGGTTGGTGACCTTTTACAACTATTGTGGAAATATGGGCTTTACCCTCATATGAGATCCAAGACAATCCTACCGGTTCGTACCTTGTGGATGGGAATGTAGATGGGAATGCCTTACTGGAGCTATGTTAGGAGGATCTTACGGGGCGCGTGGAGATCACTCAGGGTGTATAGTTTTTTGTAGAATGATCAGATTAGGTTGACATGGAGGAAACAAATGTCTTTCTTTTAGGTTGCTTTTATTTTAAATTGGAAGAATGTACATGTACTAATAATGTCAGCATGACATGTTAATTTAGATGGATTCCATGTACCGCTTCTTGATGTGTAAATTCTTTGGATTCATATTTCGAAAAACTTTTTCGCTGCTTGTAAATGTTAATGACTTAAATATTAATCCAAAGGTATTTCTTTATTTGTTTCTCTGTTTTATTTTAATCTCCTTTGACAAAAAAATACACCCTCGCTTTGAAATTCGGGGTGTTACATATTGGGTGCACAAGATTGGTTAAAAAACTTAATTGGACTATAATAAGCCTAGGGATGACGAAAATGACATAAATGTTAATCTGACGACACAAAAGAATTTGTTGGAGGCGCAAAATTAGTTAAAAACCATAATTGCACTAGAATAAGCCAAGGGATGCGAAAATAACAATTATTGGATGCACAAGATTGGTTAAAAATCCTAATTGGATTAGAATAAGCCTAGGGATGACGGAAAGGACCTAAATAGTAATCTAATGAAACAACAAAAATATTGGATGCACAAGATTTTTCAAAAACCCTAATTGGACTAGAGAAAGCCTAGGGAGAACGAAAATGACATAAATGTTAATCCAATGATATAAATGAACTTATTGGATGCACAAGATGGGTTAAAAACCCTAATTGGACTAGAATAAGCAAAAGATGGACGAAAATGACCTAAATTTTAATACAATGACAAAAAACACAGCTATTGGATGCACAAGATTGGTCAAAAACCCTAATGGGTCAAGAATACTGATAAGGAGGACGAAAATAACCTAAATGTCAATCCAATATCACAATTGGACTTGTTGGATGCACGAGATTGGTTATAAACCCTAATTAGACTAGAATAAATTAAGGGAGGACGATAATTACCAAAATGTTAATCCAATGACACAATTAAACTTATTGGATACACATTATTGGTTAAAAACCCTCATCGGACTAGACTAAGCTTAGAGCAGACAAAAATGACCTAAATGTTAAACCAATGTCACAAATGAACTTATTGGATGCACAAGATTTGTTAAAAAAAACCCTTTTTGGATCGGAATAAGCCTAGGTAGAACGAAAATGAGTTAAATGTTAATCCAATGACACAAATGAACTTATTGGATGTACAAGATTGGTTAAAAACCCTAATTGGACTAGAACAAGTCTAGGGATCCCTAAGCCTCTAAAGGACGAAAATGACCTAAATGTTAATCCAAAGACACAAACACACATATTGGGTGCCGAAGATTGGTTAAAAACCTTAATTGGGTTATAATCATCCTTGGGAGTACAAAAATGACCTACAAGTTAATCCAATTACCCACACACACCTATTGGATGCACCAGATTGGTTAAATCCCTAATTTGACCTAATTGTAAATCAAATGACCCAAATGAACTTATTGGATGCACAAGATTAGTTGAAAACCCTAATTGGACTAGAATAATCAAAGGGATGACGAAAATGAACAAAACGTTAATCCAATGACATAAAAGGACTTATCTAATGCACAAGATTGGTTAAAAACCCTAAACAGACTAGAACAAGCTTTGAGATGACAAAAATGACCTGACTGTTAATCCAATGACACAAACAGACCTATTGGACGCACAAGATTGGTTAAATACCCTAATTGGATTAGAATAACCAAGGGTGGACGAAAATGACCTAAATGTTAATCCAATGACACAAATGAACATATTGGATGCACAAGATTAGTTATAAATCCTAATTGGACTAGAATAAGCCTAGGGAGGACGAAAATGACTTAAATGTTAATCCAATGACACAAATGAACTTGTTAGATGCACAAGATTGGCTACAAACCGTAATCGAACTAGAATAAGCCTACAGAGGATGAAAATGACCTAAAAGTTATTCCAATGACACAAATGAACTTATTGGATGCACAAGATTGGTTTAAATTCCTAATCGGACTAGAATAAGCCTACGGAGGACGAAAATGACCTAAATGTCAATCCAATGACACAAATGAACTTATTGGATGCACAAGATTTGTTATAAACCGTAATTGGACTTGAATAAGCCTAGAGAGGAAAAGAATTACCTAATTGTTAATCCAATGAGACAAACACTCATATTGGATGCACAAGATTGGTTAAAAACCCTAATTGGGCTAGAATAAGCCAAGGGATGACGAAAATAACATAAATGTTAATCCAATGACACAAACACTCCTAATGCATGCACAAGATTGGTTAAAAACTCTAATTGGACTAGAATAAGTCTGAAGAGAACGAAAATCACCTAAATGTTAATCCAATGACACAAATACACATATTGGAAGCACAAGATTGGTTAAAAACTCTACTTCGACTAGAATAAGCCTAGGGAGGACAAAAATGACCTAAATGTTATTTCATCGACAAAAACACAACTATTAGATGCAAAAGATTGGCTAAATATCCTAATTTGACTCGAATAAGCCTAGGAATGATGAGCATGACCAAAATTTTAATCCACTGACATAAATTAAACTATTGGATTCACAAGATTGGCTAAAAACCCAAATTTTACTATAATAAGCCTATGAAGGATGAAAACGACAAAATATTAATCCATTGACACAAATGAACTTATTGGATGCACATTATTGGTTAAAAACCCTAATCGGACTAGAATAAGCCATGGGAGGACGAAAATGACCAAAATGTTAATCCAATGACACAAATGAACTTATTGGATGCACAAGATTGGGTATAAACCCTAATTGAACTATAATAAGCCTAGGGAGGACAAAAACGACTTAAATATTAATCCAATGACACAAATGAACTTATTGGATGCAAAAGATGGGCTAAAAATCCTAATTGGACTAGAATAAGCCTAGGGAGGACGAAAACGACCTAAATGTTAATTTAATGACACAAATGAACTTACTGGGTGCATAAGATTTGTTAAAATTCGTAATCGAACTAGAATAAGGCTAGGGTTGACAAAAATAACCTAAATGTTAATCCAATGACACAAATGAAATTATTGGATGCTCAAGATTGTTTATAAACCCTAATTGGACTAGAATAAGCCTAAAGAGGACGAAAATGACCTAAACGTTAATACAATGAGACAAACACACATATTGGATGCATATGTTAGGCTAAAACCCTAACTAGACTAGACTAAGCCTAGGGACAATGGCCTAATTGTTAATCCAATGACACAAACACACCTATTGGTTGCACAACATAGGTTTAAACCCCTAATTAGACTAGAATAAGCCAACGGAGGACGAAAACGACCTAAATGTTAATCCAATAAGACAAACTCATCTATTCAACGCACAAAATTGTTTAAACACTCTAATTGGACCAGAATAAGCCAAGGGAGGATGAAAACGGCCTAAATTTTAGTCCAATGAGTCAAATACACCTATTGGATGCACAAGATTGGTTAAGAACCCTAATTGGATTAGAATAAGCCTAGGGTGGATGAAAATGACCTAAATGTTAATCCAATGACAAAAATGAACTTTATGAATGCACAAGATTTCTTAAAAAAACCATAATTGGACTAGAATAAGCCAAGGCAGGACGAAAATGACCTAAATGTTAATCCAACGAGACAAACACACCTTCTGGATTCACAAGATTGGTTAAAAACACTAATTGGACCAGAAAAAAAGACAAGGGAAGACGAAAATGACCTAAATTTTTATCCAATAACACAAAGACACCTATTGGGGCTGAAGATTGGTTAAAAACCTTAATTGGACTAGCATAAGCCTATGGAAGACGAAAATGACCGAAATGTGAATCCAATGACACAAATGAACTTCTTGGATGCAAAAGATTGGTTAAAACCCTTAATTGGACTATAATAAGCCTAGGGAGGACGAAAATGAGATAAATGTTAATCCAATGACACAAATGAACTTATTCGATGCACAAGATTGGTTATAAACCCTAATTGGACTATAATAAGCCTAG
The DNA here is from genome assembly GCA_037974775.1 of Cicer pinnatifidum. Taxonomy (NCBI): domain Eukaryota; kingdom Viridiplantae; phylum Streptophyta; class Magnoliopsida; order Fabales; family Fabaceae; genus Cicer; species Cicer pinnatifidum. The sequence goes on along the minus strand of JBBPBR010000001.1, from coordinate 24,202,533 downwards.
GGAGGACAAAAACGACCTAAATGTGAATCCAATGACACCAATGAACTTATTGGATGCAAAAGATTGGCTCAAAATCCTAATCAGAGTAGAAGAAGCCTACGTAGGACGAAAACGACCTAAATGTTAATTTAATGACACCACTGAACTTATTGGATGCATAAGATTTGTTAAAATTTGTAATCGGACTAGAATAAGCCTAGGGTGGACAAAAATGACGTAAATGTTAATCCAATGACACAAATAAACTTATTGGATGCCCAAGATTGGCTAACATTCCCAATCGGATTAGATGAGCCTATAGAGGACGAAAATGACGTAAATGTTAATCCAATGAGACAAACAAACATAATGGATGCACAAGATTGGTAAAAAAATCCTAATTGGACAAGAGTAAGCCAAGGGAGGATGAAAATGACCTAAGTGTTAATCCAATGAGATAAAACACACCTATTGGATGCATAAGATTAGTTAAAAACTCTAATTCGACTAGTATAAGACTAGGGAGGACGAAAATGACCTAATCTTTAATCCAATGACACAAACACTCATATTGCATGCACAAGATAGGTTAAAAACTCTAATTCGACTAGAATAAGCCTAGGGAGGACGAAAATGACCTAAATGTTAATCCAATGACACAAATACGCATATTGGATCCACAAGATTGCTTAACAGTCCTATTTGGACTAGAAAAAGTCTAGGGAGGATGAAAATGACCTAAACGTTAATCCACTAACATCAATGAACCTGTTGGATGCACAATATTAGCTAAAACCCCTAATTTGACTAGAATAAGCCTAGGAAAGATGAAAATGATAAAATGTTAATCCACTAACACAAATGAACTTATTCGATGCACATGATTGGTTAAAAACCTTAATCGGACTAGAATAAGCCTAGGGAGGATGAAAAGACTTAAATGTTAATCCAATGACACAAATGACCTTATTGGATGCACAAGATTTGTTATAAACCCTAATTGCACTAGAATAAGCCTAAAGAGAACGAAAATAACCAAAATGCTAATACAATGAGACAAACACACATATTGGATACACAAGTTGGACGAAATTGACCTCAATACTAATCCAATGACATAAATGAACTTCTTGGATGCACAAGATTGGTTAAAATCTTAATTGGACTATAATAAGCCTAAGGAGGACGAAAATCACTTAAATGTTAATCCAATGACACAAATGAACTTATTGGATACACAAGATTAGTTATAAACTCTAATTGGACTAGAATAAATGAAGGGAGGACGAAAATGTCCAAAATCGTAATCCAATAACACAAATGAAGTTATTGGATGCACAAGATTGGTTAAAACCTTAATTGGACTTGAATAAGCTTAGGGATGACAAAAATGACCTAAATGTTACTCCAATGAAACAAATGAACTTATTGGATGCACAAGATTGGTTAAAAACCCTAAATTGGACTTGAATAAGCCTATGAAGGACAAAAATGACTTAAATGTAAATCCAACGAAACAAATGAACTTATTGGATGCACAAAACTAGTAAACAACCATAAATGGACTAGTGTATGCCTAGGGAGAACAAAAATGACCTAAATGTTAATCCAATGAGACAAACACACATATTAGATGCAAAAGATTGGTTAAAAACTGTAATAAGACTAGAGTAAGCCAAGAGAGAACGAAAATGACAAAACTCTTAATTCAATGAGACAAACACCCCTATTGGATGGACAAGATTGGTTAAAAACCCTAATTGGAGTATAATAAGCCAAAAGAGGACGAAAATGACCTAAATGTTAATCCAATGACACAAATGAAATTATTGGATGCACAAGATTGGTTAAAAACCCTAAACGGACTATAATAAGCCTAGGGAGAACGAAAATGACCTAAATGTTAATCCAATGACACAAATTAACTAATTGGATACACAAGATTGGTTATAAACCCTAATTGGACTAGAATAAACCTAGAGAGGTCGAAAATGACCTAAATGTTAATCCAATGAAACAAACACACATATTGGATGCGCAAGATTGGTTAAAAACCCTAATTGGACTAGAATAAGCCAAGGGAGGACGAAAATGAAATAAATGTTGTTCCAATGAGACAAACACACCTCTTGGATGCACATCATTGGTTAAAAACCCTAATTGGACTAGAATAAACCTATGGAGGACAAAAATGATGTAAATGTTACTCTAATGACAAAAACACTCCTATTGCATGCACAAGATTGGTTAAAAACCCTAATTGGACTTGAATAAGCCTAGGGAGGAAGAAAATGACCTAAACATTAATCCAATGCCACAAACACACCTATTGGATGCCCAAGATTGGCTAAAACCCCTAATTTGACTAGAATAAGCATAGCAATGATGAAAAAGACCTAAATGTTAATCCACCGACATAAATGACCCTATTGGATGCACAAAATTGGCTAAAAACCCAAATAGGACTAGAATAAGACTAGGAAGGATGAAAATGACCTACATTGCTAATCCAATGACACAAATGACCTTATTGGATGCACATGATTGGTTATAAACCCTAATTGGACTAGAATAAGCCTAGAGAGGAAAAAAAATGACCTAATTGCTAATCCAATGAGACAAACACACATATTAGATGCACAAAATGGGCTAAAAACCCATATTGGACTTGAATAAGCCTAGTGAGGAAAACAATTTTCAAAATGTCGATTTAATGACACAAACAAACTTATTGGATGCACAAGATTTGTTAAAAAAAACCCTTATTGGATAGGAATAAGCCTAGGGAGGACTAAAATGAGTTAAATGTTAATCCAACGACACAAATAAACTTATTGGATGCACAAGATTGGTTAAAAAGCCTAATTTGACTAGAAAAAGTCTAGGGAGGACGAAAATTACCTAAATGTTAATCCAATGACACAAACACACCTATTGGGTGCACAAGATTTTTTAAAAACCTTAATTGGACTATAATAAGCCTAGGGAGGACAAAAATGACTTAAATTTAAATCCAATGACACCAATACACCTATTGGATGCACAAGATTGGTTAAAAGCCCTAATTTGACTAGAATAAGCCTTGGGAGGACGAAAATGACCTAAATTTTAATCCAATGAGACAAATGATCTTATTGGATGCACAAGATTAGTTAAAAACCCTAACTGGACAAAATTAAGCCTAGGATGGACGAAAAAATACTTATATAGTAATCGAAAGACATAAACACAACTATTCAATGCACAACATTAGTTAAAACCCTAATTAGACTAGAATAAGCCTATCGAAGACGAAAATGACCTAAATGTTAATCAAATGACACATACAAACCTATTGGACTAAATATTAATCGAATGACCTAAATATTAATCGAATGACACAAACGAACTTGTTGGATGCACAAGATTAATTAAAAACCCTAATTGGACTAGAATAAGCCAATGGATGACGAAAATGACCAAAATATAAATCCAATAACCCAAATGAACTTATTGGATGCACAAGATTGGTTAAAAACCCTAATTGGATTAGAATAAGCCTAGATAGGACAAAAATGACCAAAATAGTAATCTAATGACACAAACACACCTATTGGATTCACAAGATTGGTTAAGAACCCTAATTGGACTAGAACAAGCTAAGGGAGGACGAAAATGACCTAAATGTGAATCTAAAGGAACCTATTGGATGCACTAGATTGGTTAAAAACCCTAATTGGACAAGAATAAACCTAGGGATGTTGAAAATAACCAAAATGTTAATCCAATGACACAAATGAACTTATTGGATGCAAAAGATTTGTTAAAAACTCTAATTGGACAAGAATAAGCCTAAGGAGGACAAAAAGTAACCTAAATAGTAATCTAATTACACAAAAACACCTATTGGATACACAAGATTGGTTAAAAACACTAGTTGGACTAGAATAAGCCTAGGGAGGAAGAAAATGACCAAAAACCTCAATCCAATGACACAAACATACCTATTGGATGCATAAGATTGGTTTAAAGCCGTAATCGAACAAGCATAGGTCTATGGAGGATGAAAATGACCTAAATGTTAATCCAATGACACAAATGAACTTATTGGATGCACAAGACTGGTTAAAAATCCTATATGAACTAGAATAAGTATAGGGATGACGAAAATGTCATAAATGTTAATCCAAAGACACAAACACGCCTATTAGATCCACAAGATTGGTTGAAAATCCTAGTTTCACAAGAATAACCCTAGGGAGGATGAAAATGACCTAAATGTTAATCCAATGACCTCAATGTTAATCCAATGACACAAATGAACTTATGTGATGCACAAGATTGGCTCAAAACCCTAATTGGACTAGAATAAGCCTATGGACGACGAAAATAACATAAATGTTAATCTAATGACACAAATGAACTTATTGGATGCACAAGATTAGTTAAAAACCCTAATTGTACTGGTATAAGCCTAGGGAGGACGAAAATGACTTAAACGTTAATGCAATGACACAAATGAACTTATTGGATGCACAAGATTGGTTAAAAAACCCCAATCGAACTAGAATAGGCCTTTGGAGTGCGAAAATGACAAAAATGTTATTCCAATGACCCAAGTGAACTTATTGGATGTACAAGATTTGTTAAAAAAAACCCTATTTAGACTAGAGTAAGCATAGGGGAGAAGAAAATGAGTTAAATGTTAATCCAACGAAACAAATGAACTTTTGGATGCAAAAGATTGGTTAAAAACCCTAATTGGACTAGAACAAGTCTAGGGAGGACGAAAAGGACCCAAACGTTAATCCAATGACACAAACACACCTATTGGGTGCACAAGATTGGTTAAAAAGCTTCATTGGACTATAATATGCATAGGGATGACAAAAATGACATAAATGTTAATCCAATGACACAAATGAATTTATTGGATGCACAAGACTACTTAAAAATCCTAATTGGACTAGAATAAGCCCATGGAGGACGAAAATGACCAAAATCTTAATCCATTGACCCAAATGAACTTATTGGATGCACAAGATTGGTTAAAAACCCTAATTGAACTAGAACAAGCCTAGGGAGGACAAAATTGACCTAAATGTTAATCTAATGACACAAATGAACTTATTGAATGCACAAGATTGGTTAAAAACCCTCATCGGACTAGAATAAAAATATGGAGGATGCTGAAGCATCAAAATATGAAAAACGGGATTAACTCACGAGAGTTCTGGTGGAAGTGCCAAGCGATACGCTACCGGTCCGACCCATTCTAAAATTTCAAATGGTCCAATGAATCTTGGACTTTGTTTCCCCTTCTTACCAAATCGAGAAACTCCTTTCATTTGTGAGACTCGTAGGATTACATGTTCTCCCACTAAAAACTCTAAGGGACGATGCCTCTTATGAGATTAAGATTTTTGTCTACTATGAGCTGTCATTAAGCGATCCCGAATCAATTTAACTTTTTTCATGGCATGTTGAACCAACTATGGACTGACTAATTTAGCTTCACCAACTTTAAACCACCCTATCGGAGACCTACACTATCTTCTGTACAAAGCCTCAAAAACAGCCATCTGAATACTAGATTGATAACTATTATTTTATGCAAATTCCATCAAGGGCAAATGTTGATCCCAACTACTACCAAGATACAGAACACAAGCACGAAGCATTGTATAGTCCTTTCAGATTGACCATTTGTTTGAGGATGAAAAGTTGTGCTAAGCTTCAAACGAGGTCCTAATGAAGTTTGAACGATTTCCATAATTGAGCAGTAAATTAAGCCCCACAGTCAGAAATAATAGACATCGGTACACCATGCAAAGAGACAATTTCATCCAAATAAAGTTTAGCATATTGAGATGCAGTATACGTAGTCTTTACATGCAAAAAGTGTGCAGATTTGGTTAACTAATCTATAATCACCCACACTGAGTCATAACCCTTTTGGATTCGTGGTAATCCTGTGACAAAATTCATAGCGATGCCTTCCCACTTCCACTCAGGTATTTCAATAGGTTGAAGTAACCCGACAGGCTTTTGGTGCTCAGCTTTTACTTGTTGACACACTAAGCACTTATAGACAAAATCGGCTACGCCTCTTTTCATCCCTTCCCACCATTACAATTCTTTCAAGTCTTGATACATCTTATCAGAACCTGAGTGAATAGTATAAGAAGAATGATGAGCCTTCTCTAAAATGTTCCTCCTAAAGCCACCAACATTTGGAACACACAGTTGAGACTTCTTCCTCAACACACCATCAAAATTAACTAAAAAGTCTGAAATTTTACAATTCTAAACATTATTTACCATATTCACCAAGTATGGGTCTTGACTTTGAGCTTCCTTGATATCATCAATTATAATTGGACGAATTTGTACGTGCGCTAAAAATAACCTCGAATGACCAAGTTCAAATTGAATTCCACTTTCAACAACGTCTTGAAATTCTTTAACTATTGACCTTTTTACTTCTACTATATGTGTGAGATTGCCCATGGATTTCCTACTCAAAGCATCTGCAACAACATTTTCCTTCCGTGGATGGTATAAGATTGTGCAATCATAATCTTTCAAGATTTCCATACATCTTCTTTGTCTTAAATTTAAATCTCTCTGTTGAAAGATATACTTAAGACTTTTATAGTCGGTATAAATCTCACAAGTTTCACCATATAGATAGTGCCTCCAAATCTTAAGAGCAAAAATAACTGCAGTCATTTCAAAATCATGTGTGGGATAGTTTGCCTCGTGCCTCTTGAGTTGTCTAGATGCATAAGCAATAAGCTTACCTTGTTGCATAAGTACACAACCGATAGCAACTCTAGAAGCATCAGAATAAACTGCATAACATTCACCACCTACAAGTAATGCCAAAATAGGTGTTGACGTCAAGTACTCCTTCAATTTTTGAAATATTTCCTTACATGCATCAGTCCATCGGAACTCAACTATCTTCTAGGTCAACCTAGTCTACGAAGATGCAATCTTTGAGAAATCCTTCACAAAACATCGATAATAATCGGCTAAACCAAGAAAACTCTGAATCTCCTTTAATGTGGTAGGTCTGGGCCAATTCTGGATTGCTTCCACCTTACTTGAATCAACACTTATTCCATTTTTAGACACAACTTGACCTAAAAATGCCACACTATCTAGCTAAAGCTGACATTTTGAGAATTTGGCATATAATATTTTATCTCTTAAGGTTTGAAAACCAACCTTAAATGTCGCTCGTGTTCTTCTTTACTCTTGGAATGAACAAGGATATCATCAATAAACACAATCGCAAATTAATCCAAGAATGGTCTAAAAACGCGATTCATCAAATCCATAAAAGTTAATGGGGCTTTAGTAATCCCAAAGGATACAACCATAAATTCATTATGCCCATAACGCGTGCGGAAAACTGTCTTCATTATGTCATCCCTTTTAATCTTCAACTAGTGATACCTCGGTCGCAAATCAATCTTTGAAAAACATTGAGCTCCTTGAAATTGGTCAAACAAGTCATCAATACATGCCAAATGGTATTTATTTTTTACAGTTATTTTATTCAACTGATTATAGTCTACCCACAATCGCATGGATCCACTACTAAAAAAACAACATTTAGCTGCCATATTTAGCGTCGGCCACCGACATCGACGCTACTTAGCGTCCATTTAGCTTTTATGTTCTTTTGTCTCTGACTGTATCAAGTTGATTTATACCACTTTGGAGGTTCAATTTCCATTAACACTTGTGTTATTATATTTTGAAATGTTGAAATTTCAAGTTTTTAACATTGAGCAAGTCAAATTTGTTGATATAAGGTCTCTGTTGTTTAAGGGAGTTGTCCAAGCAGATTTTGCCTTTTTTGATCCTAAACCCAATGATTTCCATGGGTTTAAGACCTTGCTGCAAACTTACCTAGACGTTGAAGAATGGGATTTGATTCCTCGGCCTTATACTAATTAGTCTATTCATTTTTCATAATTATCTTTTGCTAAAATTATAGTGTCATAAGGGATAATTTATACTTCTATGATTCTTGATTGTTTGTGTCACTCTCACTACAGCTGGGTATGACCAAGTCTTATAAATGGTGCTCTCAATAAATTATGAATTTTTCTTATAGGGACCATCGCCATGGGTGCATCTCTGTAGGTATGCTTGGATTCCTTGCATGCCATTTATTATCTTGGACATGCTTTGTCTTTTGACTTTTCATTGTGCTTTATAGACGAGAAGCTCAATGATATTGTTGGTAGTGCATACTATGTGGCTCCTTAAGTTCTACATAGAGCTTATAGTACAGACGCTGATGTCTGGAGTATTGGAGTGATTGCATATATTTTATTATGTGGCAGCCGTCCGTTTTGGGCTCGGACCGACTCTGGTATCTTTCGTACTGTATTGAAAGCTGATCCAAGTTTTGATGAACCTCCTTGGCCTTCTCTCTCAGATGAGGCAAGGGATTTTATTAAGCGATTACTAAATAAAGATCCAAGGAAAAGAATGAGTGCAGCACGGGCATTAAGTGAGTTTCTATTGCTGGTTCTGATTTTGATCCGAAATGAGCCTGTGTTGAAATGTTTTTCCTATTACTCTATTGGTCTGATTTTCACTATTGCTACTCTTCCTCTAATAATATGATTAAGTTTACTAATCTATATGTTTATGTTAAAGTTAATGTTCAAATTGTAGCTAAAGTTGATTGTTGTCCACATACCGTAGTAGTGGCATTGCCAAACTTTTTGGTGTTTAATTTTCCGACTTGGCTGACTCAATTCTTTCTAAAGATGGAGTATTTTTTGGAAGTTTTATTAAAGACGTGGAAAATGTTTTACCTATGCATTGTTTCCTTTCAAATCATTAGGCATGAGTGATTCTTTCTGCTATTTTGTTTCTTCCTTTTGCCTTTATTCTTTTGGTTTATAACACTCTATGTGCTTCTCAATAACTTATTAAAGTGTTATTTCCATGGGCATTGGGACAGGCTCTATCAAAGACATTAACTGTGGATGAACTGCATTACTCGAAGGAGCAGTTTGCACTTTTAGAGCCTAACAAATATGGCACCATAAGCTTGGAAAATATAAAAGCGGTTGGTTTTGTTTCATATTCTTTTTATGTATGTTATTAAGAGGAAAGTGGTTATCATCTCACAAGTTTGAGTTGGTCAGGCCTTTATGATAAATGCAACAGATGCTATGAAGGAGTCACGCATTGCTGACTTTCTGGGATCAGTAAGTGTTGTGATTTAACTGTAGAATACCTTAAAAAATTATTGAAATGGAATTTTGTGGACACAATGGTTATTGTTGATTCAAATAATCTGTGTGGCAGCTTAATGCATTGCAATATAGAAGGATGGATTTTGATGAGTTTTGCTCAGCTGCACTCAGTGTTCATCAACTTCAAGCAATTGACCACTGGGAGAAGCGGGCACGTTGTGCCTATGATCTGTTTGAAAAGGATGGAAACAAGGCCATAGTCATTGATGAATTAGCTTCGGTATGTTAGATTTGACTATGATAATAGGTTATACATGCTGGAAAACATCATGCTAATAATATTATCGTGTTTATGATTGATAAAATGATGATGATGATGATGATGATATCTACCTGTTAAAATTTTCATGGTACAGCATTTTGACATCAACATACAAGTTTCTTTATTCCCCGTAATATACTATTCTAGCTACATTTACATAATGCCTAGAAAGAGAAACTAGTAAATTGCAAGAAACTAGTTTCTTTTCTTTTATTTGATGTTTATGGTTTGAACTGAAATAATCAGGAGCCTGGGCTTGGTCCATCTATCCGTGTTCATTCTGTTCTTCACGATTGGATTCGGCACACTGATGGGAAGTTAAGCTTCCTTGGATTTGTGAAATTGTTGCATGGCCCATCAAGAAGTCTTGCAAAAGCTCAATAGAGACTTTGAATGGTAAATACAATATCCAAAACTGTTTTAAAACTAGCGTCAGCCGACTCCGACGCTACACATTGATTTAACGTTGACCACTAGCGTCGGCCCTCCAACGCAAACGATTATTAAGGGATGACGTGTCAACGGTCAAAAGTAGCGTCGGATGTTTACATTTAGTTGAAAGCGTCGGCTTAGAGTAGGCCAGGCCGACGCTATATTAGTGTCGGATGTCATTTGGCCGACGCTATGTATTAGCTTCGACCGTTTTAGCCTAGGCCCGACACCGACGCTAATCCGACGCTAAATCAACGTTAGAGTCGGCTTTTGGCCTATTAGCGTCGGTTTTCGGCCGACGCTAAAAGCAGTTTTTCTAGTAGTGATCCATCTTTCTTTTTTACAAATAATACTGGTGCTCCCCAAGGAGAAGAACTTGGACATATAAAACCCTTATCTAGAAGATCTTGAAGTTGCTCCCTTAACTCCTTAAGTTCTACTAGGGCCACATGATAAGGAGGTATGAATAAAGGATGAGTGTTTGGAACTAAGTTTATAGAGAATTCAATCTCCCTATCAGGTGGCAACCCAGGAAGTTCTTCAGGAAAAACATCTGAAAATTCACATGCTATTGGAATTTTTTCCAATTTCTCCTCAGCCACTTGTGTATCCTTTACCAAGGCTAAGTATGCTTCACAACCTCTTCTCATTAACTAGCTAGCTCTCAAGGCTGAGATTTGGTTATGTGGTACCCAACAACGTTTTCCTTGAAACGAGAAGACGGATTGCCCCGGTATCTCAAATGTCACCACTTTGTTATGACAATCCAAAGTGGCATGATGAAAAGCCAACCAATCCATACCCAAAATCATATCAAAATCAATCCAGTCAATAACTACTAAATCAACCAACAACACCTTGCCATCAATAGTTATATCACAAGAACGATACACCGACTTAGCAAGCAAATTTCTTCCAACAGGTATAGCTACAACTAAAGGCTCTTCTGAAAAAGATGAACATTTACCAAGTTGAGTAGCAAACCACGAGGATACAAAAGAATGTGTAGCTCCAAGATCAAATAAAACATGAACATCTCTAGAACAAATAGAAAGTATACATGTAACTTCTGCATTGGATTTCTGAGCATCCTAACGAGTCAAAGCAAACACTCGAGCCTAACCTCTTTTTATTGGTATCTGACCTCTACCACCAAATCCTCTACCTCCCTGTTGAGATGTTCCTGAACCTCTAACATAAGAATTTTCACTTTGATGCATAGGTGCAGAATGAGCCTGAGAAGATGCCAAAGTTGTTGGTGTTGATGCATAACTAGAGGATGGATATGTCGTGTCTATAGGACAATCCATCCTAATGTGACCTACTTGGCCACATTGATAGCACACCATTGAATTACCATCTCTGGAACAATTCCTTAAGTGAAACCTACCACAAATAGAATATCATGTAGCTGAAACACCATAATGTCTCTGAGGAAAGTGGATTGTGATACTGCTCCAGAATCTGACCTACGACTCTGCACTATCCCAGAAGACTGCCTACTATGACCACCCCTTTGAAACATGAGTCTTTGTTTCCCTTGATAACCAAACATAGATCCTTCAACCTTTTGTTTCTTTTGTGAATCTTTTCTATTGCCTCCTTTTTCCTCTTGTCGTTGCTCGATTTGAAGGGCAAATCCACAAAACCTCAGCAAAAGTAGAATAATTAGACCCAACCACAGATCTAAATAAGTAATCCTTCAATCCTCTATGAACCTCTTAACACGCATCTCCTCAGTGATAGGATAAAGAGCATGTCTAGAGAGTTGTGTGAAACAAACACTATACTTTGAAACTATCATACCCTCTGTTTGTTCAATCGCTCAAACTCATGAGCTAATCCATCTCTAACACTCTCCAAAAGAAAACGAGCCATGAACAATTGAGAGAACTTTCTCCATGCTAACGGAGGTGACCTCACTTGTTTACCACGTGACACTATATCAAACCAATCACGTGCTACACCTATTAGTTGAAATGATGTCAACTCTACTACTCTTACCTCAGAACAACCCAATGCTCTCCAAAGCTACTCTAGACTATCAAGGAATTGTTGTGGATCCTCAGTTGCACTAGACCCAAAAAAAAGTAGGGGGTTTAAGCTTCATGAAGTTTGGTAAAGTAACCTCAAGACCCCTTGTTGCAGTAGTCGTCTGATGCTCAATCTGACTAACCTCTTGTTGACCATTGACATTTTCATGCCTTTGATCACCCTCCTGTTGTTTTCCGACGACAACCCTAACAAGTTGTTTCACAACCTGTTGTAATCCCTACAGACCAGCAACAAACTCTTCCATGGCTAGATTTCCACGCCTCCTCCTAGGCACCTCAACATCGACATTCGATCCACATCTGCCAACATTAGCTCTATGCCTATTTCGAGGACGAACTAAAACATAACCTATTTGATGAGCACCTTGAGCTAGGGCAATTGACTCATCGCCAATTTCCCTTATAGTAGGATTCCTAGTCTTGGGTGGCATTCTCACCTGTTCAAAGAGCATTGATCAAAAATTGAATAAGACGACAAGAAATTGTTGAAAGGTAGTGATGATGAATTTAAACAAATATTCAAACAACAGATGAAACTCTCATAGGGTGCGAATAGCCCTTACAAGTAAGTTATGCTCGAGTACACAATTTACTAACAAGAATCTATTATCACCCTATGTTTGCAGCTATTAGGACCTATGACTGAGCTCTTATACCAACTTTGTCAAGACCCAAAAACTAAATGTCGTGATCGGCGCACAAGTTATACTCCTATCCTAGCAAGCATATCAACTAACTTAACAATTGAACAGCTAAATCATTTTCTAATCATTTAAAAAATATTTTTTTTCTTGAAATTTCGACAGAGTATCCTCTATAACTTCAACATTTCCAAATTTATAAAATCCCTATTTAACTTTCAATTCAGTCATAATCCAAATAACATAATCTAATTGCTTAATACACTTCCCAAAAAAAAAGACTTTCTAGACTCCAAAATAGCTCCAATTTACATCAAACTCAATAGACGTTACAAGAATGGTCCTCAATCAAATAGGCCTACCCAAAAAAAGAAATATGTTCGAGACTTGAATCTACTAACAGATTGCTACTAAGCTGCCTTCGAATCAAGAAAAAATAAACAACATGAAGGGGTAAGTCACAAACACTTAGTGAGGAGACAACAACCACCATCAACTAGAAGGGAAACACGAAAAGGCACGAATAATTGTTTTTCAATCTTGTAGTGATTATGTTATACACATTATAAAACCATTAAACTTATAATTTAGTTGCTCATATAGAAATATTAAAAATTTCATTTATAGCGAAACAAAATCAAAATGAATAACATTGAAATCATTATGAAAATCAAACAAGTAAAATTACAAATTTTTGAGAACCAAGAGACGACTTCATCTCATTGATAGCCTTTTCCTCCTAAGGGTGGTCTTTCCCTTAGGGGTGGCTCCATCTAACAAATAGCCCTCTCCTCTCAATCCCACAACGCTTCATAACGCTTCAATTAGGGAGCTTACATCTCGTTGATAGCCCTCTCCTCCTACGGATGACATTTCTCATAGGAGCGGCTCCATCTAACGGGTAACTCTCCCTAATCAGAACGAGGTAACTAGGTGCACCTAACGTTGTTAACAATTTAATAACTATAACAACAATTTCCCAAAATACGTATTTAAAATTATTTCATTGTAATTCATGGAAAACATATTTGATTGCATAACAATTCAATATTTAGATACTTTTAATATATACGTAAATCAAACTAATAACATATCATTTAACAAAGACCATTAAAATAAATAAATGACGAAATCGAGATAAATTTCAAAGGTTGTGTTTCTCAAATTTTTAAATAAATACTTAAACATAGAAAGCAAGTAAAATAATAATCATAACATTATAAAAATATATGATGATGATCGTCGTCCACTCACAACTATGGAGAATCTTCTAAGTTTGCTCTTGAGCAACTCTCAAAGTAGCCAGTAGGGCCTCAGCTGACAAATCTGAGTATCAAAAATATTCCCAAGACTTTAGAAAAAAATTATTCTAAAGTTTAGCTAACTCTAGGAAACCATAAAAAATCATTTAAATCTACTCTAAGCACAAAATAAGATTTTTAAACAAAACTATATTTTTCTAGATATTCATACTAGCATTAGAATTTTTGTATTTACCTCAAAGAGTCTCAATAAACAACTCTGAAGAGATGGGTACCCTTTTCCTTCCCTAGAGCACAAATCTTAACCCAAAAATCCTAACCAAAAGAATTTGTAGGAGTATGAGAAATTATGCTCTTGGAGATGTTAAATTCATTTTAAGGGTTAAGGGTTTGAGTATTATGGAATGAGAAGAAGCAAAGAGAAGGAAAGGAAAACAAAAATGGGGGAGAAGGGTTTTTCTATTGAGAGGAAGAGAGAAGAAGAAGGGGAAAATGAAATAGAAAAATGAGGTGAGGTGGAAAAGGAAGTGTAGTGGATTTGTCTTTATTTAATTATTATTATTATTATTATTATTATTATTATTATTATTATTATTATTATTATTATTATTATTATTATTATTATTATTATTATTATTATTATTATTGTTGTTATTATTATTATTATTATTATTATTATTAATTTTTTTTAAATGACACGGGTGTGTCATACATATTACAAACTAAAGAGAGAAGTTGAAATTCTTATGTTTTATGTGCTATTTGACATTCTCTAAGTTTAGTTTTGACAAAATAACTCATAAAATTCCTTCATTTTAAAAATTCTTCAAACTTATTATTCATATATAATACTTCTGATAAATTTTTTTATAAATTATTTGGAATTTTTATGAATAGTGATATCGTCATAAATAATAAATAATATAAGTTGTCATCATAAATTATCATTTAAATATCATATATAATACTTCTGATAAATTTTTTTTATAAATTATTTGGAATTTTTATGAATAGTTATGTCGTCATAGATAGTAAATAATAAAAGTTGTCATCATAAATTATCATTTAAATATCATTAAAGTTTCATTTAATTTGAAGTTAGTTTAATAGCTCGTCATATATAATATATGTTTTATTATATATATATATATATATATATATATTGTCCTTTTAGAGAAAGGATTTTATGAATTTTGTTCACATTAATCAAAATTTCGAAGTAGTTGGGAAGATGGAGCATTGTCATTTTAGAGAAAGTTGAAGATTTTCGCAATGTACCGTACGATGGCTTCTTGGAACCTTAAAGGGATTTCAATCATAATAATCATAAGCTAACAATAGTTCAACGTTATGTTTGATTCTTGGGTTTAGCTCAAGAATAATTGAGTCCAAAAATTCT
The DNA here is from genome assembly GCA_037974775.1 of Cicer pinnatifidum. Classification (NCBI taxonomy): domain Eukaryota; kingdom Viridiplantae; phylum Streptophyta; class Magnoliopsida; order Fabales; family Fabaceae; genus Cicer; species Cicer pinnatifidum. The sequence continues at coordinate 24,187,235 of JBBPBR010000001.1, read as the reverse complement.
CTTTGACATTGTTAATAGTCTTGTAACTCCGATGAATTTTGATGCTACTACAAATAAGGGTTCTTTCGGTAGATTTTTTATTACTTAGTCAAAGTCTTCATTTATATTTATTTGTCGATTAAAGTTAGAAACAAATTGTCGGTGGAATGACAAGATTATGATTTTCTAGTTTATGTTGAATATAAAAATTTGCCATTTTTTTGTTCACAATGTCATAACATTAGTTATGACTTTTCCTCTTGTAACCTATTACATCAAGAGAAAGTGGTTGCTTAATGAGAAGTCTTTTAAGAGTGTCTTTGAATGAGATTTGTTTTCAGGGAATGCAATATTTTAGGTGAATTCAAATGCTTCAAACAAATTATCTTATAATTATTTACAACAACTGTATAAATTAGATTCTAATTTCAAATCAAATTTATTTATTATATTTTAAATAATATATATGTAGTAACAATCAATGGTTAATACTCAGCTAGATGTGTTATTCAAATATTTAGAATACACATATTTTTGGTTCCTACAATTTATTAGTGTCCAATGACTACTACTCTATAACATCCTTTCGTGAGGAACAAAAAAAAAAAGAAAGAAACTTGACAGAAAAACTAACGAGAGAGACAGAGAGAGAGAGAGAGGTGTTAGTTAATCAACGTTGGTTGTTTGGTTTGGTTAATGGAAACCATGGCGAGAGGGCTATGGATCTGTGTGTGTTTTATGTTCCTTATCCACATTTCTACTTGTTTTTACCTTCCTGGTGTTGCACCCGAAGATTTCCACAAGGTCATTTCTCTATTTTCTTTTTTCAATCACAAATAAATGCTTGTGTCATTGTTGAATTGCATGCCAATGCCTTTTTCCAATACAACATTAATTTTTAGCTTTATTTTATTTTTAACTTTGATAGTTTAGATCTATAAACATATTATCCGTATTGCAATTTGATTAATAATAATTTCGGCTTGTTGGCCACATTATTCTATATTCATGCTTTTAGTGAGATCCGTGCATTTTGGTATTCTGTGTATGAAATTCATTTAGGTATTTTTTTTACATAATTCATCATCTAAGTCCAACAATATTGTTTTAAATTGACATTTAACAGCTTATGACTTTTTCTATTATATTTTCATGCTTAATCTAAATTAGTTTTTGCTAATCATTAAACTATATTATATGTTTTATGTTCATTGATGACAGGGAGAGTTGTTGAGGGTGAAAGTGAACAAATTGTCTTCTACAAAAACACAACTTCCTTACTCTTACTATTCTCTGCCTTATTGTCGTCCAGATCACATTGTTGACAGTGCTGAGAATCTTGGGGAAGTTCTTCGTGGTGACCGTATTGAGAACTCTCCTTACATGGTTGGTGTACACTTTTGCGTCATTCATTCTTCCAGTCATTTAGTTTCTCAATTACAAAAATAATGATGAAACAATTTGATTCTTCCAGTTTAAAATGCGAGAGCCACAAATGTGCAATGTTGTTTGTCGTCTAATACTTAATGCGAAAACAACTAAAGAGTTCAAGGAAAAGATAGATGATGAATATCGGGTGAACATGTGTGTCTCTAATGACTTCAATTTTTCACCACTTATATCTTTGTGACAAAAGCCGTTTCACTGTTGTAGGATTCTAGACAATCTTCCATTGGTTGTACCCCTTCGACGACCTGATCAGGAATCTTCTTTAGTGTATTTGCATGGCTTCTTAGTTGGTCTTAAAGGACAATATGCTGGAGTAAGTGTTTGCTTAATGAACAATCCATTTCTTTTATGTTCTTTGTATCAACTATCTTGACCTTTTTTGTATGCAAATAATGCCAGAACAAGGATGAAAAGCACTTTATCCATAACCACTTAACTTTTGTGGTAAAGTATCACCGAGATCATATAACAGAGTTGTCAAGGATTGTAGGCTTTGAGGTTAAACCTTTCAGGTTGTATTATAATTCTTTCCTTTGAAGTTAAAACTTTTTTTGTTAATTACTTAACTTTAATACCTATCAATTGAAACTACCCTTATAAACACAGTGTTAAGCATGAATATGAAGGTGATTGGGATGAGAACACCCGCTTAACCACTTGCGATCCTCATGCTAAAAAGACAATCTCAGGCTCCGAAGCTCCTCAAGAGGTTGAAGATAAGAAGGAAATTATTTTCACCTATGATGTTGAGTTCCAAGTGAGTTCCACAATTTCATAGTAATTAAGGTGAAAAATGAGAAGTAGATGTTCCTGATTTTTAATTGTTGAACCATCATGCAGGAAAGTGATGTAAAGTGGGCATCTCGTTGGGATTCCTATCTTTTAATGGCAGATGATCAAATTCACTGGTTTTCAATTATTAATTCTTTAATGATTGTACTTTTCCTATCTGGTATGGTGGCTATGATAATGTTAAGGACACTTTACCGCGATATCTCAAAGTATAATCAATTGGAGACACAAGAGGAAGCACAGGAAGAGACGGGGTGGAAACTTGTCCATGGTGATGTTTTTAGGCCTCCTTCAAACTCAGATTTATTGTGTGTATATGTTGGAACAGGTGTTCAGTTTTTTGGAATGGTTCTTGTCACTATGATCTTTGCTGCACTTGGATTTCTGTCTCCCTCAAATAGAGGGGGGTTAATGACTGCTATGCTTCTTCTCTGGGCTCTTATGGGGCTATCTGGTGGATATTCATCAGCGCGTCTTTACAAGATGTTCAAGGGAACAGAATGGAAAAGAATCACTCTCAAAACAGCTTTCATGTTTCCTTCTACTGTGTTTGCAATATTCTTTGTTCTTAATGCTCTTATTTGGGGACAAAGGTCTTCAGGGGCAGTTCCATTTGGTACAATGTTTGCTCTTGTTTTCTTATGGTTTGGCATCTCAGTTCCACTTGTATTTCTTGGTGGTCACATAGGTTTTAAAAAGCCTGGGATTGAGGATCCTGTGAAGACAAATAAGATTGCAAGGGAAATCCCAGAGCAGGCTTGGTACATGAACTCAGTCTTCTCTATTCTAATTGGAGGCATACTCCCTTTTGGTGCTGTCTTCATTGAGCTTTTCTTTATTCTCACATCAATCTGGTTGCATCAATTTTACTATATATTTGGTTTTCTGTTCATCGTGTTCCTCATCCTTCTTGTTACTTGCGCCGAGATCACGATAGTTCTTTGTTACTTCCAGCTATGTAGCGAGGACTACCTCTGGTGGTGGAGGTCATATCTCACTTCAGGTTCCTCTGCACTTTACCTTTTCCTATATGCTGCATTTTACTTCTTCACAAAGCTTGAGATCACAAAACCAGTATCTGGAGTCTTGTATTTTGGTTACATGTTGCTTCTTTCGTACGGTTTCTTCGTCGTGACTGGTACAATTGGTTTCTATGCATGCTTTTGGTTCACCAGGCTAATATATTCTTCTCTGAAAATTGATTGAACCATGACTTGTGGAGGTTTAAATTATAGAATGGGGAATCGTTGGGAACCTTCGTATACTCCTTTGTTCCAACATAACAACAAAAATTTTGGTATCACCAGTATAGGTTGTTTTGCAGTTCTGATTTTTGTTCAAATATATTTCCTAAGCATGGTATTCATATTTTGTATCTTAGTATTCTACTATTCTCCTCCTATATCTTTTTAATTGGATAGTTTCATTTGTTATCTTCCGGCCTTCAATGTCTCTTTAGGAAGGAAATTAATTGATATTGGTGGTAAACATACACTTTTGACATAATTTTTGTTGTATCTAACAGTATCTAATTTTTCTACTAGACACATTCTTTTACATTAAATACTATACATATGTAATTGCTTGTTAAGAAAGTTGAATCGAGGATGAGGATAGGAATGAAATCAAGTAATGTAAGAGTTGAATTTTAGTGACTTTAACATTAGATTTTACTGTGCTGCAACTAAATTTCCAGGAAAATATACTCAGCAAACTGGCAACCAAAATTGCTTCATATTTTATAACGGTCATAAAATAATGAATACAAGGCAGTGACACCTTTTACTATATAAATAAATTTTATATTACAATCTATAAATTTTATATGATATCAAAGCATATGCTCAAAAAGAGTTTATTAAGCAATCTATCGAAAAAATTAAAGTCTCACATTATAAAACAAATAATATGCTCAAAAAGAGTTTATAAAGCGGTGCCAATCATCTTTACAAGACAAAGAAATGTTTTGCAAATAGAAAGAAACAATTGAAGTTGAAATAAAATCTATTTAAGTTTGTGTTGCAAAGTCAAATATTTTTGGACTTGTAGTCTATACACCTGAAAATGTGAAGCTAATAAATTATGCCCGTTTTTTTTGCGCGAAAAGATAATGAGAATGATGGAGTACATATATTTAAGAATATTGATAAAAAGTATACTATTGATTTTGAAGAGACATATTCCGAAGTGAATTCAAAAACTTTTTCATACTTGATTAAGTTTATTAGCCATGAAAGGCTCAATTTATATGAAAGATGTGTTACAACGCATATTTGTGGCTCACTTGACAGTAATGATTATAAGAAATTCCTTGAAGGATTTAATTTCTATGACACATACAATTCAAACTATTGAAGAGATGACTTAATCAAAATGAGTAAGTCTCTTTATGTGGTCAAACAATCAATATGCACATTGCGTAATATTCTTAGTAAATATTTTATAAATGAGAAATATGAAAATTACATCATTTGAAATATGATGGTTTAAAGAAATAGTTTGAGATAAAATTATAAAGATTTTTTTGAGATTACAAAATAACTATATGAAAAATATTTTTGTGAATTATTAAGCTTATATAGCAAAGATTTTAAAATGGTTCTATATGGACAAGTCAAATCAGTTGTGCACTCCGATTGTTGTATGGTCACCAATTATAAATAAACGTCTTTTTAGAATTCGAGAAAATGATTTTATGGCGTTTTGACATATTTGTAATGACAACATGACATACAATTCTATAATGTAGAATCTTATAGAAGTATTAATTATTCATATGTCATTAATTTAATTAAAAATATAAAAAATTACCGAACTTGAAATCTAAGTTCTTATGGCGTTTTATTCTAATTTCAAGGGTGTTAATTGTTGAGACAAAATCTCTCTTAAATATTTTAATGATAACAAAATTATTTCAAAGTATGATTTTATTTTTTTATCTAACTTGTGCTCTTTAGGGTATCCAAGTTAGAAAACAGGTTCCTCATCACCCTGATCAAAAGAAGTATATCTAACACAGTTTAACATGTCCTCTAAGCTGGAAACTTTAACCTCCAAATAGAGGATATACAATACTACATAAAAGATGAATCTACGACAAATTCAAAGAAGATGAATTTGTATCTGAAGACAAACAATACTAAAACAAAAGGATAAACAAAACAAGAGAAGAGGATCCACGCCAAAGGATAAACAATGAAATGATGCACTTCCGGTTCCATTCATCTTCATACATAGGAAATGTCCAAAAATCCAAAAGTTATTGTCCTTGACAAGAAAAGTAAGACTCTACATTTCTTGGAAAAGGAAAAAGTCAAAAGTACATGTCATGTCCTAAATTATGAAAAGCTCAATGGATGAACTGCAAACTCATCCTCCTAAGCTTATGTATTACAAGGACAGATAAATGGCAATTTCATAAATCAACTTAATGACCATGGACAATTAAAAAAGTCTCCAACGATTACTTGACACTTTTTCTCATGAATGAAGTCTCATCACCTGTATAAAAGAAAGAGAACTTTTCATCATTCAAAACAAGAATTACAAATACAAAAGAGAAACACTCAAAACTAAGAAGAGCAATCTCATTCTCCCTTTACACTTTCTACGGTCTTTAACTATATCATTGATAGTATTCTCCTAGAAAATTTTGTAAAGAGATAATCATACTCTTATCTCAATTCACTAGAATTGTATATTTCAAGTTCATATGAACTTGGCAATAGGTGTAGATCAAGAAGAAATATAAAGTAAGCCAGGTGAGGCTGAAGAAGAAACACACAGAAAAAAGAGTCCCATTAGAGGACAAGTTATTTTGATGATAAGTAAAACTCATAAGTTTGTGAAGAATTGGATGTAACCCATTTTGGGTGAATCAGTATAAATTTGTGAGTCCTTTCTTTAACAAGTTTTATTATTTATGTTATTAAAGTTCATACATAAATTATGTAGTTCATCCTCTCACAAAGGATGCATATTTAAAATAGTTCACGTCATATTTTTTAGTTAAAAAATTACAAACCAAAATTGTTGACTTTTAAAATAAGGGAACCAATTTAATGAATCAATAAAAATAGGGGACTAAATTTCAATTAAGCCTTATTAATTTGTTATGAAATATCATTGTTGTTGATTTATTTATCATGTATACTACTTTAGATAAGTCTGTTAATTATTTAATCCTCACAATTGTATAGATCAAAAACAAATTATTAGTTTACAATCGGATGTATAATCATTTCATAGAGATCTATGAAACAAAACACAACAACAATATCATTAAATAACAAGCAAATTTCATAACTATATAAAGCAAGTAAAGAATGTTTGATGGTTGAGGTATGATTCAACAAACATAAGACACCTATGGTTTTTCTTCTAAAAAAATTCATTGCAATGAATCTACAAGGACAATATCACATACATTGTTAGTTTGGAGATGAGTATAACAAATGAGATAGAACAATTTTTTTACAAAGTCGCTTGTTATCAAAACTTTTGAGCAAATAGTACAAGAGAAGATATTTATTGTCTCAAATATAATTGTCTTTAAGAGGAGGAGAAATAAATGTGGTCTGTATTATTTTTTCATTCACCATGATTTTGTCCTATTGAATTTTTCTGATAAGGTTTTTAATGAAGTAGATTCTCTCACAATATAAATTGTACTATCTTGCCTTCTCTAAGATTTTTTTATTCATGGGTTTTTTCCTAATAAAATTTTAATGAGGTATATCTTCAATGGACATCCAAAAGAGAATGTTATGAATATTTACATTAATGGATGCCCATTCTACAGGTGATTTACTTAATATCTATGACATTCATTGTAGGTAATTTACTATTTATTAGTGGACCATAATAATTGCTAGAATCTTCCCTTATATGTGATCATTCATATACTTATAAGTTGCAAGACTTATATCCTATAAATTAGAATCATAAGACATTTTAAAGTATACACTATAACATAGAATACAAAGAGCGTATTCTTCTCCATTTCTCTCATTCATCTATTTTCTACTATATCTTGCTTTGTTTTATAACATATTTTTAATTAAAATTAATTTTATGATTTGTATAATAACAATTTCTTATGTAGATATTAATTTATGTGTAAAAACAACTTATTAATATAAAATAAATAAATAAAAAAATAAATAAATAAATAAATAAATAAATAAATAAAA
>JBBPBR010000001.1:24158742-24176406 GCA_037974775.1 Cicer pinnatifidum | reverse complement strand
AATTGGTAAATGACTAATAATATTATAAAATAATTTATAAATTTATTATAAAATAACTTATAAAATAATTTGATAATAATATAAATTATAAATTATTATCAAATTGTAAAATAATTTATAATTTATAAATATATTATAAATAATTGTCAAATAATTTCATAATTTATAAATTTATTATAAAATAATATTATTGAATAAAGAGCATTTATGTCGATATTTAGGAATGATTAATCGGTTTTTTTCTATTGAATTTAATGATTAATAATATAAATTATTACCATTGGTAAATGACTAATAATATTATAAAATAATATTATAAAATAATTTATAAATTTATTATAAAATAACTTATAAAATAATTTGATAATAATATAAATTATAAATTATTATCAAATTATAAAATAATTTATAAATTATAAATTTATTATAAATAATTGTAATATAATTTTATAATTTATAAATTTATTATAAAATAATATTATCAAATAGATTTTGGAGGTATTAAAGAAATTGTGGAAGGAAGAGGAGAAATTTGGATTCAATTAGATTAGACATTGAGAGCACGATTGAGATAGGAGAAAGGAGGAGAGGTCCACATCAGCTTTTTGGCTGATGTGGAAAATATTTGTATAGGTTGATGAAATAGAATGAAGTGGCATTCGGGGGTAAGGTGGCATTCGGGGGTCTATTTTAAATATATATATAATAGATAACCCAGGAAAAGCATGAGACATAGATTAGCTCCTAAATTTTTTGTTATACTAATATTTGATGTTTTTAATAAATAAGTTGATTTTTTAATCAAGTTTTTATGAAGATTTTTCGATAAAATTTCTAATAACATAATTTGATCAGAAAGCGTAATAATTTTAATCTACTAATTACTAGTATTAATTGTAAAAAGTTGACTTGATTAAATATAGGATTGAATATTATGTTTAAATATAAAGATTTAATTTATATACACAGTTTTTACATTATCAATCAATCACAATTCTCAAATTATACAAATATTTAATTTTTTTTCTTCATAATTATTATTAATGTCGCACATATAAATGTCTCTGATGTGTTGACATATAAAAGTTTGTGCACTAATAGTGTCTAAAAATTAAACTTTAAAAGTAATATTCTATATAATATGTTTGAAATTATCTGAGATGTCAATTATTTGGAAAATCAATATATTTGTTTACCTTGCAAGGGAAAGTAATTGGCACATGTAAAGTGAAGGCTACCTACCATATATAAATATTTTGTCAAGTCTTATCTCATCTAACGTGAGACGTTTAACACACATCTCTCACATCTATAGGGCTGAATATATGGGTGTGACCCAAGTAGCCCTATAATTGTGACTTGATAGCAGGTGGGTCAATAGCTCTTGAATAGACTCTGATACAATTTGAAAACCTATGTTGAGCATAAAACAACCCCACAAATCTGGTTTACAGGGTGAAGACTACCCACCACTTATAAATACTTTTTCAAGTCTTATCTCGTCGAATGTGGAATTCATAACATCATGAAAAGTATATTTGGAAATTGAAAATTTAAGTGATGTTAATTTAATTTATGGTGAACACTTCCACACCTTTTAGTTTGGTTCAACATCATATCAAACTTGCCAAGTTTATTAAAATGATAGAATTTATCAAGTTTATTAACTTGCCAAGTCCAACATATTTAAATTCCAAGTTTATCAAGTTTATTAAAATGATAGAATTTATCAAGTTTATTAAAATGATAGAATTTATCAAGTTTATTAACTTGATAGAATTTATCAAGTTTATTAACATGGTCAAAATATTAATTCATTAAAACTATTTCACTTATCGAACGAACTATATTGGCTAAGAACAAATATGGATTAGACTTAGCCATTTGAATTCCAACATGGCCAAAATCTTAATCCATTGAAACTATTTCACTTCTCCGACGAACTATATTGACTAGGCACAAATATGGGTTAGACTTAGCCATTTGAAATCTAAGATGACCAAAAACATAATCTATTGAGATTATTCCACTTCTCGAGTGAACTATATAAGCTAAGAACCAATATGAACTAGACTTAGTGTTTTTCCCTACATATAGTTTGTCGACTCTTACCTTTCTCTTTGCTTTGAAGATCTCTAATAGATGCTATCTATCCATCGGCACTAATAAAGGATTGTAAAGGTGGATTTGTTTTGTTGTCAAAAATCCTACTGCCTCGGTGTAATGTGGTCTCAATACACTACTAGAAAAACTGATGTTAGCGTGGGCTTCTGGCCAGAGGCCCACGCTAATAGGCCAAAAGTCGACGCTAATCTTGATTTAGCGTCGGTGTCGGGCCTAGGCTAAAACGGTCAAAGCTAATACACATCGTCGGACAAATCCCATCCGACGCTAACATAGCGTCTTATTAGCGTCAGTATGACCTACTCTAAGCCGACGCTAATGACAAAATAAAACATCCGACGCTAATATATATCATTTGGCACGTCATTTAAAAAATTTTGTTGTGTGAGATGGCCCGACGCTAGAGTCAACAATAAATTGCTTAGCGTCGGCTAAACCGACGCTACAACAATAAGTAATAGAAGTCAACTTCTTAATAATATAGCATCGGCTAGGTCGACGCTTTGTTCATCAATAAAGTTTCTTTATTAAATAAATGTTGTTTGTTTCCCTTAAATATCTATGTTTGATACCAGTTTCAATCACAAAGTTAATATGACATAGGATAAATTATGAATAACAACCGTTGTCAAAACATTTATGTGTCAACTGCCAACAGTCAACAGACCTTACAATCTTAGAGGACTAACAAATGTGGTGGTTAACCTCCAAAATGCATAAACATTACAAAAGTATAACTGCAGTATATGTTTTGGGTATTATTAATTAAATGTTTTTTTTTTATAGGACCTAAAACTCATCAAAACAGATATACTGAGCAATCGGGTTTCATGCGGGAACCCCTAGTCATCCGTCAACTAGATTAAGTTATTAACCACCTATAAGTCATAACGCGATGTTCTACATGTGGATTAATTTCACATCAATAAGCACAGTCTGGTAAGTACAAGGAGTGAAGTTGCTGAGTTCTGAACCAAGAAAAAATTTCTGCATTTTAGGAGGAAGGGGCTGTTTTCACTTAAACCTTGATAATGGTATCGAAAAACGTTGTAACTTAATATTCATTACTTTCTATCTAGTTCCAATTTATATCATGGCATCAACAACTTAAAAACTACTACATAGATACTTTGCAACAAGTCATTGGAACAATTGGCTACTTTAAAATAGTCACAAATCAGCATGCAATTAATAAATTGTTTGATGAGGGAGAAAAAGGATTAAAAACAACCCAAACTGAAAAATAAAATCAATGGCCAAATATTATGAAATATATATCAAAGTCTACTAACAAAAGTGCTTACAACAAACAAGTGCTTGCATGAGACCAATCACTGATGGAATGTTTCCAGAAAGTTTATTTCCTTGCAATAACCTACCAATTTCACAAATATAAATATTAAAGAACTCCAATAGAAAAAAAGTGGCCGATCAAATATTATTCATATCTAGGTAGTTAATCCCAGATAGCGGTGCGTCGCGGCCAACCCCAAAAGTGGAATAGCGGGATAGCGGGATAGCTTTCCGGAATAGGAGGGATAATTGCTATTTTTTTTAACAAATTACATGAATAATATTATATAAATCTATATTTAATGTAAAATTAACAAATAACTAAAACTCTGAAACATTCATAAGTAGTAATAAGAATTTACAAATCTTACTCTTAGTCAAAATTTACATTGAAATGCCAATAAAAGTCAAGGAAATAAAGATGATGCATACTGAAGTCTTTAACACAGTAATAAAATCGCTAAATATTAAAACTCAAATACATGTTCTAGCATAGGAATCAAAGATAAGCATCATCTTCATTAGCATATTCTACTTCTTATTTTTAGATGAAAGTAGAAACAATAAAACAAATAAGGAAGAAATAATAGCCGGATCTCGCTGAGAAACGTTGGGATTAACTACGTCGAGATAGCGGGATCTCGCCCAAATCTCGTTGGGATCTTGTTTCACGCTGTCGCGGACACGCTATCACGGTCAGGCACTATGCCGCACCGGGACAGCGGGATCTCGCTGGGAAACGCTGGAATTAACTACCTAGATTCATACCAAAAATTTCTTTTAAAAATAAAAGCATGTAATACATACAAGGTTGTTATTTGCAGAAACCCAATATTGAATGGAATTCCAGTTAATTGATTGTAAGATAAATCCCTGGCATTAACAGAAAATGTTAAAAAAGTAACAACAAAAAAACAAAGGTATCACAAAATAAGTCATAGAGTAAGATTACATATAAGACCTTGAAGGAGGTATAATTGCCAACGTTTTCAGGAATACTTCCTGCTAAGCTATTGTTCTTCACATCACTACAAAATATGTAAGGAGGAAATTATCATCATATCCTCAAGAAAATGCACATTTTAAGAGATTAGAATAAAAATAAAGTGATTGTGTAACTTACAATACCACAAGCCGGTTAACTGGCACATGTCCGGAGATAGTGAACCGACAAAATTGATCCCTCACAAGCCGTTATTTTATTATACAAAAAAGGAAACAAAAAATAAAAAGTAAGATCCTACCATGGTGTATGACAGAAACATAAAATTATTTTTTGCCAAATCCCTAAATCATATACTCAAGGAGAAAAGAATGTTAATCAGAGAATCTATAAGTAGTTAGTGATAATGAAAAATGCTAAAAATAACTTACAGAATCTTCAAGTTAGGAATCTGCATCGAATTCGACTATTTTCTACTCCTCAGCAGTTTCATCAGTGCTCAGCGGTTCAATCAATGCCAAGACTACATCGAATTCGATTGTTTTCTTAGAATGCTCAACATATAGGAATTCGATTAGTTTCGACTGTATCTCCATTACACAGTTATGCTACTATAGGTTCAATCACTCAAGTCTCTCTAGCGGAAAACATCCTGGCCAACGAACCAATTGACTTTATCGCTGGAATTTGCATCGACGTTTTGTCAACCTCTTTAATTATCCTCAAAAGCTATTGAACAACATCTTTAGCATGAGGGGAGTTTGTCTTAAAAAATGTGACATAACCCAAAACAAACAAAGCCTATAATCTTTGCTTCTAAATTTGAATAACCAAATGCATAGGTTTATAACAAACTAGAAGAATTTCCTTCCAATATGAATTTGACTCCTTTTGATATTTTCAACAACATAGTAAAATAACAACGCTTGCAAACAACGGCGGAGCTTCTCAAGGACAGGGGGTGGCCGCGGCCCCCCCAAGAAAAAAAAAATTCTCTTTCTTCTTCTCTCTTCCTCTCTCCTTCTCTGTTCTCTTCTCTGATTTTCTCCCTCTTGCTTACAAGTTACAGCAGCCGTTCCGCCCGTTCGTTGCTCTTGGGCCTGTTCGCTGCAACTCTCCAGATCGCTGACTCCTTTGTTCGCTGCAACTCTCAAAAGGTTCGAATTTCTATTTTGGTATTGCTGATTTTTGTTAGGTTTGATTTATGTTAGCATGAAATTTAAAACTTACATTGTTAGTGTTGAATTTGAAGCTTTGATTTGGAGTTTTGAATTTTGATTTGGAGTTTCAATTAAACCTTAGTGCTTATTTTTTTTAGAGTTTTTGTGTTGCACATAAGGTGTTTGATTTTATGTCAATATAAAGTGTTTGAGTTTTTTTGTTGCACATAAGGTGTTTGATTTTATGTCTATATGAAGTGTTTGAGTTTTTTTGTCGCACATAAGGTGTTTGATTTTATGTCCATATGAAGTGCTTTAGTTTTTTTGGTGCATATAAGTTGTTTGAGTTTTGTTGCACATAAGGTGTTTGAGTTTTGTTGCATTTTTAAATTGATTGATTTAGATAAATTTGTGAGAATGAAGAAGAGTAAAAGAATTGATTTGAACATGCAAGAATTGATTTAAATTGATTGATTTATATAAATTTTGCACTCTAGTTGAAAAATATTACCCAATGGATTTCAACATGCAAGAGAAGATTAATTTGAAATTTCAACTCCAACATTTCTTGGTTGATGCTCGTCAAGATTTAAATTTGAATAATTTATCAACTATCCAAGAATTGTGCTCATGTTTGGTTGCAACTGAAAAGACGCAAAATTTCTACTTGATTGATAGACTACTTCGTCTTATCATGACTCTTCCAATTTCTACTGCCACAACTGAAAGATCTTTTTCAGCAAATTATTAAATCAAGGTTAAGAAACAAGATGGAAGTTGACTTTTTGACAGATAGCATGGCGGTTTATATTGAAAGGGAAATTACTGCAAGTATCAGTTCTGAGTCTATTATTGATGATATCAAGTTAATTAAAGAGCGTAGAGCATTACTTTAAATTATTCTTAAGTCATTGATACTTCATTTTGTGTTTATTACAACTTAAATTTTTGCTATATAATATTATTTATATATTTAATTTATATATTATATTTTTATGTCGGCCACTCCAAGGTTTTCGATCAAACTCCGCCACTGCTTGCAAACCAGGTACAGATAAAGGAGTGCATATCTTGCAAATATCTAAAGAAAAACAGATTAAATAACAAATTGAGAATCCCGATCAATCTCCTTTAATCGGGATACAGACTAAATACTAATGTCCACAATTTAAACATGTCTTCAACACCTTTTTCCATAAAGTTCCATTACCACTTGGTATGCTTTCCATAGATAGAAATGGTGGACTAGATCAGATGACAACCCAAAAGCTAAGTATCAACTTTATTTGAAAAATTTGCGGAGGAAGAGCAAATGCCTAGAAAATTGCTAAAGAATAACAAAAAAGAACCAAATTCACCTTGAATTGTCATTCCTAACAGTCTTTTCATTGCCAAATGCCTCTATAAGTGGATTCAACTGAAACAAGAAAATTTTAAATTAGCATCCCATACTGATGCTAAAAAAATTTACACTTGGCATTAAATTGATGCCTCAAACCATGATTGCTTGGGTTCAAGAATATTTTACTTCAAGAACTTGTTGTTCAAGTGTACTATCATCACCACCAGTACGACCACCAACAAAAGTAAGATATTGCATAATCAATTTTGTTGTCTCAATTTTTCCAGCTCCACTTTCACCGCTTACCAAGATAGATTGACTTTACCTTCATTCATCATTGTTCTAAATCATAACCAACAAAAGTTCACTAATGTGCAAAATATAAAATGAGAACCAACCAATTTATCCTATAGATCTTAGTCATATAGAATAAATTTCAAACACATTCAACTTTATATTCATTACTTTCTATCTAGTAACAATGAGACAATTTAATAACTTTATATTCATTACTTTTTATCTAGTTCTAATTTACATTTTATCTAGTAACTTTATATTCATTACTTTCTATCTAGTTCTCATTTAATTAATTGAATCATCTTAAAGTGTAAAGTATGAAATTATAACTCGTTTAAGAGAAATCATAATATCATATAAAATAACTACAATTTACAATACAGTTACACATATTAAACTCCAAATGAGGATCAACACAAATATTTAGTTATGAATTTATTCATAATATACAATCTCAAAATCAAGTAATCAAATATACACAGCTATGCAATGTAGTTAGTATACTCTTCATAATCATGTATTGAAACGTATAATTAATAAGTCACGTATATTCACCAACTAGCATATATTGTAAATAATATCATTTCATTGATCCTCTTACGAACATCAAATAAATCAAATCAACATTTCTACATAAGTATCAACCTACTCACATATTCAATATATATTCCAATATCAAATTTAAACACAACCTTCTAAAGGATAATATCAATTAGGCTAAATTACATTTGTGGTCCCTTAACTTAATTTCAGGTAACGTTTTAGTCCTTTATCTTTTTCTTTTCCCGAGTTGGTCCTTTATTTTAATTTTAAGTGACAATTTGATATTTTATGTTTTGAAATTTCAACAATGTTGTCCTTTTTTTATAAAAATTCAAAAAAATTATCAAATTTTTCAACCAAAACCTATAAAATTCTTAAATCTTGAAATAAACTCATATTTTCATTCTTTATTTGATGTTGTTGGAGATGAAAATATGAGACTATTTGAATATTTGAGTTATAGATTTGATAAAATTTGCATTATATTGAAGATGATTATTAATTTAATGGATTTTGGTTGAAAATTTTGATGATTTTTTTAAATGTTTGTACAAAAAAGGATAACATTGTTGAAATTTTAAAACATAAAATATCAAATTATCACTTAAAATTAAAATAAAGGCCCAACTTGGGGAAAAAAAAGATAAGGACTAAAACGTTACCTAAAATTAAATTAAGGGACCACGAATATAATTTAGCCTATCAATTATTTAACATTGTAATCTCATGCTCATAAATATCTTTATTTCAACACTACACTACGCGAAAAATGTCATTTTATAGCGCTCCTTTTAAAGTGCTTACTAAATACAAGCGTTGTTGTAAATATATTTTAAAAATAACGGAGTCTATAACAGCGCTTTAATGACAAGCGCTATGAAAAAAGCATTGATGTAGGGTCATATAGCGTTTGCGCATAATGTTTACAAGGCTTTTACAGCGCTTGTACACAAGCGCTGTAAACTGAAGCGTCCTCGCATAATGTTTTACAGCGCTTTTTTCATAAGCGCTGTAAAAGACATGCGCTTTCAAATAATTAAATTACTTATTACAACGCTTTTGTTACAAGCGTTGTAAAAGATATGCGCTTTCACATAATTAAAGGATCTATTAGAGCGCTTATTCTACAAGCGCTGTAAAATCATTCACTTTAAATAAAAGTCATTTACTTTTAAATAAATAAAAACAAATTTAAAACAAATTTACGAACCCTCATCACCTCTACTCTAGGAACCCTCATATCCTTTACGTATTGTGCGGCCACCTACGTTGTCTCAGGTATTTATTAATTTGTTGTTGTCAAAAAATCTTTAGTTTTTTAATAATTGAAAACTAATAAATTGTTACATATTAAATCTTGTCTTTTTAAAATTTGTTGATCTGTTCTGTTTTGAAATCTTTTCTATTTTGAAATTGTTACATAATAATGCATTCAATCGAAAATCAGAGGAAGGTAAAGCTCCTTTAGCACCGACTTGATATCAAATACTTGAAAAAGTACAAGGTTTGACCAATAAATTTGGCAAACCTTTTGCGGGAGAGCTGGTCAAAACTGGGTGGAAGAAAAAGTCAATTTTCTTTGAATTGTCATATTGGAAGTCATTGTATATAAGACATTTCCTCGATGTGATGCATATGGAAAAAAATGTATTTGATAGTGTTATTGGTAAGTTACTCAATGTTCTAGGAAAATCTAAAGATGACATCAATGCAAGATTGGACTTGGTCGATATGGGAATAAGAAATGAATTGGGTCCCGTAAAGAAAGGAAAACGCACATATCTACCTCCAGCTGCTCACACTCGATATAGAAAGGAAAAAATTGTTTTATGTAAATTTCTACACGAAGTTAAAGTTCTAGAAGGATACTCTTCAAACATTAAAAATTTGGTTTGTATGAAAGACCTCAAGTTAAAAGGTTTGAAGACCCATGATTGTCATATTCTAATGGAGCATTTGCTACCAATAGGTATATGTTCCATTTTACCTGGAAAAGTTCGACGAGTCTTAACTAGATTATGTTTCTTCTTCGGGGAAATTTGTAGTAAAGTGATCGATCCTCATAAATTACCGACATTGCAGAGAGAAATTGTTGTTACTTTGTGTGAGCTTGAAATGTATTTCCCACCCTCGTTTTTAGATATAATGGTTCACCTTACTGTTCATCTGGTTAAGGAGACACAACTTTGTGGGCCAGCTTATATAAGATGAAAGTATCCGATAGAACGATATATGAAAATATTAAAAGGGTATGTAAAAAGTAGAAGTCGACCAAAAGGTTGTATTGCTAAACGGTACATTGTTGAAGAAGCTGTTGAATTTTGTACTGAATATCTGTCCAATGTTGAATCCATAGGGCTTCCCATATCTCGTCATTCGGGAAGAATATCAGGAGAAGGGATAATTGGAAGGAGACTACTGACTATATCAAGGACAGAATGGGAGAAAGCACAATTGTATGTTATGCACAATGATGATGAGGTTCAACAGTATGTTACAATACACATGGATCAGTTATCTCGTTTGAACATGAATAGAAATCAAAATTGGATAACTCGATAGCACAATCGAAGTTTTATAACATGGTTAAAAAATCACATAAAGTCAAAGTTTGATATAGACCTCAGATCAATTTCACAGAGATTGAGGTGGCTAGCAAATGGTCCGAGTTTACATGTATTTTCTTACACTGGTTATGTTATTAACGACTACACATTTTATACCAAAGAACAAGATGATCAGACCACTATGCAAAATAGCGGAGTCACTCTCGTAGCTAAAGCGATGCATGTCTCAAGTGCAAAAGACAAAAACCCAATATATGCAAATCTATCATATTTTGGGTTTATCGAGCGCATATGGGAGTTAGACTACACAATGTTTCGTGTTCCCATATTTGGTTGCAAGTGGGTCAATAATAATAATGGCGTTCAGATTGATGAGTCAGGGTTCTTGCTTGTCGATTTTAATAGGGTGGGATACAAAGACGAGCCTTTTATTTTAGTGTCGCAAGCTCAACAAGTGTTTTATGTCACTGATCCTGCTGATGATAAATGGTTTGTTGTCCTATCGACCAATAAAATAAGTGATGATAAAAATAATGATGAAGATGTTGGTAATGATCTTTTATTTGCAACATCACAACAACCACATGAAATTGATTCAACTGATGATGGTTTATATCTTAGAGATGATCATGATGAGGGAATTTGGATTAATCCATCGTTTCGTATTGTAAATGGACAAACAAATGTGAATCCCACCAGGAAAAGAAGAAGGGCATCTTAATGTACATGTTTATTTGTTTTATATAAGTCATGTAATCTGAACTGAGTTAATGTAAATTTAATTGTTTGAACATGTTTAATTGTTTTATATAAGCAGTCATGTATTTGATTTTCTGATTAATTTATTTTCTGCTTATATTTAGCTTGATTTGAGTGTTTTATTTTCTGATTAATTTATTTTCTGATTAATTGTTTGAACATGTAATTTAACATAAACTAGTAATTTACATGAACTGAATATAAATTAGTAATTTACATGAACTGAACTGAACTGAAAAAGAGCCTATATATAAAAATAAAACAAGGAGGTCTTTTACAGCGCTTTTTTAAATAAGTGTTGTAAAAGACCCTTATAAAAATAAAATAAGGAGGCCTTTTAGAGCGCTTATTTGAAAAAGCGTTGTAAAAGGCTTTAAAAAAAACATTCATATAACATAAGAAAATAATGAGGTCTTTTACAGTGCTTTTTCAAATAAGCGCTGTAAAAGACCCTTTCAAAAATAAAATAAGGAGGCCTTTTAGAGCGCTTTTCCAACAAGCGCTGTAAAAGGCTTTAAAAAAACATTCATATAACATAAGAAAACAAGAAGGTCTTTTACAGCGCTTATTTGAAAAAGCGCTGTAAAAGAGTCTTTTTGAAAATAAAATAAGGAGGCTTTTTAGAGCGCTTATCCAACAAGCGTTGTAAAAGGCTTTAAAAAAACATTCATATAACATAAGAAAATAAGGAGGTCTTTTACAGCGCTTAAGAGCCTTTTTAAAAATAAAATAAGTAGGCCTTTTAGAGCGCTTTTCCAACAAGTGATGTAAAAGGCTTATAAAAAAGTGTTGTAAAAGGGTTTTATATATAACAGTAAACCGCTTCAGTTTCCTCTTCATTACGTAAACTTCACTATCATCTCAACCTTCATCGTTCTTCTCTTCCTTTGTGAACCCTATCATCTCTTCCATTACGAACTTTATTTCCATGATCATCTCCCTCATGTAGAACCTTATTTCCATCCACGATCATCTCTCCCATTACACACAATATCTTTTCATTGAAATATGTAACCCTCATTACGTATTTCTTCGAACCATATTTCTGCGAATCGTATTTCTGCGAACCCTCATTTCTGCGCATTACGTATTTCTTCGAACCCTCATTATTCAAGTATTGATGTTATTAATTTTTTGTTATCACTAAAATGCATGTTGAGCTTGTTTAAGATATACTGATACTGATATGTACTTAGAATACTGCATGTTGAGCTTGTTGAAGTTATACTAAACTGCATTTTGAACTTGTTGTAGATAAATGGATACCACCAAAGATTTAGAATGTCAAAATGAAGAAGTTGTCAACACTAAGACTTACGAAAATGAAGTCAAACGTGGTGCAACTATAATGCAAAAGGTCATAAAAGCAATGAGCAATGACATTAAATTAGAAGTATACTATACTCCGTTTGCTGTTTATTTTTTATCTTTTTTTAAAAGCATGTACTTATTATATGAGTTTATTAGGTTGGATGGAATGAGAGTGGTCAGCCAATTGACCCCAACAGCTCCATCTTTGTAAGTTACATTGGGGCTGTTGTTCGTCAAAATATCCCCATTACAATTGATAATTGGAGAGATAAGACGTTGAAGGATGCCAAAGATATACTGAGGAATGATAGACAAGTAACTTTTTTTATCCACTCTTTTGTCATTTATAATTTTTTCCATTGAAATACTTTACTCAAACTATATCTTCATTTCGCTTGCAGACTACTTTTATTCTTGATGAGGGGATAAAGAGTTACGTCTTGAGAGTTGCCAGGAAAATACACCGGGGTTTTAGATCTCGCATCTCTAATTTCTATCTAAAAAATAGAGAAGGAAATACGAATTCTGAAGCTCCACGAATATATAAACATTATATATCAAATGATGAATGGAGTGCATTTGTATCAAAACGTTCGGACCCCGCGTTTATGGTAAGTGATTAATTTATTAGCATTTGTGTTTTATTATTCATATTCATAGTGTATTTTAAATTTTTACACGATTGTTATTTTTTTTATATAGAATATAAGTAAGGCAAATCGCGAGAGGGCAAGAAATCCGACGCAACCATACAAAAAATCATGTATGGGATATGCACGTCTAGAGCAAAAACTTGTAAGTAATTAAACATCACTTTTATATAATGAAGTAACTTGTATTATAAACTATAGTTTCTAACTAATATTTTGTTTATGATCATAATGAATAGCGACAAGACACCTAATCCGATCAACCGTTGGATCGTCATATCTTGTGGAAAGAAGCTCGTGTAAATAAGGACAATGTTCAAAAAGTAATAGAACTTTGTGTAAGTATATTATCACTTTAATATTTTTTAATATTGTATTTTATCACTTTAATATTTTTTATTATTGTATTTTAAAAATGATATTGAACTTATCTTTTTAATCCTACATGTATTTTAGGAGAATATCGAACAAAGTTCGGAAAATCAAGAGGGCAACAAAGCTAGTTGCAGGGACATTTTGGGTAAAGTGTTTAATGTTCATGAGCATTTCGGTCGCGTCAGGGGGAAAGGATTTGGCGTAACTCCTAAAAGCTATTTTTTACAAGAGAAGCGCCAAAATCCATCCAATGACGAAGTATTAGAGAAGCTCAAACTCCTATCAGAGCAAGTGGCACTCTTGGTGAAGACGAATAAAGACAAGCAACTCTCGGATCAGCTCCAACGTGAAATACAAATGGAGAGTGAAAACGCGAGTTGCAACATCGGTCTCAAAAGTCTTCCCGAGGTAATTAATTACTTACTTATGTAATTACTTATGTATTAACCATACTTATGTTTTTAACGATTGATTTAGGGTGTCACTCCATGCATGTTGTACTTATCCTCCCCTACTCATCGGAAGGTTAGAAAAGGAAAATTGTACAATACTTCGGGAGAAGTATTGCATATAATGAGTGCACATTTTATAGCGCTTATATGAAAAAGTGTTGCAAAATGTGCACTATAATGCATATATTGGATGCACATTTTACAGCGCTCTTTTCAATAAGCGTTGTAAAAGATGCATAATAATGCATATAATGGATGTATCTTTTACAACGCTTATTTAGAAAGTGCTGTAAAATGTGCATAACAATCGCACAATATATCTACATGTTTTATAGCGCTTTTTGGTTTTAAAAAAGCGCTGTTGTATCTTTTACATCGTTCGATTCCACAACGCTTTTTTAGATCATATTAGTGTGTTTATTGATTTATATCATTGTCAGGACTATGCATAGGTTACCACTACATTGCTACTGCTATATGATAACTTGAGAGATGGAGTTGTTCACGACACTAGACAGTTGGGAGGATATATGACCCTATTACAGGGATATGACTCACATTAAGTTGTGTTATTCATTTATTAAGTTGTATTTTTAATTTACTAAATTGTCTTTTATTTTTAGTGCAATGTTGAATTTACAAGCACTTTCCTAACATTTGTAAGTGGGACGATAGTGGAACGGATCTTGAGCATATTCCAAGAGCCCGTAGGTGGACTGTAAAACACGTTGAAGGTGGTTTGCTAACATATCGACAGAGACTTAAAGCTATTTTGCTTGAGGATGTACTGTTTACACCATGTGATGACGACCGAGCTAATCATCCTTTTGAAACAACGTCGATGTTCTTCGACTACCTTCATTGGGGTGGAGTTTCAGTCCCATATCTACCAAAGCAATGTCTTCGACAATTTGGTTGCATTCAATGCATTCCGCATAACATTCCTCTAGTGTCAGAAAGTATAGAATAGGAGTGGCATAACAAAATGTTGAGATGAATGCTTTGAAGAATGTTGAGATGGTTGCTTTCGAGATCTCTGAGAGGCGTCGACATACTCTCAATATGAAGGATCACTAGGAGCGTCAAATTATTTTCTTTTTTGTTTTCAGTAGCCGCATTGGTTTTCACTTTATCAGGTGTTGGACGCATTCTTGTTTTATGTAGAAATACAAATTCATGCATAGTTGCCTTGAATATCCTTTGACCAACAATATCTTGTGTCTTCATGTATGTTATCATTTGCCTCGCTCTCTTCTAAAAATTCATATTGTGATAAAGATTCTTCATGCTCCATGCTTAATTTTCTCTAAAAAACATTAATGCTATCTAAAGGGATGAGAATACCAGATATTTGCAAAGTTATCAATTTTTTAAAAATATTTCCTTGATACAAAGTGATGAAATCTTTGATCAAATGGTGAATTTACCCATACTCAACATCAAAAATGATTTTCTGTATAGCCGGTTTGATGCTACACATTTGGTTTTTCAACATCACATTCACAACATCCCAACTTTTAGACAAGTCTTGATTACCAATGTGCAGCATGTTTTTCAATCTTCAATGTGCCGACTCATCTCTACAAAAAAAGTAAATAACACAAATTAAAAAAAATCACATAAATTACTCAATCATATTTCTAAAATAAATCATAATTTAATGTACTTGTTGGTCATTGTATTCCTTAAATGCATCACTGTATTGGTCCAAACCCAGACAAATATTTCTTTGTAAGGTATGAACCATGAATCTTTAACATAATCAACAAAAAAGATAATATCGGCAAACACTAACTCGAAGTATTGCAAGTGATGATCATACTCCTCCATACTAGTCGATTATACAAATTTTTTTTCTATAAATCCATTACCTCACCTTGTATGTCATTTTTTACATATTGTTTACATTTTTCCCCAACATTTTTTTTTTAATATGAAAACGACATAGCAAATTAATTGAAGTAGGAAATATGACACCAATAGCATTCATCAAGGTAAGATCTATATCGGTCACAATAATTTTAGAAATTAAACTTTCAAAGACGAACAATTATTTTATCTTTTCAAATGCCTAGATGAAGTTATCTTATCGCTCTTGTTATTTTAGAGCTTTCAATTTGACAAGTCCACTAATTATTAGTCTCAGCCCACATATTGGAAGAGTCAAAAGATTTCATATTTAAAAAAGTTTCAAAATAAAAAACTTCCAACACAAAAAATCTCCTAAAGTGTAGTGGGCCTATGAGCTCATTTTTCGAAATTTTTCTAGCTCCAGAAAAAAAAAATCAATTTTTTTCAAAAAGAAAATTCTCACAATTTTTTGAGAAACTTTTTTTTTTTTCGACATTTAATAAAAAAAGATAAATTTCAAAAGGAATTTAATAAATAATCTCAAAATTAATAAAATGTTGAGTCTATAAACTCTCTCTTAAACTCATAAAATATAATAAAATAATTAGTCAAAACTTTAAAAAATTATTTTAATAACAGGTCTAATATTATGAACTTAATAAATAAATAAAATTAAAAGGGACTTTGAAATTTATGATTTTTTTTTACAGCTCTAGTCACACTGATGAATGACATCGACTTGTTAAGTTGGCTTTTCCTAATTAAATTATTGTCCATATCAATCATTAAGGCTTTATGCATATCATCAATATTTTATCATTTAAAAGGTTTTTTATTAATCATGGGGGCTGTCCCTCATTTTTTTGTTCCTAATCCGAGATCTCCATTCCTTCTTCTTATTAAATATCTTTCTTTATTGTATCTCCCTATTTCATTTTTGTTCTTCATCTTTATCCCTTTGTGTTTCAATATTTGTATTGAATCTCGCATTCTCCATATTTCTTCCATTTAATCGAATTCAGTGTCTCATTCATTCTAAGTCACAACGATGTTCATCTTTCTAACGCAATGGTGAGATTGAATATGAGGATGAGAAGGTTGATCGATTTTTTGTGACTCATACAAGGATGAGAAGAAGATTTGGATTTCACAAACACAAAAGATGAGAAGTAGATTAGGTTCCAGGAGCACAAATATTTTGGGTTTGATTTTGGATTTTCTGAAATGATTTTAGGACTGGGGGTTTGGTTGATCTGGGGGAATTCTATTTTATCCTTAATTATAAAATTGTTTTTACTTTAAATAGTCAATGTCATGGATATTAATTTAATCACACATAACCAATTCAACATTTCCACATGATCAAATCGGATGGTGGGGAAATTTAAGTCCACGTCATTAATAAATATGACCCCATTAAAATGGTTTTTTTTATAAAGTAACCCTAAACATTTTTTTAAAATTATAAGTGATAATTTGAAATAGCGATTTTATTAAAAAAATTCCGTTTTAAATGGCGACTTTACGAAGGAATTTTAAATAAATAAAAATTCAAAATATATATATAGAATGATTTTTTTTCATATATATTTTTTTTACATCAAAATACCTCACTCCTAATTTAATTAACTTAAATTGTCCTACGTTTTAGGTTCACTAAAAGGTCGCTGGCATAGGAGCCACTTTGCACTAAGATTTTGATTTTGTTTTCTCATTTTAATCATTATTATATGAATTTAATACATTAAAAATAATTAAATTAAATAATAATAATAATAAATAATATATTAATAAATAATAATAATAGTAATAATAATAAATAATATATTGATAAATAATAATAATAATAGTAATAATAAATTATTATTATTATTATTAAAAATGATTAAAATAATAATAATAATAATAAATTATTATTATAATTAAAAATGATTATAATTAAAATTAAAAATAGTAAATTATATTTTAAATTTCAAAGAAAATATATTAAAAATACA
>JBBPBR010000001.1:24128631-24143110 GCA_037974775.1 Cicer pinnatifidum | reverse complement strand
ATATATATATGAGAAAAAGACTTTTAAAATCAAATATTTATTTATTAATCTTTTTATTTGTTTTTAGACATACATGGGATCATGTAAACCTTCAAACATTTATTTTCTCAAAATTTTATCTTTGAGACCATGTTAACTTTTATTATTAAAAGAGTTCAATGTGTCTTTTTTATGGCCTATTTTAGTTTAGGTTTACACATTAAAATTGTTGTTGTTTTTTTTTTTTAAATAAGAGAATTCAAGATTCACTCAAAGTTTAATTTATTTAAATAAGACAATTTACCGAGCATTTAATTTGGTCTAGACTCATTGTATAGGTTGTGATCAAAAATATAAGTTAAGATTTTTCAAACTTAAGTGTTTTTTTATTCCCGCCAAAATGGGGAAATCAAGGTGACGACGAGTGCATAAACTTGTGTTACTTGTCCATGATGGTTAGAATGTTACATATCATTGATATAAGAGCATCTCCAACGGGAGGTAAAATGAGTTCGTCCGCCAGTGTGTAATTACTTAACTTCTAGTTTTTTGTGGGTTCACCGTTGGAGTTGTGCCAAGGTGTCATCACGGTACTGTCAGGAAGCAACGGTGCTTCGTAGCAGTTAATTTTTATTAATTTATTAATAATAACAAATTTATTATTTTTTATTAATTTATAACCGTTAACTTCTTTTTAATTTATTAAATAATAATAATTTTGTAACCATTATCTTTTTTTTTTAGTTATTATACCATCGTTAGCCTTTTTTTTTCCTTTAATTACTATTGTTAGCTCATTAATAGGAACAATTTGTTACTCATACTTTTTTTTCTTTAATTACGATTGTTAGCTCATTAATAGGAATAATTTGTTACTCATACTTTTTATTTTAATTTTAAATTAAATTTTATTTTAATTTTAAATTAAATTTAATTTTAATTTTAAATTAAAATAGTGTATAATAATATTAATTAAAATATTTAAATTAATGTTTTAAGTTATAATAAACTTAAATATAAATAAAATATTAATGTATAAATTAAAGTTATGAGATATAATATGGATTTTTAAAAGTTAAACCGTACCGAAGGAATAAATTGATTAAGGGTGATGTGGCCTAGTAGAACCTATTTAAATGGAGTTCACCGTTGGAGTAAAAAAGGAACGAGTTCCTTCAAGATGATGTGGCACAGTGGACCCCATCTAAATAACTCATTTTGAGTTCACCGTTGTAGATGCTCTAAAGGTACCGAAAACACTAAGACTGGAATATGTGCTAGTGCTAGTTATTTTAATTGACCGAAGTATGTGGCACTCTATTTATCTTCTATGTTGAACATAAACAATAAATAATAAATTAATATGAATTTTTCTCCCACAAAAAGCTTACTTTTTAAAGTTAAAAAATTATAAATTTTTATAAGTGAAGTGTTTATAATATTTTAAATATTACGTAATTTTTTTTTAAAAATACATCTAAGTTGACTTAAAAATAAAAACTAAAAATATATTTAAAAAAATATCATCTGAGTTGAACCTATAAATTTAAAAATACTTTTTTTTTTTACTAAAATAAGTATTGTTTAATTTTATTTTCTTCTAAATTGAAGAAGTAAAATAAATGAAAGTTTTTCACCAAAATATAAGAATGAATTAGTGTAATACTTTTATAAGTCCTCTCATTATAACCATTAATTTAAAAATGTCTTAAATATGTGACTTAAAAGTGATCCACTCAAAATTAATTTGAGAATAAAATCAAAATAAATTAATTAATGTTATATTAAAAAATAATTTGACAATTATTTATTTATTTATTTGCTAAAAAACACTAGTTATTTTAAAATGGATGAGTAATTTGTATATATATCATAAAGTGAGCTCGTTTTTAATAAATTTCCACTTATTAAAAAATATGCATGTGAAAATATATATATTTTACAAGCTAAGTACGTAGTTTCACAAATTTATCTCAAATTTGTTTAAAGCAGCTTGCAAATTTGTTTAATGCAGCTTGCAAATTTGTTTGCCTCTTATGGCCTCAAATTGTGCTGGTTGCACTTTATCGATTTCATGCATTGGAACTTTTAATACACATATCAACATTGGGGAAAACTATTAGGTCTATATTGTTTTTTTACTTCCAAAAGGAGTAATCAAAGTAGAAAAGCAAAAAATATTATTTTACTACTTATTAATTACTAGTATTATACAATATCGCACTACAACATTTTTACTTTATAACAACGTTAAAAAAATATTGTCAAAACATGGTAAAATGTTGCTAAACAGAATAGACAAAATTTTTCAGGCGTCTCATATGCGAGCGTTGCCTATTACCTTTGGCAACATTTTTCTCGCACTTTTGAGCACACTATTTATAAATGTTGCCTAAACTGTGGGAATAGAGAACAATTTTTCAACACGCTTAAGGCAATATTTATTAATTGTTGTCAATATTTATTAATTGTTATCATATCTGACAACAATTAATAAATGTTGCCTTAAAGAAACTCAATAAGAATATTTATAAAATGTTACTATAACTTATAGGCAACAATTTTAAACTGTATTCATATATATAGAATGAATTTTTATTTTTCTATTATTTTAATTCAAATCATAAATTAGATATTTCGTCATTATTTTATAATAATAAATTATTGTGTATATAATCAATTTAATTACATACACAAGTTGAACTAAAGAAAACATAATGCAAATTTAACACAAATTATTAACAAAATTATATTCAAATAAATGGTAATAAACAAATTGTGTAATATAATTTAATAAACTTTAATATTTGAGGTACAAGTCTAGCAATATACATAGTTTTTTGAAGTTTTGATGCTTCAATCAAGTAAATGCCTAATAAAAAAACATCATCCAAAAAACCATAATCTAAAATCATCATCTAAATCATTCAAGTGTATCTTCATATTTATCATCTACAGTGTCCTCTTCAAATTCATCATCTATGTCGTCCTCTTCTCATCGCCTTGATCACCATCTTGAGAAATAATTCATCATCATCTTCATTGATACCTTAATGTATAATAAAATAAAAACAAAATAAATAATGAAACAAAGCTTGCAAACATAAACAAAACATAAACAAAACACACACGCAAAACAGCTTATTTATTCAAAGTGTATCTTTCATTTTTCCCTCATTGTTCTACTTCTCAAATCAAATAAAAATACAAAGTGTATCTTTCATTTCCCTCATTTTTATATATCCATATATACATCTTTTCATGATTAGTTTTAATATGTATTTTTAGAGTTCATATTCAACAAGCCAAATAAGCTAGGTCCTAAACTTACCAAAAGAAAAGAGCTATGAAAGACTATACAATACCATCCTTGTAAGTCTTTAAACAAGAGTTCACTTATTAATTAATTTATTTTATATACAAGCTAGCAAAATGTTACAAAGCTTTGAAATGCAGTATTCAGCACAAATTTATTCTTTCAAAACTATGAAGCCTTAAGAAATGAAATAAAAGAGTGAGTGTTACGAACCAGGAAATAAAGATGTCTTTAGTTGCATTAACCATGATCGCCGGTCCTACGATCTTTGGAGCCTGAGCAAACTACAAAAATGAAACGTTGTAATCATTATAATGATTTGCAAGTCACGACCCCATCTTTTGTAGTGACCAAACCAACATGACTTGGTGGATTCTAATCAAAGAACTCCGTGATAAATGCCTCAACCTGCTTCACGATCACACCTATCCTACTTGGGCCAAAAGACCATATCTGAAGCTGCCTTTATGTGATGTAAGAAACAGAGTTACATTACAAGTCAAGAGATTGGAAGAACATATATGTGAAAAGATTAATATTTAATAAGATACTTGTAATTGTAGAGCCATAAGCAATTTTATATTATTATTTTAAGCATAAGAAGTGCTCCACATGAAACAATGTGACTGCGAATTATCTAGTTGCAAGTTAATCATTGAATTTTTGCTGATAATTGCTAACTTCATGAACAAGTATAGAGTACTTATAAAGGACAAAAGAAAAACTTTCAAAAAGTAACAGTATCTCATGCCTATGCAAAAGGATTCATGGAGATTGGAAGAGATGCCATCAAATAAAACTAAGTAAATTTAACTGTCATTTATACATGAAGTGTTCCAACATACTCATCCTCCAATTGAATCAAATCAATGTTCAACACTAGACAAATCAGAAGTCACAACTTAGAACTCAGAAGCAAACACAGAAACTGTAAAGTAAGAAAACCAATACCTTGGACAGGTCCACAACAATGTACATGTATCGTATCAATCCCTTATGTATAAGAAATTGTTGCAGTAAATTACTTATATTATCATATTTCATTCAATAGACAACTTTTAAACACTAAATGAAATATACTGAATCAGCATGTAAAAAAAAGAATCATTGTGTTCCCATTCAATGTAAACCTTCAGCACCCCAAAAGATAGCAATGAACAATTCACACACAAAAAGGGATATAAAAAAAACAATATAACTCTAACACTGAAATAAAGTAGAAGTTTCAAAAGCTAACACAATAGAATTAAAATAAAGGTAAAACAAACTACATAGATTTTATCATGGTGGAATCAGGAAAATTTAAATACTTAGACACTCATAGATATACTTGGCAACCATAATTCGAGAAAAATTGAAATCTACAAATTCTAACAGCTTAAAATCGAGATACTCACAAAAGAGAGATACAGATTGAAAGTGGACGGCGTAAAAGGATGAAGAGATATACCAGCAGTTTGGACGCAGCCAGAGGGACGTGTAGGATTCCACGCGGTAGAGCAATTGTCGACTAAAACGATGGGCAATGGGGTTAAAAAGGTAGTCGCGTAGCTTATCGTCGGTGCTTTGCCTTGTTGTAGTGAGAACGACGCAGTGAACGAGAGACAGTGCGGCGAGGGAAAGAGAGGGAGAGATAGAGAGCAAGCGATGAAGAGAGAACGACGCCCAAAATACAATAGAAAGAAAGCAAATAATTTTACTAAGAGTGTTCAGGGAAAGAGAAAAGTTCCTAGAAAGTTGAAGATGAGTGTTTAGGTTTTTAATCAAATAATTAAATGAGTTAATTAAATTATTTTTAATTTTAAAAAATGCTTTACCATTATATGATACATTTGTACAATTTGGCCACATCACCATTTTGTTAATTAAAAAACACATTAACTAATTTTTAAAAAGTTTTTGAGCCCGGTACCTAGGGTATAAGTACCGTCTCATCACAATCCCACTACCAATTGAGCTAGTAGCTCAATGGGATTGTGATGAGGCGATACTTATCCCCAAGGTACCAGGGATTTCTAATTTGAGGAAGGGGGGCGGGAGAGAAGCTCGTGAAATAACATTACCGGCAATGTTACATCACGAGCTTCTCGCCCCCCTTCCTCAAATTGGAAATCCTGACGAGTTTTTACTCCGGCCATCCAGCGTTACCGGTAATGTTACTTCACGAGCTTCTTGCCCCCCTTTCCTCAAATTGGAAATCCTGGCGAGTTTTGTCTACATCATCGTATCATATTTCATGTTATTATTTTTTAGTTAAAAAATCAGAAGGAGGGATCCATATTGTCGACTTTTAAATGATCCAATTTCGTAAATTATTAAATAGAAGGACTAAAACTACAATTAAACCAAAAACTAAAGACTAAAATTAAAATGATTTATATTTACATGGACCAAAAACATAGTTAAACCAATATGATACAAGAATCATGTTTGAGAGAGATTGATATCTACTTCTCTTATTTTACTACTATTACTATTTATGACTTGGGATTTACTTTGCTCCACTAGTTTTAAATAAAACCCTACTAACACCCCTCTAATTTAAAAAGAAGACTTTCATACCCCAATTTTATCGGGCCAATTAAAAAATTCAAAAAAGAATAATTAGTCATAATAATGTGTTTAAGTATATATATTTGCCATTACGTTATATTGTACAAATTTTTTTTCTTCCAAAAATCAAAATCAAACTCATAAATCTAGTTCAATAATTGAGCTCACATTCTCATTGATGCTTTAACAAAGTATCTAATTTACATCATAAAAATATAATAAATAAATAAAACATAAAAAGTAACAATAACTTACAAACAAATAAAAATAATATTTTGGTTGAAAAAGAAGGGTTGTACACGCATCCCTCCTCCACATTTCAGCTTCCTTGTTTCCCTAATTTTGCATCTTCCCGAAATTTGTACTCCATCAAAAACTTGAAGTACAATCCTTCACTTACAATTCCATAATTTATGCTAAACAATTAAAAAAATCAGAACTCCATTTTATTTGATGGATAAAAGATACACCCTTTTAGTCTATAAAATAAGAGCAAAAATCATGTAGAAGCGGGGATTGTATATTTTTTTTCAAATAAAAAACATAAAAATGAATTTTTTTTTGAATAAAAGAAATAGGAAAAGAAAATTGTAGAAAAGGGGTTTTTCATAGAACAGAGAAAAAAAAAAGGAAAGAACAAGTTTACCTTTTTCCTCTCCACACTCATCTATACACCACAACAAATATTTCAATCTCAAATAACTTTCTACAACCTCATCAAAACAAAAACACATAAATGAAAATAAAGTACTTTTGAGAGGGGGATTTTTATGAAAAAAGAAACAGAAATGAAAGAAATCTCGACCTTAGTCAGACACAACCATCGTCGGCCACCACGCCACTATCGCCGTGCCACTGATGGTTGACTCCTCCCCCACCACGAACCACCATCGCCATTGTGACCCCAACTCACGTCCAACTCTAGTAAACCACCGCATTGTCCACATCTACACCGTGTTTGGCTTTTTCTTTTTCACCTTCTCTTTCTTTGCTCCACTTTGTTTGCAAACCATATTTTGCTAGCAAAGTTGTATCAATCTTTTTCTATGTCATTCATATTAATGCACTTTAGGGTTTTTCTTTTTCTATTTTGGGTTTGTTATGTTTTGTTGAATTAGATGCTCAACCCAGACCCATTCACTCACTTTTGATTTTTTTTATTATTATTATTCTTTATGCAACAAAAAAAATTAAATGTTGTATTTATAGGTTCAATCGTATTTTGTTCTTTCTTTGAAAAAAAAAACTAATAGCTGATTTCACTAAAAATAAAAAATAAAATAAAAAATGTTGATTGAGATGTGACAACTTGATGATCTTAATTGTAAAAATAATTTTTTTACAAATAAAATATAACTAACTGAGATGCGACATCTTGTTAGTTTTAATTTAAGTTGCATGAGTTTTGACAATTTTGCAATCTTAACCTTTCTCTACTAAATCCAAATAAATAACCAAATACAATCATTAAAATCATTTTATCGTACCCGATGTCTTTTTTTCATCAAATCAACAATATTTTATCACCACATCAAATTTTCGCAACAAAATACATTTTTCTAAAAGCAACCAATACACAAACATTATCTATCAAGGATTACATAACTTTGATTTCTCTATCACATCGAGAGATATGTAGGAGCAAGATCACACTCTTGTCAAACATACTAATAATTTTTTTTCTTCTTTATATTTTAAATACACTTTTATCTCTAGATTATTTAAAAATGGATTATATTTGCATTTAAAAAAAAAAAGAGAAATAAATTTATATAAGTTAACATTAATTTTGCACAATTAATTTTAGGTAACCATATTTTAATGGATGTCGTAGAGTGTTTATACATTTTCTACTCATAATCGACTCTCGAACTCAAAATTTAGTTTCAAATACCATTTTTTTTATTCTTAAGAGTTTTCCAATATTTTTCCTATTTTAAAATAAACTTTGGCGGCGACTCCATTAAATTCGAGAAACACTCGAAATTTTAGACCACGACAAATATTTAATGATAATTTTAGTCTATTACGTTGCTAATTAAAACATAAAAAAATTTGGATATATTTATTAAATACTTTTAAACTCAATTTACCCAACTCAAAATTCAAATAATCTGATTTGCTAATTGTATAAATGCAAGATATGGCGTACTAAATTGAATTAACATGATGTGGCATGTAGTACCCAAAAAAAAGCTAGCACAAATCGAAAAAATGTGGTATGGTGCCCATCTAACATTAATAGACATGCTATTGCTACACACAAGTACTGTTTTGTTTAATTTAATTGTAACCAAAATATTTTCTACTGCCACGAAATCAGCCATTGAAGTAGATTGCTATAAGAATTTAGATCAAATTCTTATGTTGGTCTTGATTGTTACAATGGGACTCTCTTTTCTTAAGAAAATTAAATGAACGAATGCACTTAATAGTGCACCTGCAAAATACTATATAAAATGTTGGACTGATTATCATATTCTTTTGAGAAGTTTGTTAACCGTATGCAAAATCTCATATAAGGTAATCAAATGTAATTGGAGGCAGTTACGAGCCGATTAAGTAAAACATATTTCCTTATCAGTGCACTATGTTTGCGTAACATAAAAAAAGTTCCATCCCTACACCATCTACTATCATAACAATTAAGGCTTAAGCTGGATATCTTTTCTATCATAGACTTATTTTTATGTTTAAATATGATATTTTTAAAAATTTAATATGATATGTTGGTTTACTTATAAATATATCTTATATTAATTATTTTCAAATAAATAATTTTACATATTTTTTTTTTTTTTTTATAAACTAACGAAGTAAATGTCAATTTAATTAGGAAATATTTTTAGATCTTACATACATTTCAGTCTTTAGAAAATTTTAATTTCTGATAGTATATAGGATCTTAACTCAAATGAATATTTTATTATCAATATTTTTTCTTTGACTTTTAATTTACGAATCACAAATTTAAAATAAGACTTCATTTGTAATATTCCAACGAAAACTTAGAAAGAATTCGAATTCGCCACGTTCAAAGAGTCCAATATTTTTTGATAGATCAACTTTAGTTTGTATAATATTCCACTATTTAAAAAAAAGAAATCCATTAAATTAACACATTCCTTTGTTCTTTTTTTTTTTTTTTCAAAAGAGAACTTATTAAAAAGTAAATTGGGCCTCAAAAAGAAAAATTCAAATAGTCTACTCAAAAGAACAATTAGTCCAATTACAAATTGAACTTGTTAAATATTATATTAGAATGTAAATAATATATATGGGCTTTAAGTATGTAAGTATTCTGGCCCGTTAACATTACTGTAAATTAGGGTTATGTAATACCCTGTGTCTATATAAAGAGATTCCGCTGTGTAGTTGAAACACACGGGTTATTTCATATGTTTCTCAATACTCTTTATATTCAACATGGTATTTAGAGCCAACTGAGAGACAACCCTAATCGTCAACTACCCGGTCGACCCACTGTCTCCGGTGAATATTTTTCGGCAAACCGTGTTCTCAACTCCGGTTTGCCCCTCTCTACCGTTGAAACACTGATTCCTCAATTTTTGTTCATCCGTTCACGCTTTACCGTCGCTGCCGTCACTATTTCTGACATGTTTTTTCGACGAACGACCACTCCATCAGTGCCGTACACCCCAGATCGACCAAACCCTTCCGCCGCGCCTTCAAAAACCTTCTCACGCGCCCTAACGCGCCACCTGCCTTCCTGCGCGTGAGATCCACGCGCCGCACATTGTCACCGCCTGTGACGGCGCGTCCGTCAGCCGTTCATGGTGCCGCTTCTTCCACCGCACTCGCCACGGCCTCCTGCTTCCATATCTGCCCTTAGTTTTCAGTTTCGAGTTACGAATATACGACTTCTAGTTCAAACAGCCCCTATTTTCCCAGTTTCGACGCGTTTTCTGACAATCTTTGCTGACCATGGCATCTCAGTCTGAAACAAAGATCATCTTCCCTAACTACATCACTTCTCCTCTCTTAGTTGAAAAATTGAATGGATCAAATTATGATAGTTGGGCTGCCGACATCAAACTATGGCTACGTGGTCAAGGTTACGAGGATCACCTCACCCAAAACCCTTAAAAGGTGAGTGTGACTGAAACATCCAAATGGAGTCAGATTGATGCTCAGTTGTGTAGTGTCATTAAGTCTACACTTCATCCAGATGTTAAACCGATTTTCTGTCTGCATCTCACGTGTGAATCGGTTTGGAGTCAAGCAAAGGCATTCTATACTAACGACACACAACGTCTCTATGGAGTTTTTCACCGCTTGTTGAACATCATTACTCCGAAGTCACTCGATGGCTCTATTTCTGCATATCTTGGCACTGCTCATAGTGCACTTCATGACTTTAATGAGCTTCTCCCTCCTGCTGCAAGTAATCCAGTTGAACAGAAGAAGGAGTTCGATCAACGCAACACCTTCTTCATGCTTCTTGTACTCTATGGCCTACCCTAGGAGTACTCTACAACTCGTGATCAAAATTTGGGGTCTGTTATTGTTCTGGATATGCCTACTACTTCAGCGATCCTCCTTCGAGTACCAACAAATCATCCATTTGAGCAGTCTATTACTTCAGTTCCAGGTGACACTGTTGCCCTTGCATCTCAGGGACATAATCAACAACGTTCTCGTGGAGGACCATCCAACTCTAAGCCTCGTCCCAAATGTGAGCATTGTCATCGACTTGGACACACTATTGATCGCTGTTGGAAGTTGCATGGCAAGCCTTCACCTTCGATAAATGCAAACCAGCTTGATCCTTCTGCCACTATTCATACTACACCATCTCCACAAGACTCTCCGACAAACTATGAATATTTTCTCCGATGGGTTCAGAGTCATCCAAACTCTAGTTCTCCTACTTCGGTTGCACACACTGGTAACTCATCTGTTTACCTCTCTCATTCATCTTCCCTCGGCCCTTGGGTTCTTGATTCTGGTGCGTCTGATCATGTTACTGGTAATAAAGGTCTCTTTTCTTCACTCTCTACATCTGGTTTTTTTACCTACTATAACTTCTGCCAATGGTACTCAAACCCGGTCTCAAGGAGTTGGCACTGTCCACATTCTCCCTTCTATCTTAGTTGCATCTGTTCTCTATGTACCTGGATGCCCCTTTAATTTACTTTCAGTTAGTCGATTGACTCAGTCTCATAACTGCATTATTACTTTCACTAATGATAATGTTACCTTACAGGACCGGAATTCGGGACGAATGATTGGCATCAGATGTGAGTCACAAGGTCTCTATTACCTTTCTACAACATCCAAGATGTGTTCAGCCATAAAGTCTCCCCGTACTATCCATGCTCATTTAGGACACCCAAGTCTTACCAAACTACAAAAACTTGTGCCTAGTTTGTCTAAGTTATCTACTTTACATTGTGAGTCGTGTCAGTTAGGGAAACACACCCGTAGTAATTTTCCCGATCGAGTCAATAAAAGAGTATCCTCTCCCTTTGCTTTAGTTCACTCTGATGTTTGAGGTCTTTCTCGTACTGTGTCTACTTTAGAGTCTAAGTATTTTGTTACTTTTATTGATGATTATTCTCGTTGTACGTGATTATTTTTAAGGAAAAATAGAACTGAACTGTTTTTCATCTTTGAGCAATTTTTTAAAGAAATTAAAACCCAATTTGGAGTTTCCATTCGTACCTTAAGAAGTGATAATGCTCGAGAATATTTGTCTCATCAATTTCAAAATTTTATGGCTTCCAACGGTATTTTACACCAAACTTCATGTCCTCATACACCTCAGCAAAACGGGGTAGCCGAACGCAAAAATCGGCATCTCATTGAAACCACACGAACCTTACTTCTCCATGGCAATGTTCCATTCCGTTTTTGGAACGATGCAGTCTTAACGGCGCGCTACCTTATTAACTGTATGCCATCTTCTGTCCTTGATGGCAATATCCCCCATTCGATCCTCTTTCCCCATACCCCTCTTCACCCACTACCACCTCGTGTCTTTGGGTCCACGTGTTTTGTTCATAATTTATTCCCCGATTTGGACAAATTATCAGATCGGTCACTCAATTGTGTCTTTCTCGGTTATCATCGGTCCCAAAAAGGTTACCGTTGTTATTCTCCCACACCGCTACGTTACATCAGCTGATGTTAGCTTTTTTGAGTCTATACAATATTTTAAACCTACCCATATAGCTACTGAGCCCTATCAAGACATTAATCTCATACCTCCTCAAGTAGTTATCCCTCTCCCACCCACTCATATTCCTATCGAACCTGTTGAGTCTGCCCCCAACCTCCAAGACCACTACAAACATATAAGCGTCACCGCTTATCCTCTGTTGTGCATGTTCCTGCTCCTATTACAGACTCTCCTTCGACGCCACCTCTGGATCCGGCCCTGCCACATGAGCCCAACCTTCCCATTGCTCTTCATAAAGATATTCGCACCACCCATAATCCATCTTCTCATTATATTGATTTGTGTTATCATCGTCTTTCTCCTTTACATTACACTTGCTTGTCCTCCTTGTGTTTTGTTTCTATTCCTAAAACTACAGGTGAAGCATTATCCCACCCTGAGTGGAGGGAAGCAATGCTTGATGAGATGTGTGCTCTACAAAGCAGTGGTACTTGGGAATTGGTACCTCTACCTCATGGGAAGTTGTTTGTCGGGTGTCGTTGGCTTTATATAGTGAAGGTTAGTCCTGATGGTAAGATTGATCGATTTAAGGCTCGTTTGGTAGCCAAGGGATATACTCAGATTTTTGGGTTGGATTACAGTGATACATTCTCACCAGTTGCCAAAATGGCATTTGTCAGACTATTTTTTTCCATTGCAGCAATTCGACATTGGCCCCTCCATTAGCTTGTCATTAAAAATGGCTTTTTGCATGGTGATCTTGAAGAGGAAGTGTATATGGAGCAACCACCAGGGTTTGTTGCTCAGGGGGAGTCTTCCAACATGGTTTGTCGGCTACACAGGTCACTTTATGGTCTTAAACAGTCTCCTAGAGCTTGGTTTGGCAGATTCAGCTCGGTAGTACAAGAATTTGGTATGATTCGTAGTGAAGCCGATCACTCTGTATTTTATCATCACTCAGCTCAAGGGTGCATCTATCTTATTGTTTACGTGAATGACATTGTTATAACTAGTAGTGATCAACAAGGAATAGTCCAGTTAAAACAACATCTCTCAAATAAATTTCAGACTAAAGACCTTGGTAAACTCTGTTATTTTCTGGATATTGAAGTAGCTCAATTCAAGGATGGCCTTGTAATTTCACAAAGAAAATATGCTATGGATATTCTTGAAGAAACAAACCTACTAAATGCCAAGTTAGTTGATACTCCTATGGATCCAAATGTCAAACTCCTACCCAATCAGGGGGAGCCTCTATCAGATTCAGAAAGATATAGGAGATTGGTTGGAAAATTAAACTATCTCACAGTCACTCGTCCTGACATTCCTTTGCTGTCAGTGTGGTAAGTCAATTCTTAAATTCTCCTTGCCAAGAACATATGGATGCTGTAATTCGGATTCTTAAATACATCAAAAGTGCACCTGGAAAAGGTTTCCTTTATGAAGATAGAGGACATACTCAGATAATTGGCTATTCAGATGCCGATTGGGCAGTCTCACCCATAGATAGACGATCCACTTCCGGGTATTGTGTACTCATCAGAGGAAGTTTAATATCTTGGAAGAGTAAGAAACAAAATGTTGTTGCAGGATCTAGCGCTGAGGCAGAATACAGGGCCATGACACTAGTAACATGTGAACTCATCTGGCTGAAATAGTTACTGAAAGAACTTCAATTTGAAGAGACCAACACACTAACACTAATATGTGAAAATCAAGCTGCATTGCACATTGCCTCGAATCCTGTTTTTCATGAGAGGACTGAGCATATTGAGATTGACTGCCATTTTGTTAGAGAAAAGATTAAATCGGGTGACATCATCACCAACTTTGTCAAATCCAATGATCAGTTAGCAGATGTGTTTACAAAGTCATTGCAAGGTCCTAGAATTAGTTATATATGTAACAAGATAGGTGCATTTGATTATATTATATTATAATATAAATAATATATATGGGCTGTAAGTATGTAAGTATTCTGGCCCGTTAGCATTACTGTAAATTAGGGTTATTTAATACTCTGTAGTTGAAATACACGGGTTATTCCATATGTCTCTTAATACTCTTTATATTCAACAAAATTAACTCAATTAATAAACAATATTAATATGTTTGATTGCATGGTTAAAAACACTAAATGCAAGATAGTCATGCTAGAAATAGCAGCTTTCATGGTCAACTTCAATTGATTATGTCTTCATATGTACTTTCCAGTTTTTTTTTTTTTCATGACACTGCATAGTGAATTATTATCTACAATATTTATCCTTTTATTCTTTCTTGAATTTTTTTTTCTTTATGAAATTCTTTTATCGTAAAGTTCTTTTTGTGTTATTATACCAAATATTTGTATACATGTTTAATAAATTAGTGCACCAAACCAATATTATATCAATGTTTTTAAAAAATTGACATTATGTGATATTTTTTACTCATCTGATATTAAGTGTTTGTTAATTTAAATATTTGTATTCATTATTTAAAAATAT
>JBBPBR010000001.1:24108749-24122185 GCA_037974775.1 Cicer pinnatifidum | reverse complement strand
ATATATATATATATATATATATATATATATATATATGTAATTTGACTTAGTAATTAACATAAAATATTGTTGTTATATCTATTTACTTTATAATTTTGACTATTTTCTAATATGATGGTATTATTATAATATGAATAATTTGACAAATAAGTATAATTGTAGGGATTATTTTGAATGTGAAAGTTTCAGTCATTAGTAATATGTTTTTTTATATATTGATTATTTTAATTACTCTAATTTATAAAATATTAGTAACGTTTGGAAAACTAAATGGTGTTTGGAGGAATATTAAAAAGGAAATTAAACAAATATTAATTTTATTTCCACAAAATAAAAATAATAATAGTAAAACAAAAACATAAATAAAGAGACCTTGTGAACCCTGATTTTTACTAAAATAAAACAAAACAAAGAAAATGGAAGAGAGTTGGACGGGCAGCCGTAAAGCCAAAGAGGAAACACAACAATAACCCTATCGGTTGACACCGGTGATGTTCCAGAAAACTTTCTCTATTTTCGCCCAAATTTGAGTATGTTATTTCATTCATTTAACTCGTCATTTAAACATAATTTTTCAGATTTTTAACAACCCCAATATCTCTCTAAAATACTCGACTTCTCTGTTTGTAGAATTCATTATTTTGCATCGTTCTCCTTCACCGTAAGTCCGATTTGAGTGAAACGAACGCCAAAACGACCGTGTGAAAAGTGGCTATATTATCCAATGATTGGTTTTCTGATTTATGGTAGTTTTATTTGGCAGATTTTCAAATTTAGTTTTTAGAATATCTCCTCATAATTTATTTTTGACGTTTACCCATAAACTATCGAGTTAGATTGATTGAAGGACAAAGAGTCAAAGAGCGAAGACTTTTTGGGCGTCGAATCATATTCATAGGTGAAAGCGTCGAAATAAGGTAAGGGGTGAGAGAGCGTTTGAATTCATGAGTATAATATATTGTGAGATGAACGGGAAAACCGTATCTCCCAACGTTTCATCCGGGGCTCGCTACG
The DNA here is from genome assembly GCA_037974775.1 of Cicer pinnatifidum. Lineage (NCBI taxonomy): Eukaryota > Viridiplantae > Streptophyta > Magnoliopsida > Fabales > Fabaceae > Cicer > Cicer pinnatifidum. Next base: position 24,121,171 of record JBBPBR010000001.1, on the reverse strand, counting down.
TATGGCAGTAGCCCTTTGAGGGATAAATTAATTAATTTAAAAATATAGAAATTGTGAGATTAAAATATAGAATAGAAATATTTGTAGGGTGTTGATTGGTTTAATTTCTTTGAATGTGTGAAATTGATATTATTGTGATATTGGGTGTCGAATGAAATTTATATATATATATATGTGTGATTAGATGACTTTATGTGGTGTGATAACAAAAGATTGATGTGTTGTGATAATTTTATGTGATGATGATGATGTATGATTAATAATTGTGATGTTATAAATTGTGATAAGTTTATGTGATGATATTTGATTGATGATAGTGATGCTATAAATTTGTGAGGAGTTTATGTGATGATGATGATGTATGATTAATGATAGTGATGTTCTAGACTGTGATGAGAATAGTGAATTAACTCCATAGTTGATGAAATAATAGTGATTTCAATTTGTGTTTGAGATGACGGTTGGAGTATCGTAAACCAACAAGGGGAGAAAATAAATATTGTGAATTTGTGAAGTGGAGATTATTTTGTCATCATATAGGTAGGGCCTGACAAGCATAGTGATTATGGGGAAGTACAACTGAATGAGTCTGATTATGGCGGTCTGTTGTCGAGCCTTAAGGCAAGATTGTTAGACCTTGGAGGTATTCGGGTGGGGAATTCCTAGGTGACTTGGAGGTCGCACTCCAAATGTCGGGAGCTACCATGCAACACACGTTTACCTCGACTGTCACGTATATATGTCTCGGGTTGAGTTGAGGGGATCTATGAGGACAGGGCCAATTTGAATTGTCCGTCCACCGGGATGGTGGCATAGTATCAAGCCTCCTAACCAAGTACTTCAGAGTTAGAATGGTACCACATTGTGAAGTAGAGTCTAAGTTCATGCATAGCATTGCATTTTATTGTAATTGTTTTATTGTTATTAATATGTATCGTGTATGGTGATAATTTCTCTTAGACAATTTGATGTTACAGTGAAATCTATTGATTTTCCTTGAGTGATTTTGACATTTGAATGTGATATTTTCTTGATGGAATATTTGTGTAATGATACGGTCCTATTGTGATTGTTTGTGTGTTCTTCTTATTTGTATTATACTGACATTATGATTTCGAAACTCATCTCCTTCGTTGTTTGTGTTTGACTGGTCGGGCCCTGCGTTTGCGAAATCACAGTTATATTACAAGTTAATGAGTCTTGAAGTTCAAGTTTGGGAGGAACCCCGCTCTGATAGGTGATACCGGATATAAGGATTTTAATTTGTATTTTACTTATTTAATTTGAATCAAATTTGTGTATGAAAACCTTAGAAGTACTAGTAAGTTTTTAGAATTAAATCAAGTAATTATACTTAAATCAAGTTTATCGAGATTGCACTATTTTAGTGACTAAAATAAGTTTAAGGTGTTGTTATTTTTATTTTTGAGAAACGTGATATCCTAAATTAAATATAAAGTTTTTATTTTCTTGGAAATATATTTTTTTTCACAGCAAATTTTATAGGAATATGATATAAATTATTATATATATTATTTTGGGATTTAGGGTGTCACAACGGTAAAACTATCCTTCGACCTAGCTTCACCACAGCACAAACAATAGCTCACTACTATGACGATACTCAGATTTAGAAATGCTTTCGACCAGTCAAATATGAATGAATGACATACCATGCTCTTCAGGCAACTCATGAGCGTTATGAGGGAGCTGCAAGAATGAAATACTGAATGAGGAGAAACTCAAACTATGTCAAGAAGCAGCCACATGATTGGTTGAATTTAGGTAGCAACTTGAAACGTGGGAGCATAAGAAGCTAAGGGAGAAGATGAAAGCTCAAAAGAGGGAACTTTGAGCACCAGGGCAATACCAAGGCGTTTTCAACCCTTCTTAGAGGAAATATAAAATGTGGCCATGCCATAACACTTTAAGGAGTGGATCATTAACTCCTATGACGGACCAGAGACCCTCATAGTCACATCTCATACTCAAATGTTCATAAGCGAAGCAAATGATCTTTTGAGCTGAAATTTTCTTACTAAAACTTTGAAGGAGGTCTGCTTGATGTATGTAAGAAAAATGTGACTAGTGTCAAAATTTTCTAATTTACATCAAGTTGAACCTCAGGTGTTGCATTTAGTCATCTCACCATGGATATTTTGGAAATGGAGAGTGGACATTCTGGAATCGTTTCTACTTGCTCTTGGACAAGTAATATTCTTCATAGTAGTTGTAGATTACTTCACCAAGTGTGTGAAAGTGAAAATTGTTGCAACCATAACAATTGAAAGGATCAAATAAAAAAAATATACTCGAAAAACATAATATATAGATTTGGAGTACGAGGAGTCATTGTATCAAATAATGTGACACAATTTGCTAGCACAAGTGTACATGTACTATGTGAAAACACGAGGATCAAACAAATTTTTACCGATCTAGAACACTTGAAATCAACTAGCTAAGCAAATTTGGTAAGCAAGGTGGTGCTCCAAAATTGAAGAAGAGATTAAAGGAAGCTTGTGGGTTGTAGGTGGAAGTTGTATGGCCACCAAATTGAATCTAAGACATTACTTAAAATATTTATTTTCTTTCAAAAACGTCATTCATTTTTTCTTAGAAGTAGTTCATCATGTAATAAATAAAAATGTCACTAGAATATAACTCGAACTCATTTTTGTAAAATAGCACAATGCAATGTACTAGATATTATTATTATTATTATTATTATTATTATTATTATTATTATTATTATTATTATTATTATTATTATTATTATTATTATTATTATTATTATTTGCAAAGATAATTTGCTAATTTTTAGAAAAATATTCAATTACGTCCTAAAAAAGAATAAATTCTCTGTCGGTGAAATTAAAAAACAAGGTTGACTGATTCAAGTTTTTCTCAGCGGAAGGACCTCACCTTCGCATTTTTATATGAAATTAACGATGAAAAGTAAGTAAAATTTAAAAATGTACCACATCGGTTTTTATCACTACATACATTATTTTTAAGTTATAAAGTCCCCTTTTATCCCATACACGTGCACCAAGCAAACATCATTCATACAACTCTTTGAGATCATTAGTATCTAAATGTTGGTGTAAGGGGCTAGTTCATCCCACGGAAAAAAATTAAACCAAATAATAAGTTAACAGCCATAAAATATAAATATGAAATCTTTTTGTAATACAAGATTTAGAGAAATTGATTTTTTCTGAATAATTCGCTCAAGTTATAAAATGTTTCTGAATAAGTCAAGTAGTAACTCACCTTAGAACACATAATTCGGATATATAAGTTATGCATGCTCATAAAAGTATATGATTCGGATATAGTCAGTCACTAAGGCGTCCACACATAAGTCACTCATACCAATAGAAAAAATTAAACAAACCATTAAGGCGTCCATAAAGATGCATATGGTATGTCATAATAGTGATAATGATGCTTAAAAGGTACAACTCACTAGCCACTTAGGCAACCACGAAGTTCAAGGGTCATAACACAAATAATTAGCCACTTAGGCAATCACAAACACAAAATAATCCATATTAAATTTTTAATCACATGTGACCTCAAATTTATATTCTCATGGATGCTCATAGTCATAACTCAATAAGTTCAACATCTAAAATATGCACCTTAACAAATATCTCAAAATCACCACTTTCATTTTAATAATCCATAAGATTCGATTTGGCTACATATTATTGATAAAAATTAAAACTCATATCACCAATAACACATAAAAATATAAATTTTATTCATTTCACTCTAAAAATTTCCCCAATACTATTCTTTTAATCATAAAAATCAACTATACATTAATGCATCACAATAATCAATTTTTTCATATTGTCAAAATTAAAAATATAAAATTCTCATCAATTTTCTCAAGACACATATTTTTCATAAAAGTCAAATTTAAAATTTAAAATACTCAAAAAGTCAAGACTTACAATAAAATACATCATAACAAACATATTACTAATGACATCATAATAAAAATGGGAACTTTATAATTAAGTACTCTAAGACACATAATACGTTAAACATTTTCACTACAAGCATATTTATCAGGTTATAAGAATAAAAGTAGAACTCTATAATTAAGTTCATCAAGACAAATATATTACTAAAAAAAATCAAAATATTATAGTTAAACTCCTTACGACAAACATAAAATCAACCTTTTTCTTTTAAGACATCAAGAAATTATATCTATATCTTACAAACGGCTAATTTAATATTTAGTCTAACTTTGCATAGGAAAAACCCTTACCTTGAGCGCTTTCGTTTCAAGTAACTCTATAAAGTCCTCGAAAATCTCACAAAGATGAAGGAACGAAAGCTTAGAACTTCCACAAGAATGAGAGGGAATGTATTGATGGTTGTTTGAGTGGCTTAGAAAATATTTGAGATAAACAAAATATAACTTGGGAATGACATGTCGGGTGTGGGTGATTAGGACTTCTTTTTATTTTATTGCAAGTTTAATTGTATTCTATGACGGAGAGGTGTATGCGACTAATAAATGAGGCATAAAGTTAATTGCACACTTGAATAAGGAATTCAATTGAAATAATATAATTCAATGATCAACTGTTAGGAATTAATTGGCATTTATCTACTTATTCTTGCTAGCTACACATTTGAGTAGACACAAGGGAGAAAACACATGGTTCTATAAACTTAATGCTAATAAAAATCCAATATAGTTATCAAGAGTAGTAGTGTGGGTGATTCAATTTTGACTTATTAAAAATTTACTTGGTCATTGTTCACTCTAAAATAAATATTCCTACGAGTTTTAATTAGTTAATAATAAAAACTCTAACAATTAATTGATTAATATAAAAATATTTCATCAAATAATTAAACATCCAAGAAATAATCATTTTCCTTTACCATTCATTGATCAGATGCTTGAACGATTGGCTGGTAAGTCACATTATTGCTTTCTTGATGGTTTTTCGAGTTATTTTCAGATCCATATTGCACCAGAGGACCAAGAAAAGACCATGTTCACTTGTCCTTTTGACACATTTGCCTATAGGAGGATGCCCCTTGTACAATGCAATGCTCGTGGCACTTTCCAACACTGCATGATTAGATTAGTATTTTCTCTTACTTGATAGAAAATTGTATTGAACTTTTTATGGATGATTTTACTATGTATGGTTTCTCATTTTATGCATGCTTGAACAATTTAGATAGAGTTTTGCATAGATGTATTGAAACTAACCTTGTGCTAAATTATGAAAAATTTCATTTTATGGTTGAACAAGGCATAATTTTGGGACACGTGATCTCTAAAAATGGGATAGAATTGGATCTGGCGAAGATTGATGTGATTTCTAATTTTTCTTGCCCATCTTGCATCCGCGAGATTCGTCCTTTTCTTGGCCATGCAGGTTTTTACCAACGCTTTATCAAGGATTTCAGCAAGATAGCTCTTCCACTATCAAATTAGTTGCAAAAAGATGTCAGTTTCACCTTTGTTGATAAATTCAATAAGGCGTTTGATTTCTTAAAGGCAGCATTGACCTCTACTCCGATAATTCAGCCACCCAACTAGACCCTCCCTTTTGAAATTATGTGTGATGCATCTAACTATGCAGTGGGAGCAGTCCTTGTACAAAGGTTTGGTAAGGCTGCTCATGTTATTTATTATGCTTCTAGGACTCTAGATTATGCACAAGCTAATTATACTAAATTTGAAATGGAACTTTTAGCTATTGCTTTTGCACTTGATAAGTTTAGATCATATTTGTTAGGTTCGTAGGTAGTTGTTTTTACTGACCATGCAACTTTGAAGTTCTTGCTGAAGAAACCAGAAGCAAAATTGAGATTGATTCGGTGGATGTTGTAACTGCAAGAATTTGATTTAGAGATTAAAGATAAGAGTGGAGCTGAAAATTTGGTGGCAGATTATTTGAGCATAATAGAAATGGATGAGGACCTCATCCCTATCCAGTTGATTAGGTGATGTGTTTCCCACCAAGAGGCTCAATCTATTCGTTATTTTTGCCATGCCTCTCAAGTTGGGGGACATTTTGGTCCTCAACGGACAACAAGAAAAGTGTTAGACTCGGGTTTGTTTTGGCCCAGTTTGTTTAAAGATGCTTTTGAGACATACAAAAATTGTGAACGGTGCCAAATAACAGGAACAACAATCACTCGTAGGAGTGAGATGCCTCCCTAACCTATGTTTTTCTGTGAAGTATTTCATATGTGGGGCATTGACTTTATGGGCCATTTTCTTGTATGTTTTGGTTTTGTCTATATTTTACTAGTTGTTGATTATGTTTAGAAGTAGGTGGAAGCAATACCCACTAGGACTAATGATTCTAAATTTGTTGCAGGTTTTATCAGATCAAATATTTTTTTGCAAGTTTGGAATACCCCGAGCCATCATAAGTGATCAAGGCACTCATTTTTGTAACCGCACCATAGATGTGTTGCTTCGGAAGCATGGGGTTGTGCATAGAGTTTGCACACCTTATCATCCCCAGACTAATGAGCAAGCTGAAATCTCAAATAGGAAAATCAAACAGAGCTTAGAAAAGATGGTGCATCGAAATAGGAAAGACTAGAGCCACCGACTTGAAGAAGCTCCTTGGACTCATAGGACAACCTACAAAACACCAATAGGGATATCCCCTTATCGGCTTATGTTTGGTAAGTCATGCCACCTCCCAGTGGAAAAAGAGCATCGTGCTTATTGGGGGTCAAGAGTTGTAACCTTGAAAAGGAGAAAGCAGGTTTGGAGAGAAAGCTTCAATTGCAACAACTTGAACAGCTTAAACTTGAAGTTTATGAGAACTCTCGAATCTATAAGGAGAAAACTAAGTACTTTGATGATAAGATGATTTCTAGGAAGAAGTTTTTCTTTGGCAAAAAGTTTTATTGTTCAACTCGAGTCTCAAAATTATGGCTTGGAAACTTCGATTGAAGTGAATTGGCCCTTTTGTTTATCCTCAAATTTTTCCTCATGCTGTAGTTGGAATAAAAAGTGAAAACACCGAGAAAGTGTTCAAAGTAAATGGAAAATGCCTCAAGCTATTTTGTGAGAGCTATGTGCTTGAAGATGCTACCATAGAAGAACTCTTCTTGGAAAAGCCCACCTACACAGAAATTTGAACATGGAGCTCCCTTTCCTTACTCTTTTTTTATACTTGTTACTTTCATTGAGGACAATGTGTCGTTTAAGTGTGGGGGTATTATTTAGTATTTAGGATTTTATTTTTTATATTTCAGAAAAATAAAAAAGAAAATAAAAAAATAAATAATAAATAAAAAAATAATAAATAAAAATGGACATTGCACTGCATGCTTTTTCATCATATTTTGTTGTTGTAAATGTTGAGAGTTTGTTTGGACTAGTATGATTGGATAGTATATTTGCATTCTTGGTAAAATAAATTGGATTAAAATGCTAAATTGTGTATCATTTGTGATAGGTCATTAACCTTTGTTAGATTTTTGAGCCTTATTATGAACTGAATACATTTTTCCATCTTCTTTTTCATGTGTTTTATATCACTCATGATTGTTAGTTAAGCCAAAACTTGACTTGACTCTTGTCCGCATGCATAAATTGAAATGATCTAGGCATTTCTTTCTTGATTAAGTTACTAGCCGAATAAGTCTACCCTACAATTATCCATTTCTTTAAGCCCCTTTGAGCCTAATTATCCCATTCTTTGTTATATAGCTCATTACAAGCCTAAAAGTGAAAAACAATGAATTGACCCAACTTTTAAATTTGAGGGTTATAAAAAAAAGAAAGAAAAAAAATAAAAAGAAAGAAAAGTTTTTTACAAGTTTCTAGCTTTTTAGTTTAGTATTTTAAAAGCTCTTTATAACTTAGATTAATATTTTTATCTTATTTCTAAACTTTGGGTCGAATTTGAATTATAATTTTATTATTTGCATTTTAATTTTATTATTTATATTTTGTCTCGTGTTCGTTCTGTAGGCCATTACTTGAGCTTTGGATACTGAATTGGCGCATACGAGCAAACGTTGAAAAGCTAAATATCAGAGCTACAACTTTTGTGTTGGAAGAAAACACCAATTCGGATCGAGCGTAAATTGCAGATTTCATAATCTGGACTTTTGTAATAATTTTAAATAGCGGGTTACTTGTTTTTTAACCCTAAAGCCCAATATCAAGTACTATATATTGGCAGTTTTGTTTCTTTTCTACGGATGGAAAAATTAGGAGTCAGATTACAACAAGAAATAAATAGTTTTTTTTTTAAAATTTCATGGAAGGCTATTTTATAAGATTAATCCACGAGTTCAGAGTTTGATCAACACCTTGAGATTCAGGTTACACTGTCAATTTTGATTCATGATTATATTCTTTTTTATTTGATTATATTGATATTTTGATTGCTTCAATTGAATTTCAATAAGATCGATTAAATTTATCTGACAGAATTTGGTTTTGGTTTCTAATTTAATTGAATTATAATTTTGCGATGCTTGATGTTAATTGTAATATTTTGATGATTGGGATGCTTCATCCAATCCAAGAAATCAAATTCACATATGATTGATTAAACTTGTTTGATCGATTCTATAGTAAAATAAGAATAGAATTACAAATTATAAATTAAACTCATTGATAGAATATGTGATAGGTCTGAAACTTGAATAAGTGGATTAATCGTTTTTCTCTTCTGTTAAATCAAAAATCTATAAAACCCCCTTGTTTAACTTCTACTTTCAATTTGGTTATTATTATTATTACAGAAGTTCTTTGGAAACGGTACGAGTTATTACCTCTATTTACATTTTATTAATTGTATTTGACTTGTGTGCGACAACTGATCAATTAACTATAATTGAATAACACTAATAATTGCATTACTTAAATTAATAATTTGATCCATATACTTGATTATATATAAATACACAAGCAAATATTTGAGTTTGTGTACTATGTGACACCCTAACCCCAAAATAACATATATAATTATTTATATTAGATTTGTTTTGAACAAAATTCGTAGCGAATAAAGAAAATTAGTTTACATGGAAATAAAAACATTGGTAACTAATTTAGGATATCACGTTTCTCAAAGTACACATGAAATAATTCAAACTTTATTCCTCAATTAAATTAGTTTAATCTAAATGAACTTGATTTAACTTTAATTTCTTAATTTAATTCCAAAAACTTACTAATATTGACGTTATAATAAAAAAGTCATTGGTAATTAAATAAGTAAAATGCAACGTAAAACTCTTAATTCCCAGTATCACCTATTAGAGCGGGGTTCCGCTCAAATTTGAACTTCAAGACTTATTAACTTGTAATAACTGCGATTTTGTAAACGCAAAGTCTAACCAATCAAACATAAATAATGAAGGAGATGAGTTTTGAAATTACATTGATAGTATAATATAAGTAAGAATAACATGCAATTAATCATACATATAACGTATCATTAGACAAAGATTCCTCAAGGAAAAATATCACATTATAAAGTAAAAATCACTCAAGAAAGATAAATACATTTCACTATAACAATAAGTCATCTAAGAGAAATCATTATCGCACACGATACATATTAATCACAACAAAACAATCATAAGAAAATGCAATGCTATGCATAAGCTTAGACTCTACTTCACAAAGTGGTACCATTTTAACTTTGAAGTACTTGGTTATGAGGCTTGATATTATGCCACCATCCCAGTGGAAGGACAATTCAAATTGGCCATGTCCTCATAGATCCCCTCAACTCAACCCGAGACACATATACGTGACAGTCGATGTAAATGTGTGTTGCATTGTAGGTCCCGATATATAGTTAGAGTGCTACCTCCAAGTCACCTAGGAATTCCCCATCCGAATACCTCAAATGTCTAACAATCTTGTCTTAAGACTCAACAACAGAACGCCACGATCAGGCTCATTCAATTGTACTTACCCATATCACTAGGCTTGTTAGGCCCTACCTATATGATTTCAAAATAATCTTCACTTAAAAAAGTCTCAATATCTATCTTCTCAATATCTATAACTAGTGCTTCTGACTTTGAGTAAGAACCAATCAAACCGCGTTCCTTTCTTTGAGCTTCTTCATTGAACGTGCTCTGTCTAATTGCTGACATTTTCAACTTTCCTCTTGGAGTTGAATTGGTCAACGTCCCAAAAAGGACTTCCCAATTATCAGGCAAGCAGTTGAACAATAACAATGCTTGCAACTCATCATCTAATTTAATTTATGCGGCTGTCAACTAATTCACTGTATTATGAAAAACACTCATATGCTCTGCCATTGAATTATCATATTTGTATGTGATATTCACCAGCTTCCGAATCAAGAATGTTTTATTTTGCATATTCTTTCATTCATACAACTCTTTTAATTTTTTCCACATCTTATTAGCATCAATTTCAGTTTAAAAATGTTGATATACATTCGAATCCAACAACTTTTGAATCAACGCCACTGCCTTTCTATTTATCTTCTTTCAATCAACGTCATATTTATGTGTGGGTTTAACAGCGTCACCCTTGATAGGATCATACAAATCTTTACTGTATAAAATGTCTTCCATGAGAGTCTTCCAAAGTGTGTAGTTAAAAGAGTTGAGTTTAATCATATTTGGACCTTTATTTTCTCCCTCCATTTAAATGCACAAATCAAATCAATTGAGCTCTAGATACCACTTTATTGGGAAAACCAGAGTTAATCATCTCAATAATGCATAATATTTTTAACCCACTTGTGTAGATAAATGGCCAAAAAGAAAATACAATTCCACATAGCAAAAATAATTGGTAGAAAATTAAATATGAGACAAACACAATTTTTAACGTCGAAAACTTCCCTCAAATGGAGAGAATAAAAACCGCGGAACCTAGTCCAATAAAAACTTTCACTACAATAATTATTGGGTAACCTGAGTCTTACTAATAACAATAGGGAACATCAATCAACAATAACAACAACCTTATAACCTTCCACTAAAGTAGGTATTACAAAGTAACTCTTAGAGAATGTAAAACTACTCAAACTATATATTAAAATAACAAATTCAGTGGTAGAAATAATATACTAAAATTGTAGATCAAACGGAGTGAGCCTGCCCAACAAATCTCCCCCTCACAACTCAAGTGCGAAGGTATCGCTCAACCATGCCGACCTTCTTTCTACATTATATCATCTTCGACACATTCTCATCAGTATTGGTTGTTTTGTATTTGATGATCAAATATGAAATAACTTCATAGTATTAAAACTGATGTAAAGTTTATAAACTTTAAAAAAATATAAATTGGTTTGGTCAAATATAAACTAACATTTCTATGACAATTAAATTATTACGAACAGAATTAGTAATAAATGTTTGAAATTAAATTCATTGGAATGCCAGTATTTAAACACTGCTTCCTTAGTCATTTTAAACATCCTATTACAAATTGTTTCTTGTCAACCTTTCAAATCAGAATGGCAACACACATCCGTCATCTCCTCTTTACCTTTTTAATTACATGCATTGCTTCAGTCACGGTACGAGGTAACAAACTAGTTCCCTACCTCAATAATGTTACATTTTCAAGAAAATATATGGATTGCAAAAAATTAGAGTAGGGTTTCATATGCACTTTTATAATTTATGTTTTTGGATTTAGGTTTTATATGAAAATATGTTTATTATGTTTGAAATGCAAATAGATTCTCTAGAATGTAAGATTATATTTCAAATGGATCTTCATTTTGTTGTATCAGAAGCTGCAACTGCAACTGTGAAAATTTCACCAGGCTGCTTTCTTTATGATCAGTGTGGAGATACTAATGTATTTTGTGACCATTTATGTCATATAACATTGGACAGACCTAACAATAGTTATTGCAATCGAAATTTGGGGGTATGTTGTTGCCGGTAGTAGAGGTCATAGAGGCTTGTGTTATAATTGTATTTTTTTTTTTTTTTTTTATATATTTGACAAAATAAATCACCAGAAAGAGTCTTTAAGATTTTAATAAAATAATTAGAAAAGTCATGTTTTATAATAGTTATTATATATTCGGTAAAAATAAAAATAATGTCATAAAATGATATTATAATTTTGATTGATAATTAATTTATCATGGTATATATATCTATTTATTTATGGTCTAACTATCAATAACTTGACATGAAGGCATGGAGAGTGTGAAAACCTAAGAAAAATAGCAAATTGTAATCGATAAACTAATATGAATATCAAAGTTCTTTTAATAAAATAATATGATTAAATTTAACATTTAAGTTGTCGATGAGGTGTTGGGGTTAGTGGTAACAACTTCACTCTCTATACTCGAAGAATAGAGTTGATCAAATCTAATTGTAGACAATTATAAAATGGTTATTAATAGCACTAATAATAATAATAATAATAATAATAA
>JBBPBR010000001.1:24083445-24104354 GCA_037974775.1 Cicer pinnatifidum | reverse complement strand
ATATATATATATATATATATATATATATATATATAGTTTATATATGAAATAAAAATATAAGGAAAATAACGTACCATTTATGGAATTATATTTTGATTCATATCAAGAATCTCCTTCGTGAATCGCAATATATAGTATATGCAGTCTATGTTGTTAGTTTGGTGAGGGCACTATGAAATAAAACATGTACACAAGTAAATATTTATGCATTGATTGTAAATGAAATTTAAAGACATATAATTAAGTTCTATAACAAAAATTTCAAACCTTTAATAAAATCCATGTGATGTTGTTTGACTTATGTTTTGATACTGTAGCACCCCTTTGAGCGCGGAAAATTTGTAAAGTACTATCAAATAAATGTGATTATTATTCAATTATCAAACACGTTATTTATATGTGTAAGAAATAAATGAATATTAGTTACGTATCGAAAATATTATTTATATCTGAGTGATTGTTATAATGACCGAGCAGTGGATCTAAATAGTATATAATTTCAAAGGTGGCATTGATGATAAACAACGCCCAATGTTGCTTGCAACAATAAAAATTTGGTTGACAACTTTGTTTACACAACTGATAAAGTATCATAAATTAAAAAAGATATAGATAAAGAATATCTAATTATCCTGAATTATATGGCGCAAGAAACAACTTATCATTCTCTTTATTTTCCAAAAGTATATCAACCATATATTTTATATTTTTAAATTAGGGTTTATAAAATAACATACAAATTGATCTTTACTAATAATAAACTTATGCCAAGTAATGTTTAGAATATTTTCACTTCAATAATTTAAAATTTATTAATCTTCTATTTTATTTATTTATTACTATTATTAAATTTATTTTCATTTTTTGTTTCAAAAAAATCACTAATTATTTATTTATTTATACATTAAATAGTAAAAACATTCACAAACAACATCGAGGTTAAGGATTTTAACTCGAAACATGGTATCCAATCTAATAATATTTTTATTTGTCAGTTGATTTAAGTTTTATAGATAACTTATTTTCAAATATATTCAACACATATATATTAATTCTATTAACTTTAAGTATCTTATAAAAATAACTATACAAATTATTGCATTTCATCACAAATGCTCAAGACAAAAAATAAATTTTTTAATATCGTAGGGATGAAATTAAAAAAAATATTTTTCAGGGACTAAAACTGAAAAATTGTTATATTTACAGGTACCAAAAACTATTTCCCTTTGTCAATTAACGTTTTTATCAATATTTGTAATTGCTTCTTGATAGTACTCTAACTCTCCACTATCAGTGATCATCACGTACTAATGTAGAAGATATCTTTGAGAAGGTTGAAGTTCTCTAGTAGATCTGCCCAACTCAAACTTGATTGGTGACTTAGCTAGAACTTGCTCGTCATGGTGAGGTACATGATCATTAGTTACATTCTCATCATCTACATGTATATCTCCCCCATCAACAAAATTTTATGTAGGGGACATACGGGCAACATCAATGTAACTTCTAAAATTTGATTTTTGTTTCTTAGCTTTATCAAAATCTTAAATAGTTTGGTCTTCAAGAAATATCACATCTCGACTTTTGATAATTTTCTTGTCAACCGGGTCCCACAATCTATAAACAAATTCTTCATCTCCATAACCGACAAATACACATTGTTTGGATTTACTATCAAGCTTGGACCTCTCATCTCTTGGAACGTGAATAAAATATTTGCAGCAAAAACTCTTAAATGACGGTAAAAGACATTTTTCCTTGTCCACACTCTATTTGGAACATCACCATCAAGTGGAATAAAAGGAGAAAGATTTATCAAATCCAATGCAGTTTTCATTGCTTCACCCCAAAACGATTTCGATAATTTTGCTTGAGAGATCATACATCTGATTATGTTATTAATCATATGATTCATTCTCTTTGCAACACCATTAAGCAGAGATGTCTTTGGAACTATTTTCCCAAGCTTGATTCCATGTTCTCTACAATACTTTTCAAACAGACCTCTATATTCACCACCATTATCTAATAGAACACATATCAATTTCCTTCTCTTTTCTCTTTTAACATTTGCATGAAAAAGCTTGAAGACTCCAAGTACCTGGTTCTTAGATTTCAAAGGAAAGACCCACACTTTTCTAGAGGGGTCGTTAATAAAAGGTAACAATATATGATGCACCACTAAGAGATTTACTATCCATCATACAAACATCAGTATGAACTAAATCAATAATATTTTGCCTCTTATGAGGACTAGTATTATGAAAAGAAACTCTATGTTGTTTTCCAGCAAAACAATGAGTGCAAGTTTTCAGAGATGTGTCTTTTATAGGAAGAAAATTTTTCTTCGCAAGCATGTTTAGTCCTTTCTCACTCAAGTGATCGAGACGCATATGCCATAGATCAGAAGATGCGTTTTCAATTACATTCACTTCTTTCCCACTTAGCTTCTTAGGCATCCTATCGAGAGAAGTGGAACTTTACTCCTTTACAACAACTATGGACCCTTAGGTGATTTTACATATACCACCACCACCAAAGTAAGTGTGATAACCCTCAATACCCAGGGCTTTCACTGAAATCAATTTGAGACAAATATTAGGAACATGTATAACATTATTCAATTGAAGCTTGCTACCAATCCCAAATTCAGACCAAATATCTCCCATATCGATAATTTTACATATTCCTTCATCTCTCATTTTTACCACGCCAAAATCACCAACACTATAAGATGAGAAGAAATCACGTCTAAGAGTAACATGACATGAGGCATCCGAATCCATAATCCAAGTTGAATTCTAACATGCAAGGTTTATGGAATTATCATCACAAACAACATAGACATTATTAAGAGATGCAACTGTTATTGTATCTTTATCATTTTTCTTCTCTTTGTCTTCATCTCTTTCCCTTGATTGATCTTTCTTAAGTAACCTAAAATTTCTTTTTATGTGACCACCTTTACCACAATGATAGTATATAACTTCTTTTCTAGTCCGCAACTTGCTTCTTGACTTGCTACGACTTTTAAAGTGCTCGCCTCTATGGAAGTTTCTAGATTTACTTCTCACCCGTGACTTTGTAACTAGTGCTTCTGACTTTTTGGAAGAACCAATCAAATCACGTTCCTTTCTTTGAGCTTCTTAATTCAAAGTGATCTATTTAATTGTTGACATTTTCAACTTTCCACTTGGAGTTGAATTGGTCAACGTCACAACAAGGACTTCCCAATTATCAGGCAATGAACTCAATAATAACAATGCTTCAACTTCCCGTCTAATTTAATTTATGCGGTTGTCAACTGATTCACTATATTATGAAAAATACTCATATGCTATAACATTGAATTCTCATCTTTGTATTTCATATTCACCATCTTCCAAATCAGGAATTTTTCATTTTGCACATACTTTTGTTCATACAACTCTTTTAATTTTTCCCACATCTTGTTAGCATCAATTTCAGTTTCAACATATGGATATACACTCAGATCCAACCACTGCCTAATCAATGCCATTGCCTTTCTATTCATCTTCTTCCAATCAATGTCATATTTATATGTGGGTTTAGCAGTGTCGCCCTCAATAGGGCCATACAAATCTTTACTATATAACATGTCCTCCATGAGAGTCTTCCAAAGTGTAATTAGAAGACTTGAGTTTAATCATGTTAGGACCTTTATTTTCCTCCTCCATTTACATGCATAAATCAAATCAATCGAGCTCTAGATACCACTTTGTTGGAAAAAAACAGAGATAATCATCTCAATAATGTAGAATATTGTGCCCCCACCCGTGTAGATAAATGGCCATATAGAAAATACAATTCCCCAGAGCAAAAATAATTGGCAGAAAGATTAAATATGAGACAAACACAATTTTTAACGTGGAAAACTTCCCTCAAATGGAGAGAATAAAAACCATGGGACCTACTAAAGTGGGTATTTCAAAGTAACACTTAGATAAGGTAAAACTACTCAGACTGTATAATAAAATAATAAACTTACTGGTAGAAATTACATACTAAATTTGTATATACTCAGACTGTATATTAAAATAACAAACATAGTGGTAGAAATTACATACTTCCCTCAAATGGAGAGAATAAAAACCATGGGACCTAGTCCGGTAAAAGCTTCCATTGTAATAATTAATGGGTACACTAGAGTCTTCCTAATAACAATAGGGAATATCAATCGACAATAACAACAACCTTATAACCTTCCACTAAAGTGGGTATTTCAAAGTAATACTTAGATAAGGTAAAACTACTCAAACTATATATAAAAATAACAAACTTCGAGGTAGAAATTACATACTAAATTTGTATATCAACTTCAGCGAATAATACAAATGAGTAGTACCTCTTGAAGGTTTCGACGAGGGGAATCAAAAAATGATGCTAGTTTTTTTTAGATGATAAACATGGTGATTGGAATCGGCCTAAAATAACTTGCCTAAGGAAAGAAATGGAGTTGTTTTTGAAGAAACAGACCAACAATTGATAAAATTGATGCCAAAAATGGAATCAATGGCGAATTTTGTGTAGGATAGAGGTTGAGATCTATTCAAATGGCAATGAATTGGTTGGAGTAAATTTGTGAGAAAAAGGGTTTCATGCGATTTGGTTGCCCATTAGTATGTTTTTTTAAGGCAAATGGAGGGGTGGAGATAGCAGATGTACATGTACAAGATTAAAATAAGGTCTAGCACATAGTAGTCATGCTTGTAAGCCATAAGCTTCCCTGATCTAGTTTTTGATTTATGTCCCAAACATACAAGTGTATATTAAATAGTTGCCTTATCTAATGTTTTGAATCAAGAAACGTTTCAGGCTTACATGGAGACACCACAACACTTGGAACAATAGTTTGCAACTCAAGGAATCAACCACAGTTGGAGGATGCACTTGAGGAAGATGCAATTTGTGTATAGGTGTATTAGGTGTCTAGGTATCAAGTTAAGTAAACAATCACTAAAGTCTCACACAAGATATGCTAATAAGTTTTGTCATTCATTCATGTGTTATGAAACTTAAATTTGAAAACATTCGATTGACCAATCGATTGAATGAGTCATAAATCGAATGGCACATAAACTGTTTTAAACAACTGAGGTCTGTAACAAGATCAATCGATTGTCCAGTCGATTGCACAATAGACTGACAAAGCGATTGATGCTGAAATTCAAGTTATAGAGAGCACTCAGTCAGTGCCCACTCGATTGACCAATCGATTGATCACTCGATTGGCAACTTGATTGTCTGTAGTATCTGAGTCAATTTGACCACGATACTCGATTGACAAATCGATTGATGCCATATTTCATATCACAGTGAGCATCCAGTTTTAAACAAATCGATTGCTCACTCGATTGAAAAGAAACTATGGAATCAGGTCTGAATCACTTGACCACGACAATCGATTGTCTAGTCGATTGCACAATAGACTGACAACTCGATTGATGCTATATTTCATATCACAGTGAGCACCCAGTTTTGAACAAATCGATTGCTCACTCGATTGAAAGGTTTTCATAGCATCAGGTCTGATTCAGAAACTTGATCAATCGATTGACCAATCAAGTGAAGCCTATATAATTCAAGATTCCAGAAACACAGAATATACGACATTCGATGCATCAATCGATTGTACTCTTACAAATTCGATTGGGCAATCGATTGTCCTGGTGTTTGCCTTGAATATATATATGGTGCCTCAAATATTTTTTTACACACACAACAAAAAAAAAGAAAGAACTCTTGCACAAAAACTTTTCACATTTTTCAGAACCTTTTGCTCTCAATCTTGCATATCTCTGAAAACACTTTGAAAGAAAAGTTTTCTAACACACAAAAATATTCATTGGCAAATCAAATTTCTTTGTGTGATGCTAGAGTGATTGAACACATCTCTTGATACTATTCTTCTTTGTTCGTGAAAAAGACAATTCTTTGTAATTGATGCTGTAACAAAATCCAGTTTAGAAACTGGTGGCTATCCTTGTTGTTGTGTCATCATCAAGAGGAAGTCTACTTTGATCTTGTGTGAGTTTGGGGATAAACTACAAGGATCAAAGGGGTGACAAGATAGAAGTGAAGGGAGTTAGATTGATAGGTCGTGTAGAAGATTGGAAAATCTGTAAAAGTACTCGAATTCATTCTATAGTGAAAAAGGCTGGAATCATGATTATGATTACAAGACTGGATGTAGGTCGTTGGATCAACGGCTGAACCAGGATAAATCTTGGTGCAATCTTCCTTATCCCTTCTCTTTAATTTTCCAGTATTATATACCTGCTTATTGTTGTATGCTCCTTGTCATAATTGTATGCTTATTTTAATTTCCGCTGTGTATGATTTGTATGAACATTGTATGATTAATAAGGGAATTATGTCGAACTAGTTGGATTTGATCTTAATTCTCTCTGTGTTATTCAAAAGAAGTCATAATTTTCCAACAAGTGGCATCTGAGCCTGACTTTTTAGAGAAAAACTCATAAAAGAAAATGACTTCTTTAGATTTTCTAGGAGAAGGAGCATCTCTAACCAGACCCCCTGCATTTAATGGTACAACATACATGTACTGGAAAGAGAGGATGCTCATCTTTCTAGAAGCATGTGGGTTGGACATTTTAGATGCAGTGGAGAATGGTCCCTATGTGCCCAAAATTACAGGCACTGAGGGATCATCCTGCATCATCAAACCAAGAGCAGATTGGTCTGATGATGACAAAAAGAAGGTTGGATATAATGCCAAAGCAAAAAATATTATAACATCAGCTTTAAGTGCAGAAGAATTCTTCAGAGTGTCAAATTGCAAGACTGCAAAGGAAATGTGGGACCCCCTGCAAGAAACACATGAAGGCACTACAGACGTCAAACGGGCAAGAACAAATACATTAATGCACGAGTATGAACTTTTCGGCATGAAGAAAGATGAATCCATAAATGATCTACAAACGAGATTCACTCACATCATCATCAACAATCTACATGCCCTGGGAAAAGTTGTGGATAATGAACAGCAGATAGGAAAAGTTATGAGGTGTTTGTCAATGGAATGGCAGCCCAAGATAACTGCTATTGCTGAGTCTAAAGATCTTGCCAATATGAACATAGCAACGCTGTTTGGAAAGCTTCGTGAACATGAGATGGAACTACATAGATTAAATGAGACAGAGCAATCAAACAGAAAAAGTAAAGGACTTGCATTGAAGGCTCAATCTCACAAAGAAAAATCCGAACCAGATACGGAAAGCTCAGAAAGTGAATCTAGTGAAGAACCTGAGATAGGATGTTGGTCAGAAAATTCAAGAAATTTCTGAAAAAGAAAGGAAGCCAGTCAAGAAAACCACAGAATTCAAAGACTAAAGGCTCCAACAAAGGTGACACCGGCGATAGCAAAGTCATAACTTGCTATGAATGTGGGAAGACAGGACACATTAGATCTGAATGTTACAAACTTCAAAACAGAAACAAGCCTACAAAAACTAAGGGCAAGGATCAACAGTCTTCAAACAGGAAAGCTTACATTGCCTGGAACGACAATGATGAAGATTCATCTGAGGAATCAGAAAATGAAGAAGCTAACCTGTGTCTCATGGCTAACAATGATTCAGATTCTGACAGTGAGGTAAGCACCACATCTAATCCATCTTATGATGAACTTCATGATGCCTTTAATGAATTGCATAATGAATATGTTAGTGTACTCAAACAACTGATTAGTACTAAGAAACAGCTAGAAGAAAAATGCATGTTGATTAATGAAGTTAATTTGAAGCATGAGTCTCTTAAAGACACAAATGAAAAACTGAGAAAAGAAACTCATGAACTGAAATGTGATGTAGCTAAGTTTAACAGTGGTAAAAATAACTTAGACAGACTTCTTAGAGATCAAAGAAATTTACATGTTAAAACTGGACTTGGCTATAAACAAAGCATGCATACAAAAAGGCATCAGGAATTTGTTAAATCTAAACAAATGTATGATAACTTTACTATACCAAATCAGAAACCATTCCCTGCTGTTGTATGTCATTTTTGCTGCAAAAAGGGACATAAGGTGTTTAATTGTAAACTGAAAAAACTTGCCAACAGAGGATGGAAACAGATTTAGAAAGTTAAAGAACCATCATTTGAAACTAACCCCCAGGACCCAATTTGAATTGGGTACCTAAATCCAAAACCTGACTTTTGTTGTGCAGATATGCTTGGCATCCAGCAATCAATCATGGTATCTGGACAGTGGATGCTCCAAGCATATGACCGGAGACAAGTCAAAGTTCTTGTCTCTGAACTTAAAAAGTGGTGGCTTTGTCAAATATGGAGATAACAACAAAGGAAAGATCCTAGGCATTGGAGATATAGGAAACAACTCAAGTGCTGTTATCAAGGACGTTTTATTTGTTGAAGGCCTCAAGCACAACTTACTAAGCATCAGTCAGCTATGTGATAAAGGGTTTAAGGTACACTTTACTTCTACATATTGCACACTTGAGCATAAGGAAGTTGAAGGTATGAAACTTACAGGTAAAAGAGTTAATAATATTTACATGATAGATTTTGATTCTTTACCTGCCAATGATATTTGTTGCTTGTTGTCTAGTGCTGATGAGAGCTGGTTGTGGCACAAGCGAGTGGCTCATATTAATATGAATCACCTGAACAGACTTGTTAACAAACAGCTAGTCTTAGGTCTCCCTAATAGGAAGTTCTCTAAGGATAGACTATGCGATTCCTGTGAAAGGAGTAAGCTGGTTAAATCCTCTTTCCCCCTATAGACTTGGTGCAAACCAAGAAGGTTTTAGAGTTGGTTTATATGGACTTGTTTGGTCCATCTCAGGTTAGAAGTTTTGGTGGGAACCTATACGGCTATGTGTTGGTAGATGATTTCACCAGGTTCACATGGACATATTTTCTGACTCACAAGAGTGAGGCATTCTCAACTTTTACGAAATTTGCTGCTTTAGTTCAAAATGAGAATAATCAGAAAATCATATCCATAAAAAGTGATCATGGAGGTGAATTCCAAAATGATGCTTTTCAAACCTACTGTGAACATCATGGTATCAAACACATATTTTCAGCCCCTAGAACTCCACAGCAAAATGGAGTAGTAGAAAGAAAGAACATATCCTTAGAAGAGCTGGCTAGGACCATGCTTAAGGATTCTAATCTTCCTAAGTACTTCTGGGCTGATGCCATTAACACTGCATCCCATGTAGTGAATAGGGTTCTTATTAGACCTATACTTAAAAAGACTCCCTATGAGTTATACAAAGGGAGAAAGCCTAACATCTCCTACTTTAGGATTTTTGGGTGTAAGTGCTTTGTGTTAAACAATGGCAAGGGACATCTAGGTAAATTTGATCCTAAAGCAGATGAGGGCATCTTTTTAGGGTATTCCCAGGTTAGTAAGGCCTATAGAATCTACAATAAAAGAACCAAAACTATAGAGGAGTCTGTCCATGTCAAATTTGATGAAAACTTGAACAACACTCTTACTATAGTTGGTAACTCATTGGATGATATTGTTGATTTTGAACCTGTAGAAACCAGTGAACCTGAACCTCCAACCAACCCTGACTGCGTAGAACCAATTAGGGAAGATGATCTATCCAAAGAGGGGAAGTTTGCCAAGAACCATCCCATAGACAATATTATTGGAGAGATTTCAAAAGGTGTTTCAACCAGAAAATCCCTTAGAGAGTTTTGCAACCTTACAACCTTTGTTTCTCAAGTAGAACCCAAAAACATTAAGGAAGCTCTTTTGGACCCTGACTGGATAGTAGCCATGCAAGAAGAGCTCAATCAGTTTGAGAGAAACCAAGTATGGACTCTTGTTCCAAGACCAGAGAATAAACATGTCATAGGAACTAGGTGGGTTTTCAGAAACAAAATGGATGAGAATGGTGTGATCACTAGGAATAAAGCTAGGTTAGTGGCCAAGGGTTACAACCAGGAAGAGGGAATAGACTATGATGAGACTTATGCCCCAGTAGCCAGACTAGAAGCTATTAGGATCCTGCTGGCCTATGCTTGTATAATGGATTTCAAATTATTTCAAATGGATGTTAAAAGTGCTTTTTTAAATGGAGATATTAAGGAGGAAGTTTTTGTAAGTCAAACTCCTGGTTTTGAAGATCCTAAGCTTCCAAATCATGTGTTTAAACTTACAAAAGCTCTCTATGGCTTAAAACAAGCTCCAAGAGCTTGGTATGATAAGCTGAGTAATTTCCTCTTACAAGAAAATTTTTCAAGGGGAAATGTAGATAAAACACTGTTTATCAAAAGACAAGGAAAAGACATTTTATTGGTTCAAATTTATTTTGATGACATAATATTTGGATCAACAAATGATAAGCTTTGTAAAAATTTTGAAAATACAATGAAAGGCAGATTTGAAATGTCCATGATGGGAGAGTTGACTTACTTCCTGGGATTTCAAATTAAACAAAGCAAAAATGGCATTTTCCTTAGTCAATCAAAATATTGCAGTGATCTTCTAAAGAAATTTAATTTTGAAAAATTTAAATCCATTGACACGCCTATGAGTCAGTCCTGCTACTTAGATAAGGATGAACAGGGTAAAGCTGTAGATGTGACTGTGTTTAGAAGTTTAATAAGATCCTTACTTTACTTAACCGCTAGTAGACCAGATATCATATTTAGCGTGTGCATGTGTGCTAGGTACCAGGCCATTCCCAAGGAATCTCACCTTAGTGCTGTTAAGAGAATCTTCAGATATCTTTTAGGAACCAAAGATCTAGGTTTGTGGTATCCTAAGGGATCTACTTGTACTCTTGTTGGTTATTCTGATTCTGACTTTGCTGGATGCAAATTGGACAGAAAAAGTACTTCAGGTACTTGCCAACTCTTAGGGAACTCTCTTGTCTCTTGGCATAGCAAGAAACAAAACATTGTAGCACTCTCAACTGCTGAAGCTGAGTATGTTGCTGCTGGTAGTTGTTGCGCTCAAATTCTTTGGATGCAACAGCAGCTTTCAGACTTTGGAGTGGACCTAGGAACCGTGCCTATTTTGTGTGATAACACTAGTGCTATTAATATTACTAAGAATCCTGTCATGCATTCTAGGACCAAGCACATTGAAATAAGGCATCACTTCATTCGAGATCAATATCAACAGGGCAAGATTAAGATGGAATATGTCAATACAACTGAGCAGTTGGCTGACATTTTCACCAAGGCCTTGCCTAAGGACAGTTTCTTCTTTATAAGAATGAAACTGGGCATCATTGATCCCAATGAAATCTGATCCTTATAGCCAATTCGACTGCACAATCGAGTGTCCTGTGATCAAACTGGCATTAATTCACTCAATATTCGATTGTGAAATCGATTGATTGATGAAAATTGCCTCATTATGTAAAACTGGAAACTCGATATTCGATTGTAACGTCGATTGGATGTGTCTCAGTTTTTATTTTGTTTATGTTTGTTTTATTTTTTTTTTTTGTTTCAATCGAATGGGCATTCGATTGCTAGTATCTCAGAAGCCTGTCTGTTGAAGTTCTTATCAAGTCAATCGGATGGGTAATCGAGTGTTCATGGCTCTAGAACCAGTTTTCTGGATTTGTTGTTTCGATATTCGATTGGGTAATCGAGTGATGCACTGAGAATTGGTTAAAATGCGATTGGATATGCGACTGTTTTTGGAAAAGTGAACCACAAATCTGAGGACCTTTGGAAATCAAAACCCGAGCATCGATTGGGTATTCGATTGACAGGTATCCGTTGAGAAAAATTATAGCCGTTGGTTGAGTGTAACTGTCATATTTTCAACCCAGAAATGTAATCAGCCGATTGGGCAATCGAATTTCAGCAGTACTATATAAACCTGGACTTCACAATTCGATTTCTCAATCAACTGCTGCATTCTGCTATCATACTCTTCATCCAACTGCAATCTTTTCTTCATCCAATCAACCTCAAATTCACATTATTCAATGGCTCATGTTAAACAGACTGGTAGAAAACCAAGTGTTACTTCTGTTGGACCTTCTTCCAAAGTTGTTCAACAATTAAGTTCATCTTCTTTTTCGTCTACCTCTAGTGGAAGAACTCCTTCACCATCACCTCCTCCACCTCCTTCACCTCCAGCTAAAAGGGTTTCAATCCCTACTCACAAGGTACAGGCGAGGGACAAGGGCAAAGCAGTTGCCAATACTCCTGAACCAAGCAAAAAGAGGAAAGTTCCTCCATCTGAAAAACTGCTGGGAGATGCAATGAAAGAGTTGAAGAAGAAGAAGAAGCCTTCATCTCCTCCTAAGAAGGATAAGTCTTCAAAAGAGAAAGCTACTGAAGGCAAGGCTATTCCAGAATCATTTGCCAAAAGAAAAATCCAAGATGCTAGAACTTTGGATTTTCCTTATTTTGATCAAAATGGTTTTTCGTTTCAAAACCATTTAAGGTTCCATGGGTTGGAAAACCTTCTTACCCGTTCTTTGGATGTATACCCAAAGATGGTGAGAGCCTTCTATTCCACTTTCATCCTCACCAAGACCGAGTTCGCAGCTGAAGTGAAAGGCAAAAGAATAACAATGACTTTTGAAGATTTTTCAAAGCTAACTGGTTTGCCTTTTTGTGGATTCACTATTGATGGACGAGCACAGGATGCTCCAGAAGATGAAGGTTGGGAAAACTCCATCAACAAGCATGCTGCTCTACAAGAGTTGATGATAGAAGGATTTGTTGAGAAAGGAACAATTCAAGCTGGACAGATGAAGGTTGAGCACATGCTGCTCATGTACGTGCTAACACGAATGTTAGTACCTAGAGCTGGAAATCATGCAGTTGTACAGCAGCTAGATGTTATCTTGCTGTGGGGACTGTACAAAGAACTGAAAATGAGTTGGGCATGGATTGTGTTGCTTAACATGAATGAATCAGCACAAGGAAAACACATCCTGCCCTACCCCCAATTGGTTATGAGAATTCTGAGGCATTTCAAGGTGTCTTTAGCCAATGAAGAATCACTCACAACCACTCATACATTTGGTGAAGCTATTGTCAACCAAATGCAGATAAGACGGATCAACAATGTTTGGACAAGAACTCCAACAACTGCTAATCATGCACAACCATGTGCTGATCAAGCCCAGTCAAGTGCCCAAGCACCTACACAACCTGAAGGATCTTCTGATATCATGGCAAAGTTGATGGAGATTTTGAAACGTCAAGCTGAACATAGTGAGAGGGTGGAATCTTCTCTTCTAAAGCTTCAATCTGCCTTGGAATCAGTTCAGAAGGATGTTTCAGACATCCAGGAGCACTTACACAAGCACCTACACAAGTGCCCAAGCACCTACACAACCTGAAGGATCTTCTGATATCATGGCAAAGTTGATGGAGATTTTGAAACGTCAAGCTGAACATAGTGAGAGGGTGGAATCTTCTCTTCTAAAGCTTCAATCTGCCTTGGAATCAGTTCAGAAGGATGTTTCAGACATCCAGGAGAACTTGGGTCTCAAAATGTCTTTCGAAGATAATGCAGAGATTGGGAGGCAATCAACTGCAGAACCAAACCAGGACATTGAAGTTGGTTCTGATTCTCATGGGGAGAAGACACCTGCTGAGGGTAATACAGCGGTCTCTCCTCCTCCTGCTGGTGATAATGAGGATCAAGCCTAAGGTTTTAGTTGTCTAGGTTTAGTTTGATGATGTTTGTTGCTGGTTGTTTGTCTGTTCTTACATATGTTGCTTTTTAATTTCCTCCTGTTATTTTTTTGCCGTATGTCTTTTTGTATTAATGAAAAAAAGGGGGAGATTATTTGATTAATATATGAGATTATGTTTGTATCTGATGAGACTGTATATGTATGTATTTGATTATGTTTGTATCTGATGAGACTGTATATGCTGGATTAACATTCTGATATTATAACTCTGATAATCTGATATTGATTTGCATATGTCCTGATTAATGCATATTCATGGTCTGATACATATTAAGCTCTGATATTTTATGTTCATCTGAATCAAATACATGTTACACTAATTTGAATCACTCCCTGGTCATGCACTAAAATGATTGTATCATGCATTCCAAAACTAAGGGGGAGTTTTCTTTTATAATCTCATTATTAATTGTATGTTTGTCATTAAATCAAAAAGGGGGAGATTGTAAGCCATAAGCTTCCCTGATCTAGTTTTTGATTTATGTCCCAAACATACAAGTGTATATTAAATAGTTGCCTTATCTAATGTTTTGAATCAAGAAACATTTCAGGCATACATGGAGACACCACAACACTTGGAACAATAGTTTGCAACTCAAGGAATCAACCACAGTTGGAGGATGCACTTGAGGAAGATGCAATTTGTGTATAGGTGTATTAGGTGTCTAGGTATCAAGTTAAGTAAACAATCACTAAAGTCTCACACAAGATATGCCAATAAGTTTTGTCATTCATTCATGTGTTATGAAACTTAAATTTGAAAACATTCGATTGACCAATCGATTGAATGAGTCATAAATCGAATGGCACATAAACTGTTTTAAACAACTGAGGTCTGTAACAAGATCAATCGATTGTCCAGTCGATTGCACAATAGACTGACAAAGCGATTGATGCTGAAATTCAAGTTACAGAGAGCACTCAGTCAGTGCCCACTCGATTGACCAATCGATTGATCACTCGATTGGCAACTTGATTGTCTGTAGTATCTGAGTCAATGTGACCACGATACTCGATTGACAAATCGATTGATGCCATATTTCATATCACAGTGAGCATCCAGTTTTAAACAAATCGATTGCTCACTCGATTGAAAAGAAACTATGGAATCAGGTCTGAATCACTTGACCACGACAATCGATTGTCTAGTCGATTGCACAATAGACTGACAACTCGATTGATGCTATATTTCATATCACAGTGAGCACCCAGTTTTGAACAAATCGATTGCTCACTCGATTGAAAGGTTTTCATAGCATCAGGTCTGATTCAGAAACTTGATCAATCGATTGACCAATCAAGTGAAGCCTATATAATTCAAGATTCCAGAAACACAAAATATACGACATTCGATGCATCAATCGATTGTACTCTTACAAATTCGATTGGGCAATCGATTGTCCTGGTGTTTGCCTTGAATATATATATGGTGCCTCAAATATTTTTTTACACACACAACAAAAAAAAAGAAAGAACTCTTGCACAAAAACTTTTCACATTTTTCAGAACCTTTTGCTCTCAATCTTGCATATCTCTGAAAACACTTTGAAAGAAAAGTTTTCTAACACACAAAAATATTCATTGGCAAATCAAATTTCTTTGTGTGATGCTAGAGTGATTGAACACATCTCTTGATACTATTCTTCTTTGTTCGTGAAAAAGACAATTCTTTGTAATTGATGCTGTAACAAAATCCAGTTTAGATACTGGTGGCTATCCTTGTTGTTGTGTCATCATCAAGAGGAAGTCTACTTTGATCTTGTGTGAGTTTGGGGATAAACTACAAGGATCAAAGGGGTGACAAGATAGAAGTGAAGGGAGTTAGATTGATAGGTCGTGTAGAAGACTGGAAAATCTGTAAAAGTACTCGAATTCATTCTATAGTGAAAAAGGCTGGAATCATGATTATGATTACAGGACTGGATGTAGGTCGTTGGATCAACGGCTGAACCGGGATAAATCTTGGTGCAATCTTCCTTATCCCTTCTCTTTAATTTTCCAGTATTATATACCTGCTTATTTTTGTATGCTCCTTGTCATAATTGTATGAATATTTTAATTTCCGCTATGTATGATTTGTATGAACATTGTATGATTAATAAGGGAATTATGTCGAACTAGTTGGATTTGATCTTAATTCTCTCTGTGTTATTCAAAAGAAGTCATAATTTTCCAACAATGCTGAGGTAGAAGTCGGGGAGTAATGAGCAACTATTGTAAGACCCATAATTTTAAAGTATACTTTATGTATTTTAGTGTATTTTGGTATTGAACTCAGAGGCTTTTTAGCTAAAGTTATTAATATTTTGGAGTTTATATGACCAAAAAGATATTTTTATGCCCGATTAGAATTACTCGTCGATGAATAAATTAAACTAACTGCGGTGAATCTTTTACGAAGAATTTAATGCGTTATGGGTGAAATGGTAATTTAAAAAATATATAGATATTTTGAGATATTTGTTAAAAGTAATTAATATATATATATATATATATATATATATATATATATATATATATATATATATATGTTTGGGGAGAAAAGAAAAGGAAATAGAAAGGAAAGAAGGAAAAAGAAAGAAAAGAAAAACAAAGGAAAGAAAGACAAAGGAGAGAAAACAAAACATTTTCCTTCTTCTTCCTCTGCCTCGCGCTCATCTTCCTTCTTCCTCCATTGTTATTCATTTTTTTTTTGCTTTCTTTGCTTCCTTTTGTTCAAGAATAGAAACCCAAGGCTTAGTCGGTAAGAAAGCAAGGATTTATCAGCTTCATACTTCCTCGTTGTTTCGAAAACAAAGAAAAACGGTGTTAGGGATTTCAAAACCTTCAAACACAAACCTCCCCGTTTCATCTAGATCTAAGCTTCGTTTCGCAAAGAGATATAAGGGAAAGTTGTTCACTACCACGCTACGGTGCTAGGGAACCAACTTTGGAAGCGACGTTGCGAGCGGAGATTTTACCGGATTTACTCGCGGTACCATAATCGCACGTTAAAGCTAACGTGAAGGTAAGGGATCCTTCCAAAATTTTAGTTTGCATTTAGGGACTTATCTGTGGTTGTGTGGAAAAGAATTTTGTTAGGGTTGGAGTATTGATTTGGGAAAAATGAATCTAAGGCTTTATGGGTAAAATCTTAGAGTTAGGTTTTGGCGATATTGATGGATGTTTCGTGGAAAATGAATTTAACTCATTTGTGTATGATTTTGAGTAAATGGAATTTGATGTGTTTGAGTGGTATGTTGTGATGATTTGTGTTCGTCGTATTTGACGTATTCATAATTAATGCTTATGAAATTTGATATGTGTATGTTGGATTTGGCGGAGAAATGAATTGATGTGTTTTGGCGTGAGTTGTGGATTGGATTTGATAATAGGATTGAGTTTGCTTTGTGTGGAATTTGAAAACCATTAGAGTTAAACGAATATTAAGAATGGAGAATCTCTTAATGTCTACGTTTACTTAATGTTGTCGTGAAAACCATTAGAGTTAAACGAGTGTTAAAAATGGGAAATCTTTTAATATCTCTATTTACATAATGTTTTTTGTGAAAATCGTTTAAGTTAAATGAGTATTAAGAATGGGAAATCTCTTAATATCTTGGTTTACTTAGTGTTTGCCGTGAAAATCATTAGAGTTAAACGAGTGTTAAAAATGGGGAATCTTTTAATATCTCTGTTTACTCAATGTGTGCAGTGAAGGTTGTTTAAGTTAAACGAGTATTAAGAATGGGAAATCTCTTAATAGCTAAGTTTCCTTAATGATTGTCATGAAAATTGTTAGAGTTAAATGAGTATTAAAAATGGGGAATCTTTTAATATCTGCATTTACTTAACGATTGTCGTGGTAGAGTCAGTGTATGCTCATGCATTTCATTTTGGTAAATCGTTCTGACCCGTGATAGGTGGCACCTCGGTAAACAGTATTGACCCGTGATAGGTGGTACGTTTACGATTTACGTTTTTGGTAAATTATGCTGACCCGTGATAGGTGGCACCTCGGTAAATAGTACTTTGGCCTGTGATAGGAAGTACGTTTACGATTTATGCTTTTTCTTTTAGTAAATCGTGCTGACCCGTGATAGGTTGCACCTCGGTAATTAGTATTGACCCGTGATAGGTGGCACATTTACGATTTATGCTTTTTAGTAAATCGTGCTGACCCGTGATAGGTGGCACCTCGGTAATTGGTACTTCGGCCTGCAATAGGCGGTACAATTATGATTTACGGCCCTTTGAGGACGATTTTGGTTTGGAATTCCGAGTCCATGCATTTTGGCATATACGCATTGCTTTTGGGTGTTTGGCACACGAGTCGTGTTTGATTCAAGTTTATGATTGAGTGTTTTGAACTTGAGATGTCATTGTGATTGTGTTAATTTTGCTAAGTGTTATGTTTTGAAATTGTGTGTAAATGTGATGGATTGTAAAACTATTTCGAAACTCAAGTTGTCGTGGTGATTGTGTTGGAATGGCTAAGTGTTATGTTTTGGAGTTGTGTGTGAATGTGATTGAGTTAGTTTATGTAGTTTTAGAAAAAAAAACATGCAGGGAAATCGATTCCCAAATCGATTTATTAAAAACTATTCTTCAAAATCAATTTGGCAATCAATTGGATTTATTACAGGAGCTCAGCCATTTTGACAAAATCGATTTGGAAATCGATTGGCTTTAATACAAGGGCTCAGTTATTCATTCAATCGATTTCCCAATCGATTGAATTAAGCCCAGAGTACAAGTTTCACTAAAAACCTTTAGGAAATCGATTTCCCAATCGATTGGCTTAGCAGAAATTCTTATTTTGAGTTAGATAATAGATTGCTCAATTGGTTCATCAATGGATTGGCCAGTTGTTTATTACTTGATTGATTTGAGACTTATTTTGATTTCATTTTTATTTGGTAAGCATTATATGAACTTTTAGCATATGGAAAACCCTTTTAAGGTGCATACTAAGTTGAAAGGTTATTTGTGCATTTAAAAACTTAAATGTTATGTGTTAACTGTTAATTTCGGTTGGTGACCCTTTACAACTATTGTGGAAATCTGGGCTTTGCCCTCATATGAGAGCCAGGACAATCCTACCGGTTCGTACCCTGCGTATGGGGATGTAGATGGGAATGCCTGACTGGAGCTATGTTAGGAGGATCTTACGGGGCGCGTGGAGATCACTCAGGGTGTTTAGTTTGTCTTGTAGAATGATCAGATTAGGTTGACATAGAGGGAACATATGTCTTTCTTTTTAATTGTGCTTATTTTAAATTGGAAGAGTGTACCTATACTAATATTGTCAGCGTGACATGTTATTTTCGATGGATTCCATGTACCACCTTTTGATGTGTAAATACTTTGCATTCATAATTCGAAAAACTATTCCGCTGCTTGTAAATTATTTTGACGTAAATAGTTATCCAAAGGTATTTCCTTATTTATTTCTCTGTTTTATTTTAATTTCTTTTGAAAAAAAAAAAATACACCCTCGCTTTGAAAATCGGGGTGTTACAACTATCAGGTGTAGGAAAAAAAGTCCAATTAGTAATAGTTGATCTGTTGTTGTACACAGGTCAAATACAATTGATAAAATGTAAATAGAGGTAATAAATCAAATTGTTTCACAAGGACTTCTGATATAATAATAATAACTAAATTGAAAATTGAAATTAAAAAGGGTTTTTTTTTAGATTTTTGATTTAACAGATGAGCAAAACGACTAATCCACTTATTTGAGTTTCAGATCTATCACAGATTCTATCAATGAGTGTAATTTCTAATTTGTGGTTTTATTCTTATTTGACTATAGAGTTGATCAAACAAGCGTAATCAATCCTATGTGAATTTGGTTTCTTTGATTGGATTAAGCATCACAATCATCAAAATATTACAATTAACGATCAAGCGCCACAAACTTATAACTCAATTAAATTAGAAATCGAAACCAAATTCTGTCAAATAAATTTAATCAATCCTATTGAAATTCAATTTAAGCAATCAAAATATCAATATAATCAAATAAACAAGAATATAATCATCAATCGAAATTGACAGTGTAACCTGAATCTTAAGGTGTTGATGAAACTCTGAACTCGTTGATTAATCTTATAAAATTAGCCTTCCATGAAATTAAAAATAAAATTGTTCATTTCTTGTAGAAATTAGAAAAGAAACAAAACTGTCAATATATAGTACTGCATATTGGGCTTTAGGGTTTAGGGTTTAAAAACAAGTGACCCGCTAATTAAAATTATTGCAAAATTTCATATTACGAAATTTGCAATTTAGTGCTAGTAAATTTCGGAATTGGTCTTTTCTTCCAACCCAAAAGTTGTAGCTTAGATTTTTAACTTTCCAACGCTTGCTCATATGCGCCAATCCAATATCCATAGCTCAAGTTATGACCTACAGAGCGAGAAAAAGTCAATACAAATAATAAAATTAAAATGCAAATAATAAACATATAATTTCAATTCGACCCAAAGTTTAGAAACAAGCTAAAAATATTAATCTAAGCTATAAAAAGCTTTTAAAATACCAAACTAAAAAGCTAAAAACATGTGCCCAAATGCAATGATCAATTTTCCCCACACTTAAACTTTTGCACTCCAAGCAAAACAATGCATGTGATTCCAAATATTCTTATGAATGCAAAGTGGTGAGAGAAAAAATATTTCTAACTTAAGGCAATCATGAATGGTTTTGTTATGACAACCAAGGCAAACATGAGGACAAGTTAACTAAAGAATGTATCATAAGTGATAGAGTCCTCCTAGGATATAAAACTCTCTCAAAGTGTTTGGGCTACTATTTACACTCAAACCACATCATGAAAGCTAGCACTACCATAGGCTTGACAAGCCTCTATAATTTATATTTGAAACACATGCAGATAATGATCAAAAGGTATTTATTTAGGTTGTAATGTGGCCAAGGTAAGGGTGAGATAATCCTAAGGAGACTAGGGCTGAAAATCAAAGAGGATAAAGGAGTAATGATTAAAAGAGAAAATTAAGAAGTAACTCAACAAAACATCATTGACTTTTATTTTCATACTCTCTTTGCTCATAACACAAACATTATTCCTCATATATATATATATATATATATATATATATATATATATATATATATATATATATATATATATATATATATATATATATATATATATATATATATATATTTTTTTTTTTTTTTTTTTTTTTTTTTTTT
>JBBPBR010000001.1:24072928-24083337 GCA_037974775.1 Cicer pinnatifidum | reverse complement strand
GTATGTATATTCTTTTGCTTTATTTTATTTTATTTTATTTTTGTCTTCTCTTTTTTTTTTTCATAACCCTCAAATTTAAACAAACAAGTTGAGCACCCCCTACACTTATGTAAGTAAGGAAAGACTACTTTATCCCCCAAGATTGAGGCAATTCATTGTTTTTCACTTTTAGACTTGTAATGAGCTATATAACAAAAAATGAGGTAATTAGGCTCCAAGGGGCTTAAATAAATGGATAATTGTAGGGTAAGCTTATTTGGCTGGTAGCTTAATTAGCAACAAATGTCTAGATCATTTCAATATATGCATGCGGACAAGAGTCAAGTCAAGTTCGGGCATAACTAGCAATCATGAGTGAGATAAAATACAAGAAAAAAATAAGATGGAAAAATGTATTCCATTCATAATAAGGCTTAAAAATCTCACAAAAGTTAATGAGTTATCACAAATGATTCATAATTTATCATTTTAATCTAATTTATTTTACCAACAATGCAAAAATAATATCCAATCATGTTAGTCAAACCAAACTCTCAACATTTACAACCATAAAATTTGATGAAAAAGCATGCAATGCAATGTCCATTTTTATTTTTGTTTAGTTTTTTATTTTTATTTTATTTTTATTTTTTATATACTTTTTTATTTTTTTTTAATTTTTTTTTTAGTTTTTGAAATATAACAAATAAAATCCTAAATAATACCCCCACACTTAAATTACACATTGTCCTCAATGAAAGTAACAAGTATAAAATAAGAGCAAGGAAAGGGAGTTGTGTGTTTAAACTTCAATGTAGGTGGGCTTTTCCAAGGAGAGTTCTTCTATGGTAGCATCTTCAAGCACAAAGCTCTCATGGAATAGCTTGAGGCGTTGTCCATTTACTTTGAACATTTTTTGGTGTTTTCACTTTTTATTTCCACTGCACCATGAGGAAAAATGTTAGTAACAACTAAAGGGCCAATCCACTTCGATTGAAGTTTCCCAGCCATAATTTTCAAACGGGAGTTGAACAATAAAAATTTTTGGCCGATGGAAAATTTCTTCCTAGAGATCATCTTATCATGAAAGTACTTAGTTTTCTCCTGATAGATGCGAGAGTTCTCTTAAGCTTCAAGTCTAAGCTCTTCAAGTTGTTGCAATTGAAGCTTTCTCTCCAAACCTGCTTTCTCCATTTCAAGGTTATAACTCTTGACCGCCGAATAAGCATGGTGCTCTATTTCTACTGGGAGGTGGCATGCCTTACCAAACACAAGTTGATAAGGTGACATTCCTATTGATGTTTTGTAGGCTATACTATGAGCCCAAAGAGCTTATTCAAGTCGGTGGCTCCAATCTTTCCTGTTTGGCTGCACCATGTTTTCTAAGATCTGTTTGATTTCCCTATTTGAGACTTCAGCTTGGCCATTAGTCTGGGGATGATAAAGTGTAGAAACTCTGTGCACAACCCCCTACTTTCGAAGCAAAGCGTCCATGGTGCGGTTGCAAAAATGAGTGCCTTGATCACTTATGATGGCTGGAGGTATTCCAAACCTGCAAAAAATATTTGATGAGATAAAACCTGTAACAACTTTAGAATCATTAGTCCTAGTGGGTATTGCTTCCACCCACTTTGAAACATAATCAATAGCTAGTAAAATATAGACATAACTAAAAGATACATGAAAAAGGTCCATAAAGTCAATGCCCCACACATCAAATACTTCACAGAAAAGCATAGGTTGTTGAGGCATCTCATTCATACGAGTGATTGTTGTTCATGCTATTTGGCATTGTTCACAAGTTTTGTAAGTCTCAAAAGCATCTTTAAACAAATTCGGCCAAAACAAACTTGAGTCTAAGACTTTTATTGTTTTCGGTTGAGGCCTAACATGTCCTCCTGTTTGAAAGGCATGATAAAAATGAAGAATGGATTGAGCCTCATGGTGGCAAACACACCGCCTAATCACTTGGTCACTACATAATTTCCACAGATAAGGATCATTCCACACATAGTATTTGAAATCACTTTTAAGTTTGTGTATTTGTGTTCGGGATGCATCTGTAGGAAAAACTCCAGCAACTAGATAATTAACCAAATCAGCAAACCAATGAGTTACCTCACACAACTATAGCAGTTGTTCATCAGGGAAGTCATCTTGAATGGGGATGGGGTCCTCATCCATTTCTGTTCTGCTCAAATGATCTGCCACCAAATTTTCAGCTCCTCTCTTATCTTTAATCTCTAAATCAAATTCTTGCAGTAACAACATCCACCGGATCAATCTCGGTTTTGCTCCTGGTTTCTTTGGCAAGAACTTCAAAGTAGCATGGTAAGTAAAAACAACTACATTCGAACGTAACAAATATGATATAAAGTTATCAAGTGCCAAAACAATAGCTAAAAGTTACTTTTCAGTGGTAGTATAATTAGCCTATGCAGAATCTAATGTCCTAGAAGCATAATAAATAACATTGGCAGGCTTACCAACCCTTTGTGCAAGGACTGATCTCACTGCATAGTTAGATGCATCACACATAATTTCAAAAGGGAGGATCTAATTGGGTGGCTGAATTATGGGAGTAGAGGCTAGTGTTGCCTTTAAGAAATCAAAGAGTAATTGAAACCCTAAAATTCAACTCAATTTAATTTTTTAAAAATATAATAAAGTGTAATTCAAACAAAAGTTATTTTTTTCATTTTACAAAATAAGTCAACTCTAACTCATGTAATTTTGTTTTTTTAACTTCTAAGTTCTACCACCTCTAATATTCAAGAATAATATTTATTATTAATATGAGTTTTCTAATATTTCAAAATTTCTGCTAACTTTCTAAATTGACTTCATTAGCAAACTCAAAATTTTAATAATCATGTAATGACCCTAAAGACAAGGTCTATCAATCAATAACTAGTATGACATTGATTATATTCAGAATGTCAAATATATAGTAGCCAATCAAAAGAAAAATTTATTTCTAACTATTCACTATAACATAAAAAGCAAAAAATCAAAGTTATAAACACAAGTCCAATCAAAAGGTAATTAACTCAATCATGTCAACAATTCAAATTAACTTAAATTTTAAAAATAATTTTCTATTATGTTTAATCACTTAAATAGGAACTTAAAAATAGTAAATAGTTAGTTAGTAACTTCAAAAATATGTACAATAATACAAAAATCGTACATCACATAACACAATAATATAACAGACAAAAATCCTAATAGTGAAAATAATTAATACACAAGAAAACACAATTGACACAACTGACATTTGACTCACATTGAACTGACACTCAACCCACTCGGCCTGATTGGACAGACCTGCTCAGATACCACTAATGTGACACACTGAACCCCAAAATAATTTATATAATAATTTATATTATATTTCTATAAAATTTGCAGCGGATAAATAAAAATATGTTTCCAAGAAAATAAAAATATTTATTTTTAACTTAGTATATCATGTTTCTCAAAAATCAAAAGTAACACTTTAAACTTATTTTCTCCAATAAAATAGAGTAATCTCAATAAGCTTGATTTAAGTATTATTACTTGATTTAATTTAAAAACTTACTAGTACTTCTAAGATTTTCATACAAAAATTTGTTTCAAATTAAATAAGTAAAATACAAATTAAACCCTTATTTTCGGAATCACCTATTAGAGCATGGTTCCTCCCAAATTTTAACTTCAAGATTCATTAACCTGTAACAACTGTGATTTCGCAAACGCATGGCCAAGCTAGTCAAACAAAAACAACGAAGGAGGTGAGTTTTGAAATCATGATGATATTATAATATAAGTAAGCTTGGGTGCTACCTTCAAGTCGTTTAGGAATTCCCCACCGGTATACTTCCAATGTCTAATAATCTTAAGGATCGACAGTAGACCGCGACGATCAGACTCATTCAGTTGTACTTCCCCGAAATCATTAGGCTTGTCAGACCCTACCTATATGATGACAAAATAATCTTCACTTCACAAATTCTCAATATTTATTTACTCCACTCGTTAGCATAGCTTACTCCATTAAGAGAATCATCTTTATAATCATCACTATTTCATCATAAATGGGGTACTTTGATATTCTCATTACAATTTTATAATATCATTAATCATACATAATTGTAATCATCATATAACCTCATCACAACTTTATAACATCACTATCATCGATAAAAAATCAGCATTATCATCATGCATACATATATCATACCATGCATCCATATTTTACTATCACATCACATAAATTCATCTAATCAAACATATGCATCAAATTCATTTGAAATCAAATATCATAATAATATCAAATACCACACATTTAACGAAATTAAATCAATCAACACCTTATAAATATTTATATTCCATATTTTAATATCACAATTTCCATATTTTATCATTAATCAATTTATCATTTAAAGGGCTATTGTTGTATGTAGCGTTCCCTGGATGAATCGTTGGGAAATATGGTTTTCCCGTTCATCTCACATTATATTATACTTATGAATTCAAACGTTCTCTCACCCCTTACCTTATTTTGATGCTTTCACACAAGAGTACGATTCCAAAAGCAAACAATCTTTGTTCTTTGACTTTTTGTCCTTCAATCGATCTAACTCGACAATTTATGGGTAACCCTCAAAAATAAATTACGAGAAAATACTCTAGAAACTAAATTTTAAAATTCGGTCAAGGAAAATTATAACAAATCAGAAAACCAATCAATGGATAGTATAGCCACTTATCACACAATTGTTTTGCTTCTGGTTTCTTCAACAAGAACTTCAAAGCTGCATGGTCGGTAAAAACAATTACGTTCGAACCTAACAAATATGATCTAAACTTATCAAGTGCAAAAACAATAGCTAAAAGTTCCTTTTCAGTGGTAGTATAATTAGCCTGTGTAGAATCTAAAGTCCTAGAAGCATAATAAAAAACATGGGCAGCCTTACCAACCCTTTGTGCAAGGACTGCTCCCACGACATCGTTAGATGCATCACACATAATTTTACAAGGGAGGGTCCAATTGGGTGGCTGAATTATGGGAGCAGAGGTTAGTGCTTCCTTTAAGAAATCAAACGTCTTCTTGCATTTCTCATCGAAGGTGAAATTGACATCTTTTTGCAGCAAATTCGACAGTGGAAGAAATATCTTGCTAAAATCCTTGATAAATCGCCTGTGAAAACCTGCATGGCCAAGAAAAGAACGAATCTCGCGGATGCAAGATGGATAAGACAAATTAGAAATTACATCAACTTTGGCAGGATCCACTTCAATCCCATTTTTAGAGATCACATGTCCCAAAACTATGCCTTGTTCAACCATAAAATGACATTTTTTCGTAATTCATCACAAAGTTAGTTTCAATACATCTATGCAAAACTCTATTTAAATTGTCCAAGCATCCATCAAATGAGGAACCATACATAGTAAAATCATCCATTAAAACTTCAATACAATTTTCTATCAAGTCAGACAAAATACTAATCATACAACGTTGGAAAGTGCTAGAAGCATTGCATACCCTTCCGCAGTTCTGCACTCGTGTGGGGATAAGTTCATTATTTTCATTTTTAACCATTGTGAGCCTAGTTTTCTTTGGGACAACCTGCACCAGACTCACCCATTGACTATCAGAGATGGGGTATATAATGCCTTCTTGCAAGAGCTTGGTCACTTCTTTTTTTACAACATCCAGAATTAATGGGTTAAGTCGCCTTTGGGGCTGCCTGACTGATTTTACCCCGTCCTCTAGTTGTATCATATGCATTCACATGGATGGGCTAATACCAGGAATATCAGCCAAGGTCCATCCAATTGCATTCCTGTGTTTTCTCAAAATCTGCAACAGCTTCTCTTCCTCTTCATCTTCAAGTTTGGCTGAAATAATCATAGGTAACTTGTCACTTCCTTCTAAATAAGCATATTTCAAATTTTTAGGAAGTGGTTTAAGCTCTATAGTCGGTGGTTGTTCAATGGAAGGTACAACACCAGTGGCCGATGCTAAGTCTACAAATCAATTATGTTAGTAGAAATATCGATATCAACACAATGATCAACTTGCAAGGCAGCTTCGATCTCAGCACACACAGAGCACAATTGAGTATTTTTGCAGAATTCATAAGTATAAGTATCATCAAAACTAGACAATGAAGGAAAATCAGTAGCAAACATATCAGGGTAAGTGTCATCAACCAAATTAGCAAGCAATTCAATTTGAGAAACAAAATGCTCTTCCACGGGGTGTTTCATAGCATCAAAGATGTTAAATTTTACAATGCTATCACCAAATTCCATGGATAGAGTTCCAGCATGCACATCAATTTTTGTTCTAGCAGTTTTCAAGAATGGTCTGCCTAAGATGATAGGTGCCCTATTGGACTTATTATCTCCCTCCATGTCCAGAATGTAAGAATCTGCAGGAAATATCAATTCATTAACTTGAACAAGTACATCCTCTCCAAGTCCAGCGGGACGAGCATTGCTCCTGTTCGTCAATTGAATGGTAACATGTGTACTCTGTAAAGATCCAAGAGCAAGAGAGTTAAAAATAGATGTAGGCATAACATTAATGGAAGATCCTAAATCTAACATAGCATTTTCAAATTGACTATTGCATATGATACATGGAATGGAAAAAGTTCCTAGATCTTTGCATTTCTGACGCATGGGAAGAATGAGGGCTGAAACATTTCGCCCTATGTTTACTCTTTCATTACCTTTTAACCTTCTCTTGTGTGTGCACAAATATTTAGAAATTTTGCATATCTTAGATTCTGTTTAATTGCTGCAAGAAGGGGAATGTTCACTTCCACCTTCCTAAATGTATCCAGGATCTCATTGTCCCTATTTTCCTCATCCATTTTCTTAGTCTTCACTGCCCTTTGAGGTAAAGGAAGTGGTATATTTTGTTCAACATCAATAGTTTCAGATATCGAAGTATCCTCAACTACCTTGTTATTTTTCACTACAATTTCAGGTACCTTTGGTATTTCAACACCTTTTCTAGACCTTAATGTAATTGAATTGACATTGGGAGCAGTTGGATTTACTACTGACTATGCAGGCAATTGGTTTGACCCCTAAGTCTGCAATTGATTGACTAAAGTGGCTAGCTGACCAATCTTAGTTTCCAAATTTTGAATGGTGAAATCTGTTCTTTGTTGAAATTGGAGATTCTGGATAGCTATTTGTTTAACGAGGTCCTCTAATTAAGGTACATTGTTTAGCTATTGAGGAATATTTTGATGCTGTTGCCTAGGTTGTTGTTAGATGATAGATGATAGATCATAGTTGGCTTGAGGATTGTATATATTTGCTGCATATGCTTGAGGAACATCAGCAATCAGATCTTCTTGCAATGTAAGACATGAATCTGAAGGATGCTCTAGAGAAGTGCAAATACTACAGACAACTGCTTGGGTTTTACCTATTGCCAAGTTTTTTACTGAAGATGTAAGCTCATCAAGTTTTCCTTCTCCATTCTTGTGGGAAGAAGCTTGAATTTCATTCGCACCCTTAGTCAACACTATTGAATTGACCTAAATGTTCTTCCATTGACATAAACACACCTATTGGATGCACAAGATTGGTTAAAAACCTTAACTGGACAAGAATAAGCCTACGGAGGACGTAAATGACCTAAATGTTCATCCAATGACACAAACACACCTATTGGATGCACACGATTGGTTATAAATCGTAATTGGACAAGAATAAGACTTGGGAGGACGAAAATAACCTAAATGTTCATCCAATGACACAAACACGCCTATTGGATGCTCAAGATTGGTTAAAAACCCTAATTGGACAAGAATAAGACTTTGGAGGACGAAAATGACCTAAATATTCTTCCAATGATACAAACACACCTTTTGGGTGCATAAGATTGGTTAAAAACCCTAATTGGACAAGAATAAGCTTAGGGAGGACGAAAATGACCTAAATGTTCATCCTATGACTCAAACATACCAATTGGATGCACAAGATTGGTTAAAAACCCTAATTGGACAAGAATACGCCTAAAGAGGAAGAAAATGACCTAAATGTTTATCCAGTGACACAAACACACCAATTGGATGCACAAGATTGGTTAAAAACCCTAATTGGACTAGAATAAGCATAGGGAAGACGAAAATGACCTAAATGTTCATCCAATGACACAAACACACTTATTGGATGCTCAAGATTGGTTAAAAATCCTAATTGGACAAGAATAAAACTTGGGAGGAAGAAAATGACCTAAATGTTTTTCCAATGATACAAACACACCTTTTGGGTGCATAAGATTGGTTAAAAACCCTAATTAGACAAGAATAAGCTTAGGGAGGACGAAAATTACCTAAATGTTCATCCAATGACACAAACACACGTATTGGATGCACAAGATTGGTTAGAAACCCTAATTGGACATGAATAAGACTTGGGGGGACGTAAATAACCTAAATGTTCATCCATTGACACAAACACACCTATTGGATGCACAAGATTGGTTAAAAACCTTAACTGGACAAGAATAAGCCTACGGAGGACGTAAATGACCTAAATGTTCATCCAATGACACAAACACACCTATTGGATGCACACGATTGGTTATAAATCGTAATTGGACAAGAATAAGACTTGGGAGGACGAAAATAACTTAAATGTTCATCCAATGTCACAAACACGCATATTGGATGCTCAAGATTGGTTAAAAACCCTAATTGGACAAGAATAA
This sequence comes from Cicer pinnatifidum, assembly GCA_037974775.1. Taxonomy (NCBI): domain Eukaryota; kingdom Viridiplantae; phylum Streptophyta; class Magnoliopsida; order Fabales; family Fabaceae; genus Cicer; species Cicer pinnatifidum. The sequence continues at coordinate 24,074,630 of JBBPBR010000001.1, read as the reverse complement.
GACTTGGGAGGACGAAAATGACCTAAATATTCTTCCAATGATACAAACACACCTTTTGGGTGCATAAGATTGGTTAAAAACCCTAATTGGATAAGAATAAGCTTAGGAAGGACGAAAATGACCTAAATATTCATCCTATGACACAAACATAACAATTGGATGCACAAGATTGGTTAAAAACCCTAATTGGACAAGAATACGCCGAAAGAGGAAGAAAATGACCTAAATGTTTATCCAGTGACACAAACACACCAATTGGATCCACAAGATTGGTTAAAAACCCTAATTGGACTAGAATAAGCATAGGGAGGACGAAAATGACCTAAATGTTCATCCAATGATAGAAACACACTTATTCGATGCTCAAGATTGGTTAAAAACCCTAATTGGACAAGAATAAAACTTGGGAGGAAGAAAATGACCTAAATGTTTTTCCAATGATACAAACACACCTTTTGGGTGCATAAGATTGGTTAAAAACCCTAATTGGACAAGAATAGGCTTAGGGAGGACGAAAATTACCTAAATGTTTATCCAATGACACAAACACACCTATTGGATGCACAAGATTGGTTAGAAACCCTAATTGGACATGAATAAGACTTGGGGGGACGTAAATAACCTAAATGTTCATCCATTGACACAAACACACCTATTGGATGCACAAGATTGGTTAAAACCCTTAACTGGACAAGAATAAGCCTAGGGAGGACGTAAATGACATAAATGTTTATCCAATAACACAAACACACCTATTGGATGCACACGATTGGTTATAAATCGTAATTGGACAAGAATAAGACTTGGGAGGACGAAAATAACCTACATGTTCATCCAATGACATAAACACGCTTATTGGATGCTCAAGATTGGTTAAAAACCCTAATTGGACAAGAATAAGACTTGGGAGGACGAAAATGACCTAAATGTTCTTCCAATGATACAAACACACCTTTTGGGTGCATAAGATTGGTTAAAAACCCTAATTGGACAAGAATAAGCTTAGGGAGGACGAAAATGACCTAACTGTTCATCCTTTGACACAAACATACCAATTGGATGCACAAGATTGGTTAAAAACCCTAATTGGACAAGAATACGCCTAGGGAGGAAGAAAATGACCAAAATGTTTATCCAATGACACAAACACACCAATTGGATGCACAAGATTGGTTAAAAACCCTAATTGGACAAGAATAAGCCTAGGGAGGACGAAATTGACCTATATGTTCATCCAATGACACAAACACACTTATTGGATGCTCAAGATTGGTTAAAAACCCTAATTGGACAAGAATAAAACTTGGGAGGAAGAAAATGACCTAAATGTTTTTCCAATGATACAAACACACCTTTTGGTTGCATAAGATTGGTTAAAAACCCTAATTGGACAAGAATAGGCTTAGGGAGGACGAAAATTACCTAAATGTTTATCCAATGACACAAACACACCTATTGGATGCACAAGATTGGTTAGAAACCCTAATTGGACATGAATAAGACTTGGGGGAACGTAAATAACCTAAATGTTCATCCATTGACACAAACACACCTATTGGATGCACAAGATTGGTTAAAACCCTTAACTGGACAAGAATAAGCCTAGGGAGGACGTAAATGACATAAATGTTTATCCAATAACACAAACACACCTATTGGATGCACACGATTGGTTATAAATCGTAATTGGACAAGAATAAGA
>JBBPBR010000001.1:24049916-24064646 GCA_037974775.1 Cicer pinnatifidum | reverse complement strand
GTTATTTGTCAGTTGATTTAAGCTTTATAGATAACTTATTTTCAAATATATTCAACACATATATATTAATTCTAGTAAGTTTAACAATATAGTTAATAAAAAAATAGATATACAACAATAAACATATAATATAATATTATAATTAAAATAAAATTAACATAATATCACTATTAATATATTAATATAAAATAATGATTAAAATAAATCTATCACCTAATATATATTTTATTTATTTGAAGTTATAACGAACAAAACCTAAAGCGTAAAAGGAGATTTTAGTTAAAATTATAAAGATAAATTAACTATAAAATTTTGAAAGTATCTTACAAATTATTGCATTTCATCAAAGACTTTCAAGACAAAAAATAAATTTTTTGAATATCGCAGGGATGAAATTCAAAGAAATATTTTTCAGGGACTAAAACTGAAAATTGTTATATTTACAGGGACCAAAAACTATTTCCCTTTGTCAATTAATGTTTTTATAAACATTTGTAATAGCTTCTTGATAGTACACTAGCTCTCCACTGTCAGTGATCATCACATACTGATGTAGAGGATATCTTTGAGAAGGTTGACGTTCTCTAGTAGATCTTCTCAACTCAAACTCGATAGGTGACTTAGCTAGAACTTGCTCATCTAGGTGAGGTACATGATCATCAGTTACATTCTCATCATCTACCTGTATATCTCCCCATCAACAAAGGTTTTTGTAGGGCGCATAGGCGCAACATAAATGTAACTTCTGGAGTTTGGTTTCTGTTTGTCAGCTTTATCAAAATCTTCAATAGTCTGGTCTTCAAGAAATATCATATCTCGACTTTTTAAAATTTTTTTTTCAACCGGATCCCACAGTCTATAACCAAATTCTTCATCACCATAACCGAAGAATACAAATTGTTTGGATTTACTATCAAGCTTGGATCTCTCATCTCTTGAAACGTGAATAAAACATTTGCAACAAGAACACTCAAATGATGATAAGAGACATATTTCCCTGTCCACACTGTATTTGGAACATAACCATCAAGTGGAATTGAAGGAGAAAAATTTATCAAATCCAATTTACTTTTCATTGCTTCACCCCAAAACGATCTCGATAATTTTGCATGAGAGAGCATACATCTGATTATGTCATTAATCGTATGATTCATTCTCTTTGAAACACCGTTATGCAGAGATGTTTTTGGAACTATTTTCTCAAGCCTGATTCCATGTTCTCTACAATACTCTTTAAATGGACCTCTATATTCACTACCATTGTCTAATCAAACACATTTCAATTTCCTTCTCTTTTCTCTTTAAACACTTGCATGAAAAGGCTTGAAGAATCCAAGGACATGGTGTTTAGATTTCAAAGGAAAGGCCCACACTTTTCTAGAGGGGTCGTCAATAAAAGGTAACAAAATATGATGCACCACTAAGAGATTTACTATCCATCATACAAACATCAGTATGAACTAAATCAAGAATATTTTGCCTCCTATGAGGACTAATATTATGAAAAGAAACTTTATGTTATTTTCCAGCAAAACAATGAGTGCAAGTTTTTAGGGACGTACCTTTCATAGTAAGAAAATTTTTCTTTGCAAGTATGTTGAGTCATTTCTCACTCAAGTGATCGAGACACATATGCCTTAGATCAGAAGATGCGTCTTCAATTATATTCACTTCTTCCTTGCTTAGCTTCTTAGACATCCTATCGAGAGAAGTGAAACTTTGCTCCTTTGCAATCACTAGGGACCCTTTAGTGATTTTACATATACAAAGTAAGTGTGATAACCCTCAATACCCAAGGCTTTCACTAAAATCAAATTGAGACAAATATCAGGAACATGTATAACATTCTTCAATTGAAGCTTGCTACCAATCACAGTTTCAACCCAAATATCTCCCATACCAATAATTATACATATTCCATCATCTCCAATTTTTACCATGCCAAAATCACCCGCACTATAAGATGAGAAGAAATCATGTTTAAGAGTAACATGACATGAGGCACCCGAATCAATAATCCAAGTTGAATTCTGACATGCAAGGTTTATGGAATTATCATCACAAAAAATGTAGACATTATTAATAGATGCAACTATTGTTGTATCTTTATCATTTTTTTTCTCTTTGTCTTCATCTCTTTCCCATGATTGATCTTTCTTAAGGAACCTACAATTTCTTTTTATGCTCCCCCCTTTGCCACAATGATAGTATATCGCTTCTTTTCTAGTCCCCAACTTGCTTCTTGACTTGCTACGACTTTTAGAGTTGTCGCGTGTATGGAAGTTTCTAGATTGACCAGTCTAGTAAAAACTTCCATTGTAATAATTAGTAGTTACACTAGAGTATTCCTAATAATAATAGGGAATATCAATCAACAATAACAACAACCTTATAACTTTCCACTAAAGTGGGTATTTCAAAGTAACACTTAAAAAGGGTAAAACTACACATACTGTATATTAAAATAAAAAACTTAATCGTAGAAATTACATACTAAATTTGTATATCAAACGGTACAAGTTTGCTACGAACCTGTTACCACCACGATGACCAAACTTTTTCTTTCTCTTCTCTTGTTACTGTTGCTATCAGTTTTCTTTCTCTTCCTTCTTGTTGACTTACCACAATATTGTTTTCTTTTTGTATTCTTTGTGATTTCTAAATCCCTTTAATTTTCGTTTACATGGGCCAAGCCTGATAAATGTTCTTTTTTTTCTTCTTTTTTTTCAATAATCCTAATAATAATATTAATAATAATAATAATAATAATTTTAATACTAATAAAATTGGTGGCTTCCACTTGGGGAGAGAGTTCACCCTTCAATCTCAAACCACTACGCGAAAAACTGCATTTTACAGCGCTTTTTTTAATCCATTTACAGCGCTTTTTCAAAAAATAAAAGCGTTGTGGAATCTTGCGCTGTAAAAGATACAACAGCACTTTTAAAAAAGCACTATAAAACTGGTAAATATAACGCGCGCTTGTTATGCACCTTTTACAGCGCTTTTTGTAAAAAGCGTTGTAAAAGGCATACCCATAATTCATATATTTGGTGTACCTTTTACAGCGCTTTTTGTAAAAAGCGTTGTAAAAGGCATACCCATATTTCATATTTTGATGTACCTTTTACAACGCTTTTAAAAAAAGTGCTCTAAAATGTCCACATTTTACAGCGCTTTTTAAAAAAAGCGATCTAAAATGTCCACATTTTACAGCGCTTTTTCAAAAAAGCGCTGTAAAATGTGTATTTTTTTTAAAGCCCTATATATATTTGAAAAGCGCTTTTTAGCTTTTTATGGCATTTTTTTTATAAAGCGCTGTCTTTTATCTTTTTATCTAAAATTATTTTGAACCAATTCACACAACACAACCAGAATCAGTTCACACAACACAACACAACCAGATACATATATATAACCCTGTAACACTGTAATTTACAATAAGCAGTTCACACAATCAGATACATATATATTACCCTATAAAACAGTAATTTACAACCTAATTAACTACATATACATTGAACCTAATTTACAACATATTCATATGCATGTTTATATATTGTCCTATGATCATATACATATAATAACTAAAAAAATATACAGAATATGCACTAGCCACCATATAATATTCATATCCCGTGCCCAGCAGCATGCTATTTCCTAGAAAATCAAATAATTTTCATTTCAAGCACATACTGACACCATTCTTCCTTTAATTCCATCAGATCTTGCTCAGAATATGATGGACTGGAATTGTCAAAGTATTGCAATACAAAAATTTAACATATTATATTAAGTTAGTATCAAATATATAGATAATTTATATATGAAAATCAAAATCATAAAATCAAAATACCGTACCGTTTCTGGAATAATAGTTTTATTCTTGTCAACAATCTCCTTCCTGAATCTCAATACGTAGTACCCACAATCGATGTTGTTTGTTTGACGAGGGCACTTTATTGGGATCCATGTAATGTTATTAGACTTTTGCTTCGACACTGTAGCACCTCTTTGAGCTCGAAAAAAATTTAAGGCACTATCGAATGAATAAATGTGATTATTATAGCATGAACAAACACATTATTTATATATATATGTAAGAAATAAATGAATATTACTTACGTGTCGAGCATAGTCTTTATTTCGGAGTGATTGTTGTAATTGCCATGCACGGGATCGAAATAGTATATAACTTCAGAGACCGCATTGATTGCAAATAGCACCCAATGTGCCCTATAACAACAAAAAATTGATTAAGCAATTTTGTTTATACACAACTAATAAATTAAATTCTAATCAATTAAAAAAGATAAAATTACGTACCCTGAATTATATGGTGCGAAGAACAATTTATCATTTTCTATATTTCCTAAAAATATATCTACAATGTATTTCTTTACATTGTCTGGATCGAGTTTCCACATCGACATCTTATGCGGATACAAGAATGAGTATTTATTTGACAATTTCCTCGTGCACACGACCTTCTCATACAAAAACCTTCAATGAAAATTTTAAGTATTTTTTACCAATACATTTAATTAATTACCAATAAATGCAATTAAAAGTATTTTTTACCTTATGTACAAGCTCATTACAGTAGCACTGAGCTCCTTATGTTCGAGAAGTTCGTATATGTGCTCCTTTCCGAGATATTCAACATACTCATCTCCGAATATATCTTTTTTCATGTGTACGATGCGCGAATCGTCGCTTCTGCCCATATTCCTTTTTATTTCGATGTCAAGACACGCCCCGTATTTACCAAGGCATGGCTGACTTTTATTAGGAGCAGCAACAGCGGCAGCGACCGATTTTCCCCTATCCAGTTTTTTTCTTGCTGTAAGTTTGGCAGCTTTATTACCCGGCAACCTTTGTGATTTGGCAGCTCTATTAACCTCCAATTTTTGAGGTTTGCTGCCTTTTATTGGCTGTACGGTTGGTTTATTTATTTGGACCTACAAAAATGAGGTAAAATGTTAGTTTATTGAATCTGAAAAAATGACAAACCTTATGCACTAAATGTGACAAACCTTTTCAGGAGATATAACTGTTTCGTTTCTGGGAATCCTTTTTTCGAGGGCAACAAGGTTTGTGGGCCATGCCACGTAACTACCAATAGCATCGCCTAATAACTGCATATCTCCATCGTTGTCCGGTATGGGCAACAGTGTAGTTGGTTCGAAAGCAACTGTAGGCGATACTTTGACATGGCCCGCAGGGATCGGAGTATTGTGCAATACTTCTCCCGAAGTATTGTACAATTTTCCTTTTCCCACCTTTCGTTGAGAAGGCGAGGACAAGTATAGGACACATGAAGTGACACCCTAAATCAATAGTTAAAACATAAGTACAATTAATATATAATATTGTTTAATACATAAGTAATTACATAAGCAATTAAGTAATTAATTACCTCGGGAATACTTTTCAAACCGACGTTGCAACTCGCGGTTTCACTCTCCATTTATATTTAACGTTGGAGCTGATCCGGAAGTTGCTTGTCTTTATTCGTATTCACCAAGAGGGCCACTTGCTCTGATAGGATTCTGAGCTTCTCTAATACTTCCTCGTTGGAAGGTTTTTGGCGCTTCTCTTGAGGAAAAAAGCTTTTGGGAGTTACGCCAAATCCCTTCCCCCTAACTCGACCGGAATATTCAGGAACATTAAAAACTTTGCCCAGAATGTCCCTGCAACTAGCCTTGTTGCCCTCTTCATTTTCAGAACTTTGTTCGATGGTCTCCTAAAATACATGTAACATTAAAATAGTTAAGTTCATTAACATTTTTAAAATACAATATTAAAAAGTATTCAAGTGATAAGTACAATATTGAAAAACATTAAAGTCATAATATACTTACACAAAGTTCTATTACTTTTTGAATATTTTCGTTATCAACCACTCCATCCTTATTTACACGAGCTTCCTTCCACAAGATATGACGACCCAACGGTTGATCGGATTGGGTCTCTTGTCGCTATTCGTTAAGATCATAAACAAAATATTAGTTAGAAACTATAGTTTATAATACAAATTCCCTCATTATATCAAATTGATGTTTAATTACTTACAAGTATTTGGTCTAGACGTGCATATCCCATACGTGATTTTTTGTATGGGTGCGTCAGATTGCTTGCCCTCTCGCGATTTGCCTTACTAATATTCTATATAAAAAAATAGCAATTATGTAAAAATTTAAAATACGCTACGAATATGAATAATAAAACACATAAATGCTAATAAATTAATCACTTACGACAAACGCGGGGTTAGAACGTTTGGAAACAAATGCTTTCCATTCATCATTTGATATATAATGTTGATATATTTTTGGAGGTTCAGCAGTTGTGTTTCCTTGTCTATCTTTTAGATAGAAATTTGAGAGATGCGATCAAAATCCCCGATGGATTTTCCCAACAACTCTCAAAACGTAACTCTTTTGTCCCTCATCAAGGACAAAAGTCGTCTGCAATGAAAAAAATTATAAGTAAAGTATTTCAACGAAAAAAATTATAAATGACAAAAGAATGGATCAAAAAATTTACTTGAATGTCATTCCATATAATATATCTTTGGCATCCTTCAACGCCTTATCTCTCCAATCGTCAATTGTAATTGGGACATTTTGACGAACAATAACCCCAATATAGCTCACAAACATAGAGTTGTTAGGGTCAATTGGCTGACCACTCTCATTCCAGCCAACCTAATAAACTCATATAGTAAGTACATGCTATTAAAAAAAGATAAAAAATACACAGCAAACAGAGTATAGTATACCTCAAATTTACTGCCATTACTCCTTGCTTTAATGACATTTTGCATGATAGTTGCACCACGTTTGACTTCTTTTTCATAAGTCTTAGAGGTGCCAACTTCTTCATTTTGACATTCTATATCTTTGTTTGTATCCATTTAACTACAACAAGTTCAACATGCAGTTTAGTATAACATCAACAAGCTCAACATGCATCATGCATTATTCTAAACAAGCTCAACATGTATCAGTATATATATTTTAAACAAGCTCAACATGCATTTTAATGATTACAAAAAATTAATAACATCAATACCTGAATAATGGTTCGACGAAAGATGAAATGCGAAGAAAAGAGCGAAAGCAGAAAGTTCACAGAAATAAGGTTCACAGAAAAACGATTTGAAGAAATACGTAATGAGGGTTACGTATTTCAATGAAAATATAAGGTTCGAAATGATCTTGGATGGAAATAAGGTTCGAAATTAAGAAGATGATCATGGAAATACAGTTTGTAATGAAGGAGATTATAGGGTTTGCAAAAGAAGAGAAGAACGATGAAGGTTGAGATGATAGTGAAGTTTACGTAATGAAGAGGAAACTGAAGCGGTTACTATTATATATAAAACCCTTTTACAGCGCTTTTTTATAAGCCTTCTACAGCGCTTGTTCATAAAGCACTCTAAAAGGCCTAAGCCTTTTACAACGCTTGTAAAAAAAGCGCTCTAAAAGGCGTCCTTTTTTAATTTTTTAAAAGGCTCTTTTACAACGCTTTTCCAAATAAGCGCTGTAAAAGACCTCATTGATTTAGAATGTTATATAATGTTTTTTTTAAAGCCTTTTACATCGCTTGTTCAAATAAGCGTTGTAATAGACCTCCTTGTTTTATTATGTTATATGAATGTTTTTTTTACAGTCTTTTACAGCGCTTGTTTAAAAGAGCGCTGTAAAAGGCCTTATGGTTTTTTTATGTTATTTTTGTGTTTTGTTATGTTATTTTTTAAACTCTTCCTCTTCACCAAACTCTTCTCCTTTTATGCATCTTCTTCACAAACATCAAAGCTTACTCCTTTTATGTTGAACCTCCAAACAATTCAATCGCCCTTTTTATCTCTTTACATTCCCTTTCATTCTTAAATCGAAACTTGGTCTTCAGGTTTAACACCCTTTTTATCTCTTTACATTCCTTCTTAAATCGAAACTTGGTCTTCAGGTTCATTACCATGTTGCGAAAAATGGATTTGAGTATGATGTTTTTGTTAACAATGTGTTTTTGCGAAAAATGTGTACAAGGTGTTTGAAGAAAATCCTGTTAGATAAGGTCCTGGTAGGTGTCTGATGAATGTTATTTTTAAAGCCTTTTACAGCGCTTTTTATAAAAAGCGCTATAAAATGTCTCTTTATTTTAGTTTTAAAATGTCCACGCTTGGAAGGCCTCGGTTCGAATCTGAATTAAGTGAACTTCGTAAATGTAAGCGCTTTTAAAAGGTTCTTTTACAAGAGTCTTTTACAGCGCTTTTTAATGTAAGCGCTGTAAAATGTATCTCTATTTTATTTTTAAAAGGGCCTTTTATAGCGCTTTTTAAATAAAGCGCTGTAAAAGGCCTCATTATGTTATTTTTGTGTTTGTTTTATTTGAGTTCAATATTGGATGACTGTAACCCAGTAACTCAGATATGTTCCTTTTGATGGCACTTAATTTACATTATATAGGTGGCATTATCATAACCAGTAGCAGCAGAAGCAAAAGAGACTAATTTATATTCAGTTCATGTAAATACTCAGTTCAGTTGATGTAAATCAAGCTAAATATAAAACACTCATTAATTGTTACATGAACTTATTATAAAACACTCAAATCAAGCTAAATATAAGCAGAAAATAAATTAATCAGAAATTAATATAAAACACTCAATTTAGATTACATGCATATTTATCACAATAATTCATATTACATGCATGTACATTAAGATGCCCTTCTTCTTTTCCTGGTGGGATTCACATTTGTTTGTCCATTTACAATACGAAACGATGGATTAATCCAAATTCCCTCATCATGATCATCTCTAAGATATAAACCATCATCAGTTGAATCAATTTCATGTGGTTGTTGTGATGTTGCAAATAAAAGATCATTACCAACATCTTCATCATTATTGTTATCATCACTTATTTTATTGGTCGATAGGACAACAGACCATTTATCATCAGAAGGATCAGTGACATAAAACACTTGTTGAGCTTGCGACGCTAAAATAAAAGGCTCGTCTTTGTATCCCACCCTATTAAAATCAACAAGCAAGAATCCTGACTCATCAATCCGAACGCCATTATTATTATCGACCCACTTGCAACCAAATATGGGAACACGAAACATTGTGTAGTCTAACTCCCATATGCGCTCGATAACCCCAAAATATGATAGATTTGCATATATTGGGTTTTTGTCTTTTGCACTTGAGACATGCATCGCTTCAGCTACGAGAGTGACTCCACTATTTTGCATAGTGGTCTGATCATCTTGTTCTTTGGTATAAAATGTGTAGCCGTTAATAACATAACCAGTGTAAGAAAAGACATGTAAACTCGGACCATTTGCTAGCCACCTCAATCTCTGTGAAATTGATCCGGGGTCTATATCAAATTTTGACTTTATGTGATTTTTTAACCATGTTATAAAACTTCGATTGTGCTCTCGAGTTATCCAATTTTGATTCCTATTCATGTTCAAACGAGATAACTGATCCATGTGTATTGTAACATACGGTTGAACCTCATCATCATTGTGCAGAACATACAATTGTGCCTCCTCCCATTATGTCCTTGATATAGTCAATAGTCTCCTTCCAATTATCCCTTCTCCTGATATTCTTCCCGAATGACGAGACATGGGAAGCCCTATGGATTCAACATTGGACAGATATTCAGTACAAAATTTAGCAGCCTCTTCAACAATGTATCGTTCAACAATACAACCTTCTAGTCGACTTCTACTTTTTACGTACCCTTTTAATATTTTCATATATCGTTCTATCAGATACATCCATCTCATATAAGCTTGCCCACAAAGTTGTGTCTCCTTAACCAGATGAACAATAAGGTGAACCATTATATCAAAAAACGATGGAGGGAAATATATTTCAAGCTCACACAAAGTAATAACAATTTCTCTCTGCAATGTCGGTAATTTCTGAGGGTCGATCACTTTACTACAAATTTCCCTGGAGAAGAAACATAATCTAGTTAATGCTAGTCGAACTTTTTCAGGTAAAATGGATCGTATACCTATTGGTAGCAAATGCTCCATTAGAATATGACAATCATGGGTCTTCAAACCTTTTAACTTGAGGTCTTTCATACAAACCAAATTTTTAATGTTCGAAGAGTATCCTTCTGGAACTTTAACTTCGTGTAGAAATTTACATAAAACAATTTTTTCCTTTCTAGATAGAGTATGAGCGGCTGGAGATAGATATGTGCGATTTCCTTTCTTTACTGGAGCCAATTCATTTCTTATTCCCATATCGACCAAGTCCAATCTTGCGTTGATGCCATCTTTAGACTTTCTTGGAACATTGAGTAACGTACCAATAACACTATCAAATACATTTTTTTCAATATGCATCACATCGAGGAAATGTCTTATATACAATGTGTGACACCCTTAATCCCAAAATAATATATAAAATAATTTATATCATATTCCTATAAAATTTGCAGCGGATAAATAAAATTATATGTTCAAGAAAATAAAAACTTTTGGGACTAATTTAGGATATGACGTTTCTCAAAGTACACATGCAACAATTCAAATTTTATTACTCAAATAAAACAATTTAATCTCAATGAACTTGATTTAAGTATAATTACTTAATTTAATTCTAAAAACTTACTAGTACTTTTAAGGTTTTCATACAAAAATTTGATTCAAATTAAATAAGTAAAATACAAATTAAAACCCTTATTCCCGGTATCACCTATCAGAGCGGGGTTCCTCCCAAACTTGAAATTCAAGACTCATTAACCTGTAATAACTGCGATTTCGCAAACGCAGGGCCCAGCCAGTCAAACACAAACAATGAAGGAGGTGAGTTTTGAAATCATGTTAATAGTATAATATGAGTAAGAAGAACACTCAAACAATCATAATAGAACCGTATCATAATCACTTTACGATATATCAAAATATTTAATTAAATAGTATCATACTATAACATCAAAGTCACTCAAGTAAAATAATCATCTCATTATAATATGCATCAAATCATCTAATTAATATTACCTTTAAAACACGTCAATCACAACAAAACAATCACAAGAAAATGCAATGCTATGCATGAGCTTAGACTCTACTTCACAATGTGGTACCATTCTAACTCTGAAGTACTTGGTTAGGAGGCCATGATACTATGCCACCATCCCGGTGGACGGACAATTCAAATTGGCCCTGTCCTCATAGATCCCCTCAACTCAACCCGAGACACATATACGTGACAGTCGAGGTAAACGTGTGTTGCATGGTAGCTCCCGACATTTGGAGTGCTACCTCCAAGTCACCTAGGAATTCCCCATTGGAATACCTCCAAGGTCTAACAATCTTGCTTTAAGGCTCGACAGTAGACCGCCACGATCAGGCTCATTCAGTTGTACTTCCCCAGAATCACTAGGCTTGTCAGGCCCTACCTATATGATGACAAAATAATCTCCACTTCACAAATTCACAATATTTATTTTCTCCCCCCGTTAGCTTAGACTACTCCATTAAGAGCACCATATTTAAGAATCATCACTATCTCATCAAGTATGGGGTACTTCAATATTTTAATCACAATTTTATAATATCATAAATAAGCATGATCATCGTATAAACTCATCACAATTTTATAACATCACTATCATCAATCAAAAATCATCATTATCATCACGTAAGTATATATCAAACCATGCATCCATATTTTGTTATCACATAATTTCATCTAATCAAACATGTAAACATAATTTCATTCAACATCCAACATCACAATAATAACAAATATCAACTACCACACAAGTATCGAAAATTAAATCAATCAACACCTTATAAAAATTTCTATTTCACATTTTAATCTCACAATTCTCATATTTCAAATTAATCAATTTATCTCTCAAAGGGCTACTGCCGTACGTAGCAAGCCCCGGATGAATCGTTGGGAAATACGGTTTTCCCGTTCATCTCACAATATTTTATACTCATGAATTCAAACGCTCTCTCACCCCTTACCTTATTTCGACGCTTTCAGACACAAGTACAATTCCACGAGCAAACAATATTTGTTCTTTGACTTTTTGTCCTTCAATCAATCTAACTCGACAATTTATGGGTAAACGTCAAAAATAAATTATGCGAAAATAGTCTAAAAACTGATTTCGAAATTCGGTCAAAGAAAATTACCATAAATCAGAAAACCAATCAGTGGATAATATAGCCACTTTTCAGGCGGTCGTTTTGGCGTTTGTTTCACTAAAATCGGACATACGGTGAAGGAGAACGGTGCAAAATAAGGATTGCTGTAAACGGAGAAATCGGGTATTTTAGGGAGAAATTCGGGTTGTTAAAAATCTGGAAAATTATGTTTAATTGGGGAGTTAAATGAATGAAATAACATACTCAAATTTCGGCGAAAATTGAGAAAGTTTTCTGGAACATCACCGGTGTTAAACGATAGAGTTGTGTTTTCTCCTTGGTTTTACGGCTACCCTTCCAACTCCCTTCCTTTTTTTGTTTGTTTTATTTTATTAACAATTAGGGTTCGTAGAGTCGAACCCATTGGTCTCTTTATTTATATTTTACTATTTTTATTTTTATTTTGTTAAAATAAAACTAATAATTATTTAATCTCCTTTTTAATATTCCTCCAAACACCATTTAGTTTTCCAAACATTACTAATATTTTGTAAATTAGAGTAATCAAAATAATCAATATAAAAAAAACATATTACTAATAATCAAAACTCTCACATTCAAAATAATCTCTACAGTTATACTTATTTATTAAAATACTCACATTATAATAATAGCATCATATTAGAAAATAGTCAAAATTATAAAATAAATAAATATAACATCAATATTTTATATTAATTACTAAATCAAAATAAATATATATTAAATCACAATACCATAACAAGTATTTAAAAATAAACGAAATAAAACACAATATCAATTATATATCAAAATAATTGTTTATAAAAAAATAACTTAAAATAGAAAATAGTTATAAATAATTGAAATATAACTACGTGTATACTTAACTTCAGTCAAGCGCATATAAAAGTATTATATTAATTGGGTACACGTATATATACATAAAATCGCATAAAATCTTTTTCTTTAAAATATATATTATACTAAAATACTATTTTTATATATATATACCAAATAATAAAATATAATATAATATATTTATATCGCTCATGTAATATAACATGTATCATACTAGCACATCATAGAAAGCATCCATATAACAAAAATTAGCCACGAAATTTATCAACATATATTCTAAAATAATATTAGTCATCAAATTAATTATTTAAAATTCTATTTAATTAATAAAATAGTTTATTATAAAATTTGGGGTGTTACAATTCTCCCCTTTTTAAAGAATTTCGTCCTCGAAATTTTTGGTGAGTGAACTAATATCCAACTTATCATCCTCAAGATTCAAATTTAGTCTATAACCCTATTTAAGACATTCAATCTACCATTAAGCACATCATATAAAATTCAACTAACATAACATGATAGACTAACATGACAAAATAAATTAATTAACCCGTATAATATTTATCATTCAATTATGAAATAAAATACTTATCACATTTGCCATTTAATTACGAAATAAAATACCATAGAGTTACTCACTATAATTTACATATAAAACATAACATATAGATTTTGTCAATAATAACGTAGTTAATTTAGTTTGCTTAAATGAAACACATTGCAAGTATGTTGTCAATTTCAATTATTTCTTTCAAACCAAATATTACTAGTTTTACTCCTTAAAATAAAGTCTAAATCATATCACGAAATATTTAACAAATTTAACTTAGGTCTGACAAAGAGAGTAAACTTTTAAAGTATAAAACACATCTAACAACTTAATAACACTATAATAGAATTACAATCAATTACTCTATAAAAACATATTATATATATAATCAAGGAAAAAAAATAATGATAGAGATACTATTCCCTAATAACATATATTTAATAATTAAATTCATTCAACTGATATAAGCAGTGAACATGTTTTTTTTAATTATTTAAAATTAAAATTAAAAGGTACTCCTAACAAAATAATGAGTTATCGTTGTCTCTTTTATTGACGATGAGTCATCGGGGTAGCTAGTCCCTCCTACTCATGTAGTCAACTACTTAAGGAACTATAACTGCAGTCGTTCAAATTCAAATATGGATAATTAAAAGTATTTTGAACGTGGTTCAGGAGTGCGAAGGCGGCGCCACAACTCCTACTCCTTACATCAAGTTAAAAACACACATAATTACACGTTCACAATAATTTATTTGTAATTTACAACTATCTACAACAACAAAAGAAAGAATAATAACATCAATATATACTCAATAATTCGATTGAAGAAATATAGAACTATTCCACTTTTAAATGCTCTCGACTACTCTAACTCTATGCACTTATTTCCAAAAATTAGAACACTTGAAACACAAACAATTTCATATTTACATAATCATATACATGCATATAACTAATTCATCAATTGACATCATGATGTAGAATATTCTCATACCGATTCAATATTTACAAATTGATCACAAATAAATTATTAATTAACTTTTCTTTTAATCGATTTTTATCATTTAACAAAGATTGAAACAAAGATTTTTCAATTAGTAGGTAAAATATGCAACTATTTTTACTCCAAGTTATTATAACAATCATAAAATTAA
>JBBPBR010000001.1:24023954-24045516 GCA_037974775.1 Cicer pinnatifidum | reverse complement strand
TATATCAAGATAATTGTTTATAAAAAAATAACTTAAAATAGAAAATAGTTATAAATAATTGAAATATAACTACGTGTATACTTAACTTCAGTCAAGCGCATATAAAAGTATTATATTAATTGGGTACACGTATATACACGTAAAATCGCATAAAATCTTTTTCTTTAAAATATATATTATACTAAAATACTATTTTTTTATATATATACCAAATAATAAAATATAATATAATATATTTATATCGCTCATGTAATATAACATGTATCATACTAGCACATCATAGAAAGCATCCATATAATGAAAATTAGCCACGAAATTTATCTACATATATTCTAAAATAATATTAGTCATCAAATTAATTATTTAAAATTCTATTTAATTAATAAAATAGTTTATTATAAAATTTGGGGTGTTACACAATGACTTCCAATATGGCAATTCAAAGAAAATTGACTTTTTCTTCCACCCAGTTTTGACCAGCTCTCCCGCAAAAGGTTTGCCAAATTTATTGGTCAAACCTTGTACTTTTTCAAGTATTTGATATCCAGTCGGTGCTAAAGGAGCTTTACCTTCCTCTGATTTTCCATTAAATGCATTTCTCCACCAACGATACTGATGACTATAAGGTAAAAATCTACGATGCCCAAGAAACACATTCTTCTTACAATGTTTCAACCGCATCCAATTTGTACTCTCTTTGCATATAGGATATGCACACTGACCTTTAATGCTATATCCTGATAAATTACCATATGCTGGAAAATCATTAATTGTGCCGAACAACATAGCCCTCAAATTGAAACATTCTTTCTTATACCATCATAAACTTCCACACCTGTCTCCCGCATACGTTTTAAATCTTCGATTAGAGAAGTCAAGTATACAACGATATCATTCCCTGGTTGTTTGGGTCCAGAAATTAACAGAGACAACATCATAAACTTACGCTTCATACATAACCATGGAGGTAGGTTATATATTACCAAAATCACAGGCCACGTGTTGTGTGAGATGCTTTGAAGACCATGTGGATTCATTCCATCAGTAGAAAGTGCAAGTCTTAGATTTCTTGACTCTATCCCGAATTCAGGATACTCGTGATCAATTTTTGCCCATTGTGGGGAATCTACAGGGTGTCGAAATATTCCATCTCTAATTCTTTCATCTGCATGCCATGTCAAGTGTTTTGAATCTTCTTCACTGCGATACATGCGCCTAAACCTTGGTATTATAGGAAAATACCACACGACTTTTGCTGGAGTAGATTCTTTCTTCTTATATCGAGAGACATTGCATTTCGGACACGCCTTAAGTAGTTCATATTCATTTCGAAATAAAATGCAATCGTTAGGACACGCATGAATCCTTTCGTAACTCATGCCAATAGAACACAAAATCTGTTTAGCCTCGTAGGTTGGACTGGGAAGTTCATTATCATCTTGCAACATATCTTTATGAGTGTTAATAATTCTGTAAAGCTTTTATCAGACCATCCATTACTCGCTTTTAAGTTGTACAACTTTAATATCGCCGACAGTCTTGTGAATTTAGTACAACCATTATATAATTCTTTCTCTGCATCACTCAACAAACTTTCAAACATTTTAGGACAATCTCGAAGATCTTCTTCAACTGCTTTTGCGATCTCATCAACTCGGTCCGGCTCATATGTATCTGTATCGAAGTCAGTTGAAGCATATGTCGAACTATTCTCAAAATTAATGTTTCCTTTTTTTTTCTCACCATGTCTTATCCAACATGTGTAGCTTTGATCAATTCCATTACATACTAGATGTCCTTCTAATTCATCTTCTCTAACACGTTTTCCAAAACAACATTTTAAACAAGGACAAACTACTCTATTTGGATCTTTTGCATTCTTCACTGCAAACTCAACAAACTCCTTCGCTCCAATTTCATACTCTTTTGACAATCGATTGGCTGACATCCATTTCCTATCCATATTATACCATCTATATAAATGCAGTTACAAAAATAATAAGCTTTCAAAACATATCAACAAGTTTAAAAAAGAAACCAATATCAACTAACAATTACAAAACAGAACATATCATGTGGTATGAGTTTTTGACAATTTTTGACAATTTCAAAACATAACAGATCATGTGTAGAAGAGATTTAACAAAAACAAATTAAAAAAAATACCTGAGACAACGTAGATGGCCGCACAGTACGTAGAGAATATTAGGGTTCCCAGCGTATATAATTATTTGAAAGATGTAGAGGATATGAGGGTTTCAACGTATATAATTATTTGAAAGATGTATTTTACAGCGCTTGTGAAAAAGCGTTGTAATAGGTAGTTAAATTCAATGAAAGCGCATGTTCAAATATTTGAAAGTGCATGTTTTTACAGCGCTTGTGAAAAAAGCGCTGTAAAATAATACGCGAAAGCGCTTCATTTTACAACGCTTTTTTTACAAGCGCTGTAAACGCCTTATAACGTTATGTGCAAACGTTATATGACCTACAACAGCGCTTGTTTTACAACGCTTGTCAACAAAAGCGCTGTAAAAGGCTCCGTTATTTTTAAAATATATTTACAACAGCGCTTGTGTTTAGCAAGCGCTGTAAAAGGGGCACTGTTAAATGTCATTTTTGGCGTAGTGAACTCAAATTAAAATCACTATCATTAAATATATCTCATCAGATAAACTCATCACAATTTTATATCATCACTATCATCAATCATGCATCGTCACATAGACTTATCACAAATTTATAACATCATTATCATTAATTATACATTATCACATCACATAAACCCGTCTAATCAAACATAAACATATATTTCATTCGATATCCAATATCACAGTAATATCAAATATCACACATTTAACAAAAAATAAATTAAATATCACAATAATATTAAATACCACACATTTAACGAAATTAACTCAATCAAAACCTTATAAATATTTATATTCCATATTTTAATCTCACAATTACCATATTTTCACATTACTAAAAAGTCTCACCAACTCGTCGAAGCGTCGGAAAGATTCGACATCAACTTCAGCGAATAATACAAATGAGTAGTACTTCTTGAAGATTTCAACGAGGAGAATCAAAAAATGATGCTAAATTTTTTAGATGACAAACGTAGTGATTGGAATCGGCCTAAAATAACTCGCCCAAGAAACGAAATGAAGTTGTTTATGAAGAAACGGACCAACAACTGATAAAATTGATGCCAATAATTGGTGGGGGTAAATTTAAGAGGAAAAGGGTTTGCTGCGAGTTGGCTGTGCATTAGTCTATTTTTTGAAGGCAAATAAATGGAGGGCTGCAGATAGCAGATGTACAAGAATAAATTAAACTCTAACACAAGGTAGTCATGTCTGAGGCTAGAGCTGTCAATTTGACAAACCCCTAATTATTGACCTCAGCCCACATGTTAAAGGGCCAAAAAAAATTAATAATTTAAAAGGCCCAAAAAAAGAAAGCCCCTCAAACTAAAACTCCCCTAATATTTTGTGGGCTTAGTGGGCTTATAGGCACACTTTTTTATAAAAAGAATCGATTATTGTTTTAAGAAATAAAGTTTTTCAATTTTATCACCGATAAAAATGTTTCAATTTTTTTCTATAAAAAATTTCCGAATTTTATTGGATAAAAAATATTCGATTTTTTTTTTATAAAAAATTTGCAATTTTTTTCAATAACAAATTTCTGATTTTTTTTTTCACAAAAAATATCCAATTTTTTTCGATAAAAATTGTCCATGTTTTTTCGATAAAAAATTTCCAATTTTTTTTTCGATAAAAAGTTTCAGATTTTTTTTTCGATAAAAATTTTTATTTTGTTTTGGATAAAATTATTTTCATTTTTTTTTTGAGAATTTTTTTCTCACAATTTTTTAAGAAAAAAAATAATGTTTTTTAATTTTTTTCGAATAAAATAAATTTCAAAAATTTTTCAAGAAAAAAATCTCAAAATTAATAAAATATTGGGGGCCTATAAGCCCCCTCCCTTAAGTCCCATGAAATAATGGGCTGAAATTTTAAAAGAACTATTTTGATAGGGGGCCTAATAATAGAGATTTAATAAAAAATAAATAAATTATGGGACCTTGTAGTTGGGGACATTTTTGACAGCTCTATATGAGGCAGAAGTGGGGGTGTAATAAGCAACTATCAGGTGTAGGAAAAAAAGTTCCAATCAATAATAGTTAAAATTAATATGAAGAAGTAGAAAATAGGGGTATAAATAGTCGATCAAAAATTAAATTTCTAGTATTTCTAAAAGCCTTTAATAAATATATAATTTATTTTACTAATCCACATTAGAAATGTTTTCTACAAAATACTCATTTTAACATAATATTATTATTTCTTAACATAGATAAATCTAATTTTAATCAAAACTGTCATTCTCAATATAATAACTATAATTATTACTATAACATTTTTGAAAATAATCACATAAAAATACATTATCTTTACAGAATAGTCGAAATGATAAAAAAATATATAATATCAATCATTTATATTAATTACTAAATCCAAATAAATATGTATAAAATAATAACACCATGGCAACTATATAAAATTAAAGAAAATCAATATTAAGATTACTAATTTCTCAAAATAATTATTTGTAAAACAAATAATTAACATAATATATATTTATCAATAACTAAATATAATTATATGCACAGTAAACATCAGTCAAATATACAAGAAAATATCTATTAACTACAAACGCACATATACATGTAGAATCGCCTAAAATATTATTCTTTAAAATATGTACACTAAAATACTATTATTTATAGAAAAAATATATAAAACATATTATTTGTTATTTACATCACTTATTTAGTCAATAATATACAAGATTAGCATATCATAGAAAACGCTCCTATAACGAAAACAAGTCACTAAATTTATCAAAATACATTCTAAAATAATTTTCACAATAAATTAATTATTTAAAATTCCATTTCATTAATTGGGGTGTTACATACTCGATTTCTCAGGTGTGAGACGTATGAAAGACCCTAAACAACGAGTAAGGTGGATTAGATATCAATTGAGTGCAGGTGTGGTCTTGCTTGCATCGCATTCACTAGTCCTTCATTTTTTGTCTAAGAAGATATGGTAAATACAACTATAATTAATTCACATAAATTCAAATTTTGACTTAAAGACTCAATAGAATAATTTTAATCCTTGCACTTATGGTAATATATATTGGTTACGTTTCTCAATCAAATTATAGCTATATACAAACCAAAAGTGTTACTACTAATATCATATAATCGCATCAATGGACAACCATTGTTGTCCAATCTTTTTTTTTTCAGCTTTGCATTGTTTCCTCTTTTTTCCGCTCTTAGGTTGTTGATAAAAATGAAATAATTGTTAAAAATATTTTAAATGTATCATATTTATTTTAAGATATGCAGAATTATATTTATTATTTTTTTAATAAATAAAATATTTAAAATGAAGGGTAAAATTAAAATAAAAATGCTACCCAAAAAGTTGGTATTCATTTTACATATATTTATAAAAGTAAATTCATTTATTATTTTGACATAATCATAATATTATAAATTATAAAGTTTAAATTGAGGATACCAATCAAAGAAAAAATTACACTAAAAGGTAGTATTAATTTTATGTATAGTTTAAGAAGATATACACTTCCCACTATTGGTTGTTTTTGTATTTTTGATTATCAAATATGTAATAACTTCAAAGCATAAAAACTGAAGTAAAAGTTTATAAACTTTAAAGAATATAAATTGGTTTGGTCAAACATAAACTAATATTTCTATGACAAATAAATTATTACGAACGAAATTAGTAATAAATATTTTAAATTAAATTTACGGGAATGGCAGTATTTAAACATGGCTTCATTAGTCATTTTAAACATTCTATTACAAATTGTTTCTTGTCAACCTTTCAAAATAGAATGGCAACAAACATCCATCATCTCCTATTTACCTTTTTAATTATATGCCTTGCTTCAGTTATAGTATCAGGTAACAAACTAGTTCCATACCTCAATAATGTTACATTTGCAAGAAAATATATGGATTGCAAAAAATTAGAGTAGTGTTTCATCTGCACTTTTATAATTTATGTTTTTGGATTTATTTTTTTATATGAAAATGTGTTTATTATGTTTGAAATGCAAAAGGATTCTCTAAAATGTAAGATTATATTTCTAATGGATCTTCTTTTGTTGTATCAGAAGCTGGAACTGTAAAAATTCCACCGGATTGCTTTCTTTATGATCAGTGTGGAGATACTGATGTGTTTTGTGACCATTTATGTCATATAACATTGGGCAACCCTAATGGTGGTTATTGCAACCGAGACTTGGGCGTATGTTCTTGTCGGTAGTAGACATCATGGAGACTTTTGTGTTATAATTGCACTTTCTTTTTATATTTGACAACATAAATAACAATACAGAGTTTTTAAGATTTTAATAAAATAATTAGAAAAGTCATATTCTGTAATAGTTATTATATATTATGTAAAAATAAAAATAATGTCAAAAATGTTATTATAATGTTGATTGATAATTAATTTCTCATTATAAATATATCTATTTATTTAATGTCTAACTATTAATAGATTGAGATGAAGGTATTGAGAGTGTAAAAATATAGGAATAATTGTAAATTTTAACCGATAAAGTTTTATGAATATCAATGTTCTTTTTAAAACATAATATGATTAAATTTAACATTTGAGTTGTTCATGAGGTGTTGAGGTGTTCAGGTGTTGAGGGTTAGTGATAACAACTTCACTCTCTCAACCCGAAGAATAGAGTTCAAATCTAACTATAGATAATTATAAAATGGTCATTAGTAAAACCATTATTAATAATAATAATTTCGTTCCCTTCAATGTTTTTAAAATTATAACATTAGAGTTTTTTAACTTTACAAATATTAAACACAAGTTGCACAAATTTTTATATATTACTTATAAATTACTCTCTCTAGACTAGACACATTGTGTTCAAATTAACTTTGAGACAGTTATAAGTTGATTACTAGACCTACTTTAAATCAAATATGACAATAATATCAAATGAAATTAAATCAATCAAAACCTTATAAATATTTATATTCCTCATTTTAATCTCACGATTCTCAAATTTTTATATTAATCAATTTATCACAAAGGACAACTATTGTTGTACGTAACTAGCCTAGATGAATCATTGGGAAATACGCCCATTTATCTCATAGTATATTATACTAATGAATTCAAATTCTCTATCAACCCTTACATTATTTAGACGCTTTCTTAAATACAAAAATCAATTGAAGTTTTCAACAACACTAGCAACTGCAGATCAACAATGTACAACTGGATTTGAATAAATTGCGAGTTCACAAAATCGTCGAGACGTGACTGATAAATTATGTGAAGCATAAAAATAAATGTTAAATAACTAATAATAATTTTAGGAACAAAAATGGAGTTAAAACGACGAGACAAATATGCATAAAAAGTCTCAACATCTCATCGCAGCAACTGAAGGGTCCGACGTCAACTTCAACTAATAATACAAATGAGTAGTACATCTTGAAGATCAAAATAAGATGCTAGTTTTTTTGAAGATGACACACGTGGTGATTGAAATCGGCCTAAAATAACTCGGCCAAGGAAAGAAATGGAGCTTAAATTTGAGAGAAAAAGGGTTTGTTGCAAGTTGGCTACGCATTAGTCTATTTTTTTAAAGGCAAATAGAGGGGTGCAGATAGCGAGTTGGCTGCGACACTAATTTTAATCAATACTCTCATGCTCAAAATGATAACTATAATTATTACTTTAACATTTTTGAAAATAATCACATAAAAATATATTATCTTTACAGAATAGTCGAAATGATAAAATATATATATATATAATATCAATCATTTATATTAATTACTAAATTAAAATAAATATGTATAAAATCATAACACCATACACTACTAGAAAATTGCATTTTAGCTGCCATTATTAACGTCGGCCCCCTGACTGCATTGCTACTTAGCGTCGGTAAGACCGACGCTACGGTAAAAAAATTTGTTTATAAATTTTGTTACCAATTAGCGTCGAAGGAGTCGACGCTAAGTAAAATAAATAAGACGCTAGTTTATTCGTTTAATTTTTATTTTATATTTTAATATGTAGCGTCATAGGGGCCGACGCTAGGTTATTTTTAAATTTTTTAATATTATTTATGAAATCAGATTAATCCCTTAGTTGTGGGCCCTTCTCTCAAACTTTGTCAAGGATGAACCCTACATTTTGAATATGAAATTGAATCCATCACTGGTTCATATTGAATCCATATTGGTGAGCCCTTCTCTCACACTTTGTCACCGATTCTCATCCCTCTCAATGCCATGAGTATCGATTCCAAACCCGTTCCCATCTCAAACTTGTGACCCTCTTGAACCTATGAGTATCAAACCCGTCCCCCTCTCGAACCTGTGACCCTCTCGAATTTGTGACCCTCTAAAACCCGTCACCGTCACTCTCAGAGTCGCCGTTCAGTGTCGCCGTCTCGCTCTCATCTGTGAACAACTTCAAGGTGCTTATTTGTTATTTATTTTATGTTTAGAAAACATTGTTATGTAGTATTTGCTGAAGACAATTGTTGAAATTTTGTTTTAATTAATTATGACAAGTTAAATTCGAGCAATGGTTGGTCGATGCTGTGATGTTTACAACAAAGTGATTGTGTTGATTTTGTTAAATTTATTCGATTAAAATCAAAGTTGGAATTTTTTTACTCTAAAGGTTAGACAAATTTGATGTGAATAAGTTAATGAAGTATCCTAATGTCCAAGTATCCTAATGTCCAGTTTGATGTGATTGTGTTGATTTGGAGCAATGGAGTTATCCTAATGTCCAAGTTTGATGTTTTGTTCTCCATGTAAGTGCAGTTTTCATGGTAAAAGACTATATATACAACTTACTATTATTCCCTATATAGCAAGATTAAAAGGAAAATACTAAGACATCACTTTTACAACACATAACAGTTCCTCAAGAGTTAGGCAAATGCATTGTTTTATTTTATTTTACAACACATAACAGTAGCACATTGGATCTGCGAACAAGCATGCTATTTATTTTCAAAATCATGAAAATGTTGATTCCTTATAGAAAGCCTAAGTCATGTTTTCCAAAATAGAATATTTCCTTTCGCAAAACTTTCAAAAATAAACCAAATTAGTGGAGTTAATTTCTTGGTAATTCATTAATCTTCTTGGTAGTATTAGTGGATTTTTCTTGTTATATAGTTGTTGATTTCAATTATTTGAATTACTGGATTTTGTGCTATATTCATCTTTTACATCAATAAAATTGTTTGGCTTGTTAAAAATAAGAGAGAAATAATGAGTTAATTTGTATGGGTCACTTTGTTCAGTCAATTTTAGGTTTTTTCTTTTTTGTCTACAAAATGATAAAGTTTCTTGTAGTTGATTGTTGATTCATTCTAAATTATTTGAGAATAATATAGAGAACATTTTTGCTATCAATTATGATTTTGTAGGAAAGGCAAAGAGTAATTGTCACAAATTATCACAAGCACACACCCTGCATAAATTGCTTCCACTACTCTTGCACTTGCCACTTCGTGTCCACTACTCAAGACATTTAGCAAATCCTTTTCTTTCTCAAAACAATTGGGTTTATGCTTTATACTGTGTTTGTATAGAAGTATGTTTCAATGGGGCAAGCCAGCAGTAGGATCAATATCCTTTTAATTTAAAATATTTTTTGTACATTCATATTCAGAATTTAGCTGTTGTCCAAGGAAGTATTGATTATTATATGTTTGTATGTATATTTTCTTCAAGTAGGAATAATAGCTAATGTGCTAGGGCTTTATCTATAAATAGTACTTGCCTGTGTCAGTTTTGCAGTGGATTATCTTGGATATTCATTTTGCATAAGTAGAAAGGCAAAGGGTTTAAATTGTGAATTTCAGTGACAACAGACACATGTTAATTATATGTTGTTTTGCATATATCAACCTCAATGCAAATATGACTTTTGTTTTTGAAGAGTTCAAGAATTGCATACTCCAATAAAAGATGGTGGTCCTTTCTGGCAGCTTTAAAAGAACTCGCATTTTGATGCTAGACTAAATGATATCTACAAAAATTCAAAGCTTTGTTTCTCCCTGATAAAAAGTATGAGGTAATTATGATTTTTTTGTATCTGTCCATTTGTTTACTCATTCTTTCATAAGTAATTTTGAGTGTTCCTAAGTGATTGCTATTGTAGATGATACATTTTCCTTTGATTCTAATAGTCCCCTACAACTTCAATGCTATATATCTAGCAGACCAAAAATACATAGCATTAGATTTAAAAGAAAATTGAGTTCGATATCAGTGAAAATTACTTATCTGGCATAATGTGTTATGGTTGCATTCACCTTTGGTAATTTAACACTATTGTATATAGTTTTCAAAGACAATTTAATTAAACAAGATCCAAGAGGAGACCTATGTTTAGATTGATGATGGTTGGTTTGTCCTTGTTATCAAGTAGAGAAGCCTCTAATTCAACACAATCAATTTTACCAGATAATAAAGAGCCAACCTTCACCCACTGTATTCTATACATTCTTGCTATTTTGAATATTGAATAATGTTAATCTTGTGAGGTATATAGAATTCCATGTGGAAATTATTCTCTCCTGTATATAAATTAATTAATACATTTTCCAAATATATATATATATATATTAAACAAAAACTGACCCTACAAAAATTCCATGAAGATTGCCCTGGCCAGTAGTATAATGTGATTAAGATTGTATATTTTTATGTTGTAACATGTTTTTGACGTAACATGTATTTATTTTGAATAATACTGTTGTGTATTATTTTGAAAATATGTAAATAGAAATAGAAGAAAGAAAAAATCAAAGGTTGTCTTTGTCTGTTAATTGTAATATTTGAATAAATATATGTTAATATGAATTTTTATTTTTACTAATATGTTAATTTTTAGGTAATGTTGATATATTTTAATTTTATGTTATTAATTATAAAAATGTTAAGTATTATTATATTTAATATAGTGCCTTAGTTTGACGGAAGAGTGGATCAAAAAGTCAATAAACTGTATTTGTCACCAACTGAGACTTTGTTCTTTTGAGCTGTTTACGGGAACCATGATGGAATTTATTCTTTATGACTGACATATATTGGATAAAATTGTTAGGTTCGCTTTTTTGAAAATGTTGTTAGTTTACTTGTTTCTTTTAAAATCAATGTATAGCTTGTTAATTTTGAATTTATTTTGAATTCATGAGTTTATTTATTTCTATAATTTTTAAAACTTATTTAGTGATTGACAAGTTAAGTTTTGGTCTTATAGTAAATGGAACATACTTAGATGTACAGTAGGATACATGGAAATAGACGCGGATTGAAAAAGGAGTATGTTAGTGGTGTTAAAGATTTTGTGAAGAGGGCTTTGAAACAACCGATTTGTATATCTGAGGGAGGGATAAGGTGTTCGTGTATAAAATGCAAGTGTATGAAGATATCTACAACAACTATTGTTAGACTTCACTTGTACCGGGATAGATTTCAACCAGATTATTGCATTTAGACTGAACACGGAGAAGTGAAGCCAATGGTTGAAACAATGGGTGGTTCGACTAGTAGTAGGATTGTGCATCATGACGACCAATTTAAGCCAATGTCCTTGATGTGAACACTAACATGGGAAATGAGACATTTGCTGAGGATGAGTTGCATAACGAAGATGCAAAACGGTTTTATGACAACTTGATATCCAACAACAAGCCCATCTACGAGGGGGCCACCCAATCATTGTTATCAATATGTGTTCAAATTCTGGCAATTAGGTCTAATTGGCATGTTCCGCTAAAAGGTATAGATTTTGTTACAAAAATGC
This sequence comes from Cicer pinnatifidum, assembly GCA_037974775.1. Classification (NCBI taxonomy): domain Eukaryota; kingdom Viridiplantae; phylum Streptophyta; class Magnoliopsida; order Fabales; family Fabaceae; genus Cicer; species Cicer pinnatifidum. The sequence continues at coordinate 24,033,583 of JBBPBR010000001.1, read as the reverse complement.
TTAAAAGTGTAGGTCTAGTGCCAACATGCTTTTCCGATAACTATTATCAAGCAACACAATTTGTATCAAAGTAAGGATTGAAGGTTGAGAAGATTGACTGTTGTAAGAAAGGATGTATGTTATATTACAAGGATGATAACAAGTTATCTGAGTGCAAAATTTTACATTCTCCTAGTTTCATTCCACGTAGGACTGGTATGGGAAAATACAAAGATGTTCTAGCAAAAAGAATGTTTTATTTCCCTATCATTCCTAGATTACAAAGATTGTATGTATCAACAGAGTCTGCAGCTCAAATGAGATGGCATCACGAGAATAAAAAGAGTTCAAACATCCTTCGCCATCCGTTTGATGGAAAAGCGTGGAAACATTTTGACGATGTATATCTTGACTTTGCTAGTGACCCCAGAAATGTAAGGTTTGGTCTATGTTTAGATGGATTTACTCCCTATATTCAAGCGTCTGCTTCTTCATACTCTTGATGGCCAGTTATACTCACTCCATACAATCTTCCCCCTGAAATGTGCATGACCAAACCATAATTATTTTTGACTTGTCTCATACCTGGACCTTCTAATCCCAAACAAAATATAGATGTCTACTTGCAACCATTGATTGATGATTTGCAACGATTGTGGTCCAACGACATTTTGACCTATGATATATCCCCAAACAGATTTTCATCATAAAAGGATCTTTATTGCAATATATTGAGGTTGGAAGACTTAGTTAAGTTGAATGATAACATTCCAATTATCATATACAAGTTAGAAAGGATTTTTCCACCAGGTTTCTTCGACTCAATGGAACATCTTCCAATCCATCTTGCCAATGAAGCAATGTTAGGTGGTGCAATACATTACCGGTGGATGTATCGATTTGAAAGGTAACTTTTGTAGTTAATTTTTTTTTTACAAATTACATGTTTATTGTAAGTTACTTAATAGACATTTAATGATTAAATGTGCAGATGTATGGGAGTCTCAAAGTGAGCAGTGACAAACAAAGCTAGGGTTGAAGGCTCCATATGCACTGACTATATACAACGCGAGACAACTTCTTTTTGTTCTCATTATTTCAAGTCATTCAATTTGCTGCCAATAAAAAATTTAAGTAATAATCGTCATTTAGAATGTGATGATTTTCAACCTTCACTATCCATCTTGTTGAAATGAGGTCGACCTAGTGGGAAGTCTGGAACACATTATCTAACAGATAACGAATGGAAATCCCCTCAAGTACACGTCTTGATTAATTGTGATGAAATCAAACCATATCTGGAGTAAGTGTTCATCATAATGCGAGGAAAATTATATTGATGTAAATCATAATACGTATTTACTTATGAACTATGTGATTGTTGACAGCATATTCTTGGAGAATCACTCAATCAATGAAGAAGATGCAAGTAGACGTATTCATGCAGAGTTTCACATACGGCTGAAAACATATCGAAATAAGGAGGCAAATGAAGTGACCAACAAAGACATAATAGCACTATCTCGTGGTCCTTCATCAATGGCAATATCTTGGAACATTTATTTTGTTAACGGGTACACGTTTCACACTAAGGCCTACAACATTAATAAAAAGACAATCAATAGTAGGGTGCATGTAAGGGGTCTTATTGAAGGAGGAGAAGATGATTACTATGGCACGATTAACTATATCATAGAACTAGATTACTTTGGTCTAAAGGACAAGGTTGCATTATTTTATTGTGAATGGTTTGATCCAACAAAAAATAGGGGTACAAAGATTCATCCACAATATCATATTGTTGATATTAAGATGGATAAACGTTATCGTCTTTATGATCCTTTCATCCTGGTGCAAAAAGCAAGACAAGTGTATTATGTCCCCTATCCAGAAATGTGTAGAAATAAGCGTGGATGGTGTGTGGAAATTACCAAAAAACCAAGGGGTCACGTGGAGATGGACAACACAAAGGATGAAATGCCTTATCAGTCTGGTGGGATGTCACATGTTCTACCAATTGCAGAAATAGAATCAATATCTTGTTTTCGTGACAAATCACAAGTAGATGTGTTCAAAGAGATTTTTGATTGAAGATTGTAGTGAAGGGAGAAAGGATAATGATCGAATATTACAATAGTATTTTGTATTGCTCAATATTATAGTTTATTTTATGTCTTTTGTATTGCACTGTTTATTTTGTACTTAAACAACTTGCTGATTATGATAAATTGTTTACTTTGTGTATTTTGTATTTTGATAAATTGTCTACTTAAGCAACTTGTATTTTGATAAATTGTATTATGTATTTTGTATTGCACTGTTCATTTGGTATTTAAGTGACATTTTTTATTTACTCTTTTTTACTTTATGACAACAAATGACTAACAAAGGTGGCGGTGATAAAGGAAAGGCCTATCCTACTAAGGGTAAACCAAAGATGTTGCGACCGGGTAAACTTAATGAGCAGCGGGATGTCATATGTCGCAACTTGTCTACCACTAGGCCACTTCATCGTTCATCTCCAGCCCCATCTCAGCCTCCAACATCAACTGAGATTGTAGCACCCGCTCATACTATAACACCACCATCCCACCCGACACCATCTCCCATCCATGCCTCAACCCCTGAGGTATTTGTCTTTATACCGACTTTAGGTTTAAGTATTCATACCATGGGTGCTTCTTCACAACATTCCCCACATGAGACTTTCGTAGAGAAGAATTTGGAACAAACTTCCGATGATCATGAGGATAGGGTGGAAATTGGGGACCACAACCAAGAGGATGAGGAGGTGGGTCAAGGGAACGTTCCTCCTATTGTGCTTGTGAGAGATGATAATGGAAAAGTCATTATACGACCTTATGGTAAAGGGTAAGTTACAACAATTTTTTATTTTCTTAATACTAGAATGATAAGTATAAACACATATTATTTACTTAATACTTTATTTCTTCAATATAGTAATTCAGACTCACTCCTAGCAACGCAGTTGCATGTGCCATTAGGTATGCCATACAAAAACAATTGTGTGAGCCTATCTATGGTTGGAGTGCAACCATTGACATAATTAGACAAGATTGGTTTGAAAAGTTTGCGATAAGCCTTTGAATATAATTATATGTTCAATTCATTTTTCTAGAATATTTAGGGAGAATTGTGTAATATGTTTTATGGATAGTATTTAGTACATATATACTTTTTGTTATTCCCAGGAGAACGTGTCGTGGGATCCTTGTCATAATGATATTGTGAAATGTCTGTTCGAACAAAAAGCCGCTAAAAGACTATCAGATATGCTTAAAAAGGTGAAAAAAAAGGGGACTCGACCTAGTTGGATAGGTGAGGAAGCTTCGACTAGTCTTCAATCATATTGGGAAGGTACATCATTCAAGAACATCTCCAACCAAAATAAGACCAATCGAGCTTTAGCAAGAGACAGGGCTGTCCACACCTCAGGCCGCAAGGCTCATATTGATGTTGCGATTGAGCTCGTATGTATTAAATTTACATTTACCTAAAATTAATACAAGTTAATGTTATGATATCTAATTCAGAGTTGTGATCCAATAATCTTGATTTTATTTGTAGAGCAATAACCTTCAAAGAGATTTACTTCCAGATGAGTTGTTTTTGACAACATACAAGAGGAAAAATGGCACTTGGGTTGATAGTCTCGCAGACTACCTATATATGTTCTTCATTTATGTAAATTCTTTGTGAAAATTATTTATATTACAAATCAACCAAAAAATAATATGATATCATTTATACCAACAGTCCTAGAAGAGCAATCTATTTATTATACACGTATTGGTGTAAGTTAGTAGTTATCTATATCTTGATTTGTTTGTTTAATTTATTTTAGGAATTTGATCATATATTACATTATTAATTTATTCCATTTATTAGGGAACATTTAAAATAAAAATTGGACGAAGTACAAACACAACTTGGCGAAACAAGTGAAGAAACTGCTAAAGAGGTAGATGGAGGGACAATACTTAAGTTATGGATTGAATCTACAGGGGGTCGCACTCATGGTCGAGTTTACGGTACAGGAGACTTGTCTATTAACGTCTGACAGGGGTGTGTATCGCTTACACAACATTCCCAGAATCCTTCTAATTCTATGACTGGGATGTCTTTAGAAGCAGAGAGGGCATCTAAAATTAGAGCTAATCAATAGGATGTAGTGGCCCAAGCTCAAGTGGCTACCAAGGTCGCCGAAGAGGCTAGGGAGCGTTCAAAGAAGTTAGAGAATGATTTTGATGCATTCAAGCAATTTTTTGGAGATAAAATTGATGCTTTGCACCGTCAATCAGCTGGCGGATCATCTACTACGAGTCATCCTCCTTTACATCCTCATTACGATCATAATTTGGACGATGTATCGCTGGACTAGCCTTAATGTCATAGTTACGCTTACTTTTTGTAGTAATTGGTTGACAATTATGTATTAAGTAACTTTGTTAAAGTTGTTATTCAATTCTATCTTGTAATTTTGTAGTTTCAAAACACATGATAATTTGTTAAGTGATTTAATACTCTGGTGCGTTTGTTTTGTTGACAATGCAATGACTTTTAATGTTTCTTAGCTTTCAATTATATTATTAAAAAATAAAATTAAGTATAGGCTAAAAAATTAAAAATTAAAAACAAAATAAATTTGAACTTAGCGTCGGCCACTCCGACCCTACATTATAAATAGATTTGACTCTTATTTTGACTTTAGCGTCGGTCAGCCGACGCTACATATTTTGTTGACTACTGTTTGTTGACGTTGGAGTCAGCCCTCCGACGCAACTATTCCTCCCCAGCTGATGTGTCAACCGGCATTTTTAGCGTCGAATGATTCAATTTTATAGATAGTGTCGGTGTATCGTCGGCATGGCCGACGCTAATATAGCGTCGGATGGTGTTTGGCAGACGCTAGTCATTAGCTTCAACCGTTTTCGCCTAGGCCCGACACCGACTTTAATCCGACGCTAAATCACCGTTAATGTCGGCTTTTGACCGACACTATATTCTGTTTTTCTAGTAGTGACAATAACTATATAAAATTAAAGAAAATCAATATAAAAATTACTAATATCTCAAAATAATTATTTGTAAAATAAATAATTAACATAAAATAACTCGGCCAAGGAAAGAAATGGATCTTAAATTTGAGAGAAAAAGGCAAATGAATGAGTGCAGATAGCAGATGTACATGTACAAGAGTAAGATAAGGTCTAACACAAGAGTAAGATGTACATGTGCAGATATCAAACGAAATTAAATCAATCAAAACCTTATATATAATTATATTCCACATTTTAATCTCATAATTCTCAAATTTTTACATTAATCAATTTATCACTCATAGAACAATTGTCGTACGTAACTAGCCTAAATGAATCATTGGGAAATACACTCGTTCATCTCACACTATATTATACTCTATCACCCCTTACCTTATTTAGACGCTTTCTTAAATACATAAATCAATGGAAGTTTTCAACAACAACAACAACTGCAGATCAACAATGTACAAGAACTGGATTTCAGTAAACTGCGAGTTCACAAAATCATCGAGACGTGACTGATAAATTATGTGAAGCATAAAAGTAAATGTTAAATAATTAATAATAATTTTAGGAACAAAAATGGAGTTAAAACACGAGTAAAAGTTGCATAAAAAGTCTCACCAACTCGTCGCAGCACGGGAAGGGTCCGACGTCAACTTCAGCTAATAATACAAATGAGTAGTACATCTTGAAGATCAAAAATTGATGCAAGTTTATTTGTAGATGACACGCGTGGTGATTGGGATCGGCCTAAAATAACTCGGCCAAGGAAAGAAATGGAGCTTAAATTTGAGAGAAAAAGGGTTTGCTGCGAGGAGGATGCACATTAGTCTATTTTTTAAAAGGCAAATGGAGGAGTACAGATAGCAGATGTACATGTACAAGAGTAAAATAAGGTCTAACACAATATTATCATGTCCGAAGCAGAAGTCGGGGTGTAATGAGCAACTATTTAGAAAAAAAAAAGTTACAATCAGTAATAGTTCAAATTAATATGAAGAAATAGAAAATAGGGGTATAGACAGTCGATCAAAAATTAATTTTCTAATATTTCTAAAAGATTTTAATAGATATATAATTTATTTTACTGATCCACACGAGAAACGTTTTCTACAAAATACTCATTTTAACATAATATTATTTTTCCTTAACATAGATAAATCTAATTTTATTCAAAACTCTCACGCTCAAAATAATAACTATAATTATTACTATAACATTTTTGAAAATAATCACGTAAATATACATTATCTTTACAGAATAGTCGAAATGTTAAAAAAAAATATAATATCAATCATTTATATTAATTACTAAATCAAAATAAATATGTATAAAATCATAACCCCATAGCAACTATATAAAATTAAAGAAAATCAATAATAAGATTACTAATATCTCAAAATAATTAACATAATATAAATTTATCAATAGTTAAATATAATTATGTGCACAGTAAACATCAGTCAAATATACAGGAAAATATCACATTAACTACACACGCACATATACATGTAGAATCGCCTAAAATCTTATTTTTTAAAATATGTACACTAAAATACTATTATTTATATAAAAAAATATATAAAACATATTATTTGTTATTTATATCACTTATTTAGTCAATAATATACAAGATTATCATATCACAGAAAACGCTCCTATAATGAAAAACTAGTCACTAAGTTTATCAAAATACATTCTAAAATAATTTTCACAATAAATTAATTATTTAAAATTCCATTTCATTAATTGGGGTGTTACATACTCGATTTCTCAGGTGTGAGACATATGAAAGACACTAGATGTGACACCCTAAATCCCAAAATAATATATATAATAATCTATATCATATTCCTATAAAATTTGCAGCGGATAAATAAAATTATATTTTCAAGAAAATAAAAACCTTTGTAACTAATTTAGGATATCACGTTTCTCAAAGTACACATGCAACAATTCAAATTTTATTACTCAAATAAAACAATTTAATCTCAATAAAGTTGATTTAAGTATAATTACTTGATTTAATTCTAAAAAACTTACTAGTGCTTCTAAGGTTTTCATACAAAAATTTGATTCAAACTAAATAAGTAAAATACAAATTAAAACCCTTATTCCCGGTATCACCTATCAGAGCGGGGTTCCTCCCAAACTTGAACTTAAAGACTCATTAACCTGTAATAACTGCGATTTCGCAAACGCAGGGCCCAGCCAGTCAAACACAAACAACGAAGGAGGTGAGTTTTGAAATCATGTTAATAGTATAATATGAGTAAGAAGAACACGCAAACAATCATAATAGAACCGTATCATAATCACTTTACGATATATCAAAATATTTAATTAAATAGTATCATACTATAACATCAAAGTCACTCAAGTAAAATAATCATCTTATTATAATATGCATCAAATCATCTAATTAATATTACCTTTAAAACACATCAATCACAACAAAACAATCACAAGGAAATGCAATGCTATGCATGAGCTTAGACTCTACTTCACAATGTGGTACCATTCTAACTCTGAAGTACTTGGTTAGGAGGCCATGATACTATGCCACCATCCCGGTGGACGGACAATTCAAATTGGCTCTGTCCTCATAGATCCCCTCAACTCAAAACCCGAGACACATATACGTGACAGTCGAGGTAAACGTGTGTTGCATGGTAGCTCCCGACATTTGGAGTGCTACCTCCAAGTCACCTAGGAATTCCCCACCGGAATACCTCCAAGGTCTAACAATCTTGCCTTAAGGCTCGACAGCAGACCGCCACGATCAGGCTCATTCAGTTGTACTTCCCCATAATCACTAGGCTTGTCAGGCCCTACCTATATGATGACAAAATAATCTCCACTTCACAAATTCACAACATTTATTTTCTCCCCCCGTTAGCTTAGACTACTCCATTAAGAGCACCATATTTAAGAATCATCAATATCTCATCAAGTATGGGGTACTTCAATATTTTTATCACAATTTTATAATATCATTAATCATAAATAATCATGATCATCGTATAAACTCATCACAATTTTATAACATCACTATCATCAATCAAAAATCAACATTATCATCACGTAAGCATATATCAAACCATGCATCCATATTTTATTATCACCTCACATAATTTCATCTAATCAAACATGTACACATAATTTCATTCAATATCCAACATCACAATAATAACAAATATCAACTACCACACAAGTATCGAAAATTAAATCAATCAACACCTTATAAAAATTTCTATTTCACATTTTAATCTCACAATTCTCATATTTCAAATTAATCAATTTATCTCTCAAAGGGCTACTGCCGTACGTAGCAAGCCCCGGATGAATCGTTGGGAAATACAGTTTTCCCGTTCATCTCACAATATATTATACTCATGAATTCAAACGTTCTCTCACCCCTTACCTTATTTCGACGCTTTCAGACACGAGTACAGTTCCACGAGCAAAAAATATTTGTTCTTTGACTTCTTGTCCTTCAATCGGTCTAACTCGACAATTTATGGGTAAACGTCAAAAATAAATTATGAGAAAATAGTCTAAAAACTGATTTCGAAATTCGGTCAAAGAAAATTACCATAAATCAGAAAACCAATCAGTGGATAATATAGCCACTTTTCACACGGTCGTTTTGGCGTTGGTTTCACTAAAATCGGACTTACGGTGAAGGAGAACGATGCAAAATAAGGATTTCTGTAATCGGAGAAATCGGGTATTTTAGGGAGAAATTCGGGTTGTTAAAAATCTGAAAAATTGTATTTAATTGAATAGATAAATGAGTAAAACAACATACTGAAATTTGGACGAAAACAGAGAAACTGTTCTGGGACTGTTATGGCTCTCCAGTGTCAAAAGATAGGTTGTTGTTGTGTTTACTCTTTGGTTCTACGGCTGCCCTTCCAACTCCCTTCCCTTTTTTGGTTTGTTTTATTTTATTAACAATTAGGGTTCATAGAGTCAAACCCATTGGTGTCTTTATTTAAATTTTACTATATTATTTTTTATTTTGTTAAAATAAACTAATAATTATTTAATCTCTTTTTTTTTAATATTCCTCCAAACACCATTTAGTTTTCCAAACATTACTAATATTTTGTAAATTAGAGTAATCAAAATAATCAATATAAAAAAACATATTACTAATAATCAAAACTCCCACATTCAAAATAATCTCTACAGTTATACTTATTTATCAAAATACTCACATTATAATAATACCATCCTATTAGAAAATAGACAAAATTATAAAATAAATAAATATAACATCAATATTTTATATTAATTACTAAATCATAATAAATATATATTAAATCACAATACCATAACAAGTATTTAAAAATAAACGAAATCAAACACAATATCAATTCTATATCAAGATAATTGTTTATAAAAAAATAACTTAGAATAGAAAATAGTTATAAATAATTGAAATATAACTACGTGTATACTTAACATCAGTCAAGCGCATATAAAAGTATTATATTAATTGGGTACACGTATATACACGTAAAATCGCATAAAATCTTTTTCTTTAAAATATATATTACACTAAAATACTATTTTTTT
>JBBPBR010000001.1:23999392-24015212 GCA_037974775.1 Cicer pinnatifidum | reverse complement strand
ATTAAAAGTTGGTATCCTATATATTTTAAGGTATGCAGAATTATATTTATTTTTTTTTAATAAATTAAATATTTAAAATGAAGGGTAAAATTTAAATAAAAATGCTACCCAAAAAATTGGTATTCATTTTACATATAATTATAGAAGTAAATTCATTTATTATTTTGACATAATCATATATTATATATTATAAAGTTTAAATTGAGGATACAAATCCAAGAAAAAAATAGACTAAAAGGTAGTATTTATTTTATGTACAGTGTAAGAAGATATACACTTCCCACTATTGGTTGTTTTTGTATTTTTGATGATCAAATATGTAATAACTTCATAGTATAAAAACTGAAGTAAAAGTTTATAAACATTAAAGAATATAAATTGGTTTGGTCAAACATAAACTAACATTTCTATGACAAATAAATTATTACGAACGAAATTAATAATAAAAATTTTAAATTAAATTTACTGGAATGGCAGTATTTAAACACGGCTTCATTAGTCATTTTAAACATTCTATTACAAATTGTTTCTTGTCAACCTTGTTGGGACTTGTTGGGAGAAGTTCGTGATGAAGTTTTTGGGAGACATTGTGGACATGTTGAGTTTGTTCATTTTGGCTAGAGTATGGTTCATAGTGTTGTGATGGAGAATATACGTCGGGTTGATAAGGACTAGAGTATGGTTCATAGTGTTGTGATGGGATGTAGTTGGGATTAGGCATGTTTGAGGTTGATGGTTGATTTGTTGAAGTAGGACCACTTTCAAATGTAATGTATAACTCAATAGTGCCAAGTTATGACCATTGTGCATAAACATTAAACATGAGTTGAACATCTTCGTCATCACAAACCTTCATCAATTCAAATCTAGTTGTATTTTCACCAAAGAAGACAAGGTGTCGATAAACTATATCAGTTATCGTCACGTTGTCGTCGAACTGTAACTTTTTCTTAATGACATTCTTTAGACGAGCAAGGTTGCTGCTAGAATGTACTTTGAACGCCTTTTTGTAATCACTTACAAATGTTTTCCCTTTAACTCCATCGACAATTGAACCATTGTAATAAACAATACAAATGACTTGTTCAGAAGCCATGATTATGTAATTGATAGAATGTATAATGAGATATAAGGTATGATGAGATAGAATGTGTGATGAGATAGAAGGTGTGGTGATATAGTGTGATCTAGTTTCCTATTTATAGAAGTTAGTAGGATTGAATAGATCAATTTGATTGGTCCAACTAAAAGTATGAGGATTGATATTTCTCTACTAAATCACAACCATTGATAAATGAATTTGGATGGTCAAGATTAGAGATTGAATAAATCAATTTGGATGATGAAGATTAAAGATTGAATAGATCAATTTGATTGGTCAAACTAAAAGTATGAGGATTGATATTTTTCTAGTAAATCACAACCATTGATAAATGAATTTGGATTGTCAAGATTAAAGATTGAATAGACTAATTTGATTGGTTCAACTAAAAGTATGAGGATTGATATTTTTCTAGTAAACCACAACCATTGATAAATGAATTTGGATGGTCAAGATTGAAGATTGAATAGATCAATTTGATTGGTCCAACTAAAATTAGGAGGATTGATGATCAAGCATCCACAGCCATCGATTAAAAGAAATGAGTGGCTGGGATTCAATTTGATAAGGGTTCGTATTCTGGGCCTGCAACCTCTCAAAGAAGTCGCTTCCTAGCCCTGCGACCTCCTTAATGGCTCGCATATTGTGAATGTGAAACACGTTTGTCAAGAATATTTAGGAGTTATCCCACCTGAGGGAGCAACAAAGGGTAATTAATAATATATATAATATATGTAGTATACATAAGGGCAAAATGGGCAAGGAAAAAAATGAAATATGGCTAGTAGGAGGTCGCATCCCCAGGATGCGACCATCAGTTGAATTTGGCCATTTTCTTCTATAGGAGGTCGCATCCCCAGGTTGCGATCAGCTGAGACTAAAAAGTAGGGCATTTTGGTATTATTTTTTTAAAGTGTGGCAATTTGGTATTAAAAAAAAATAAAAGGAATATACGTGTGTAAAACCCATTTTAATTTAAATTCTTTGAAATGCCATTATTTAAATGCCGTTTCATTAGTCATTTTAAACATCTTATCACAAATTGTTTCTTGACAACCTTTCAAATCAGAATGGCAACACACAACCATCGTCTCCTATTTACCTTTTTAATTATATGCTTTACTTCAGTCAGGCGGTCAGGTAATAAACTAGTTCCTTACCTCAATAATGTTACATTTTCAAGAACATATATGGATTGCAAAAAAATTAGAGTTGTGTTTCATATGCACTTTTATAATTTATGTTTTTGGATTTATTTTTTATATAAAAATGTGATTATGTTTGAAATGCAAACAAATTTTCTAGAATGTAGTTATATTTTTAATGAATCTTTACTTGTTGTATCAGAAGCTGCAACTGTCAAAATTCCATCAGGCTGCTTTCTTTATGATCAGTGTGCAGATACTGATGTATTTTGTGACCATTTATGTCATATAACATTAGGCAGACCTAAAGGTGGTTATTGCAATCAAGACTTGGGCGTGTGTTGTTGTCGGTAGTAGAGGTTATAGAGACTTTTGTGTTATAATTCTACTTCCTTCATATATTTTACAAAATAAATCACCAGAAAGAGTCTTTATGATTTTAATAAAATAATTAGAAAAATCATATTTTTTTTAATAGTTATAAATAATGTCAAAAACGATATTATAATGTTGATTGATATATAATTTCTCGTGATAAATAAATCTTTTTATTTATGGTCTAACTATCAATAGACTAACACGATGGTATTGAGAGTGTGAAAACATAGGAAAAATAGTAAATTTTAACCGATAAAGTGATATGAATATCAAAGTTCTTTTAAAGAAATAATATGATTAAATTCAACATTTGAGTTGTCCATGAGGTGTTGAGGGTTAGTGATAACAACTTCACTCTCAAAACTCGGAAAATAGAGTTCAAATCTAATGATAGACAATTCTAAAACGGTCATTAGTAGCACCATTATTAATAATAGTAGTTTTATTCCCTTTAATATTTTTAAAATATTAACATTAGAGTTTTTTAACTTCTCAAATATTAAATACAAGTTGCACAAATTTTTATATATTATTATAAATTACTCTCTCGTGACTAGACATATACAATTATAAATTGATTACTAGAATCACTTTAATTAATTAAAGTTTCTCTCTTATCAATTATTAAAAAAAAAAATCGACTCTTTCCTTTTTAGAAATAATAAAATATTTATGGTTCGAGTTTTAAGAATTAATTAAAATTTCATGATATCAATAATATTGAAAATATTCAAATCACCTCATAAACGCAACAATATATGTTGATAATAGTTTATTCAAATAATTTTCATTTAATTATTCCCAAATCAAAAGAATATGTCCCATTGGTTATATGTTTTGGGTTAGCTATATTTATGAATATAAATATATCTGGAGTAAGTAGGTGAAACACTTCACAGTTCTTAGATATTAAAACCTTTAAATATTGTTCCAACAATATATTGAGTTATAAATTTAATAACATGAAACTAAAAAATTAATTTTAAGGTGATTTCATCATACTTTATGTAACTTTTATAAAAACACTGGGCAATAATTCTTTAAAATTTATCTATAACTTAATAAGAGTAATATTTTAAACACATTTTTGTCTATCAATTCTAAATTAAATTTAGTGAAATAAGTGGTTATTTTATTGGAAATTAAGTTTAATTAATAATAGTAGAAAAATAAACTCCAAAATATTTATATGGAAAAAGTTACAAAATAAATATCATAGATATTACATACGAGATTTGGGGACGACAAAAACATTTTTATCAAATACCAATTATGCAAGGATCAGGTACTTGCATGTTTCAACCACTAAGTCACAATGCAATTTCTAGTCAACATAATTATCAGCTTAGAATCTAATATTAGTTCTAATATTTATTTCTAACAGCAAGTTTTTCCAATTGAATAGTCGTAACGAAACCCAAATTGCATGTAGTGTTCGGTTCTTTGTTGATTTGCTACTTGAAGAAGGGAGTGTGATTATGGTGTATTTCTTCAGGTATTGAATCTCTTGAAATCCATAGTTTCCTATTTTTACCACTTCTAACCATCTAGTCATAACATCAATTGAGAGAATGAAAGGCGAGAGATGCATGCAAAATTGTGTTGAGAGGTGAGAGAATTAATGTTTTTCTAATTCTCTCTATTTTTTATCGTATCAATGAGGAAGCGGAAAATAAAAAATCAGATGTAACTTATTGACTTGATATATAAATTTACGAGTTTTAGTGTTAAATTGTATAGTTTGTCTTGCAGTAATAATTATCTTCCCAACTTATCCTTTCTACTTTAACAATTTTATAAGAATTTATTTTATTAATTTAATATTAGTTTATATAATTAATCTGATGTTAAAATTAGTTTATGATTAATTTTCTTTATATGTGTGTTTTCTATAATGTGTTAATCGATACCTATTTGAATAATTTAGTAATGTAAATAATAAATATTGTAATTTATTATTTTATAGATTTTTCTAAAAATAATAGTATTTTAGTAAAAATATTTTAGAGAATAAAATTTAGGCGATGGATATGTGAGTTGGTTTTTAATGTGATATTTTAGAGCTTGTGTTTACTATGTTCGTGCTAAGTATTGGAATGCTTACCTATTATTCTTGTGTTAAGTGCATGTATTTTTCTATTACAATACATGATTTATGAATGATGATTGTTAATTATTAACCACTTGCCTATTCTTGTTGTGGATTAATTTGAATTGATGGCATGATTGAGTTTATTACCTTTTGATTGGACTTTGTTTCTAACTTTGATTATTTGATTTTTTATTATATAGATAATTAAGATTTTTTTATTGACCTCCTATATGTTTTAAATTATTAATTTAAGCGAGTTAATACTAATCGATTCATAGACCTTGTCTTTAGAATCATTATTAAAATTTTGATCTTGTTAATTAAATCAATTTAGAACGTTAGTAGTAGTTTTGAAATATTAAGAAATTCATATTATTAATAATAATAATAATTCTTGAATATTAGAGATTGCTAGACCTTAGAATAATTAAAAAAAAAATGACATTTTGAAGGAATTAATGTTAACTTATTTTGTAAAATGAAAACAATTTTTGTTTGAATCACTCTTGATTATTTTAAAGAATTTAAACTGAGTTGATTTTTTGTTTATTTATAAAATAACAATAATTCTATACCACTAATTTTATTTAATGTTTAAAATCGCTGAAAATTTACACCATATTTAATTATTTGTTGTTTAAAAGAAAATCCAAAAGAGTTCTTGTTATGTTGGTTTAGAGGGACTTGTGTGAATATTGAATCATGAGGGTGTTGCGTTATTTGTTTGAAATGATTGATTTTGATATTATGAACTCGTTAGAGTTTAGCTTGATGTTACATTTTAAGAACTTATTACTGATTTATAATTACAAATAATAAAAAAAGAGGTCAAGATAAAATTCTACTAATTGAGAAACAGCAAGATAACAAAAGAAGAAACAAAAAAAAAACAAAGTTTTTTAAAGAACTATCTCAATGGTGAAATTCTTTTTGAAAAGTTATCTAAATTTTAGAATCTATAATTAATGTATTTCATGAGTATAGTGTTTTTTTTAGTAGCATTGTAGTTGTCATATTACTATTGTCGAAATATATATTTGAGTTTCATATGAGATGGTGACATGTTGTTTGTACATCTTTATTGTTATATAAATTAACCTAACAAAATGATATGCATCATGTAGATTGGTATGTGTAGAGTGCATCATGTAGATTAGTATGTGTACATAGACTAATATTTATTTTACCAATTTTATTTCTTTATACAATTGCATTTTTATTAGGTACCCAATTTTTAAGATTAGGATTTAGGGTTTAAGGTATAGATTTTATTACAAAAGTGCTTAAAAGTATATGTCTAGTGTCAACATGCTTTCCCGATAACTATTATCAAGCAACACAATTGGTATCAAAGTTAGGATTGAATATTGAGAAGATTGACTGTTGTAAGAAAGGATGTATGTTATATTACAAGGATGATAACAAGTTATCTGAGTGCAAATTTTTTCATTCTTAGTCTCCTAGTTTCATTCCATGTAGGACAGGTATGGGAAAATACAAAGATGTTCCAGCAAAAAGAATTTTTTTTTCCCTATCACTCCTATATCACAAAGATTGTATGCATCAACATTTAATGATTAAATGTGCAGATGTATGGGAGTCTTAAAGCAAGCAGTGACAAACAAAGCTAGGGTTGAAGGCACATATGTGCAAATGTATGGGAGTCTTAAAGCAAGCAATGACAAACAAAGCTAGGGTTAAAGGCTCCATATGTGCCGACTATATACAACGTGAGACAACTTATTTTTGTTCTCATTATTTCAAGTCATTCAATTTGTTGCCAAGCACAAATTTAAGTAATAATCGTGATTTAGAATTTGGTGATTTTCAACCTTCACTATCCATCTTGTTGAAACGAGGTCGACCTAGTGGGAAGTCTGGAATACATTATCTAACAGATAACGAATGGAAATCTGCTCAAGTACATGTCTTGATTAATTGTGATGAAATCAAACCATATCTTGAGTAAGTGTTCATCATAATGCATGGAAAATTATATTGATGCAAACCATAATACATATTTACTTATGAACTATGTGATTGTTGACAGCATATTCTTGGAGGATCACTCAATAATTGAAGAAGATGCATCTAGACGTATACATGTAGAGTTTCCCATATGGCTGAAAACATATGGAAATAAGGAGGCAAATGAAGTGACCAACAAAGACATAACAACCCTATCTCGTGGTCCTTCATCAATGGAAATATCTTGGAACATTTATTTTGTTAACGGGTACACGTTTCACACTAAGACCTACAACATTAATAAAAAGACAATCAATAGTGGGGCAATAGTGGGGTGCATGTAAGGGGTCTTACTAAAGGAGGAGAAGATGATTACTATGGCACGATCAACTATATCATAGAACTAGATTACTTTGGTATGAAGGACAAGGTTGCATTAATTTATTGTGAATGGTTTGATCCAACAAAAAATAGGGGTACAAAGATTCATCCACAATATCAAATTGTTGATATTAATATGGATAAACGTTATCGTCTTTATGATCCTTTCATCCTGGTGTAAAAAGCAAGATAAGTTTATTATGTCCCCTATCCAAAAATGTTTAGAGATAAGCGTGGATGGTGTGTGGAAATTACCACAAAACCAAGGGGTCACATGGAGATTGACAACACAAAGGATGAAATGCCTTATCAGTCTGAAGGGATGTCACATGTTTTACCAATTGCAGAAATAGAATCAATATCTTGTTTTCGTGACAACTCACAAGTAGATGTGTTCGAAGAGATTTTTTATCGAAGATTATAGTGAAGGGAGAAAGGATAATGATCGACCATATTACAATAGTATTTTGTATTGCACAATATTATAGTTTATTTTATGTATTTTGTATTGCACTGTTTATTTTGTACTTAAGCAACTTGTTGATTCTGATAAATTGTTTACTTTGTGTATTTTGTATTTTGATAAATTGTTTACTTAAGCAACTTATATTTTGATAAATTGCATTATGTATTTTGTATTGCATTGTCCGTTTGGTATTTAAGTGACATTTTATATTTACTCTTTTTTACTTTATGACAACAGATGACTAAAAAAGATGGCGGTGATAAAGGAAAAGCCCATCCTACTAAGGGTAAACCAAAGATGTTGCGACCGGGTAAACTTAATGAGCAGCGGGATGTCATACGTCGCAACTTGTCTACCACTAGGCTACTTCATCGCACCTGACACCATCTCCCATCCATGCCTCAACCCCTAAAGTATTTGTCTTTATGCTGACTCTAGGTTTAAGTATTCATACCATGGGTGCCTCTTCACAACATTCACCACATGAGACTTTGGTAGAGAAGAATGTGGAACAAACTTCGGATGATCATGAGGATAGGGTGGAAATTGGGGACCACAACCAAGAGGATGAGGAGGTGGGTCAAGGGATCGTTCCTCCTATTGTGCCTGTGAGAGATGATAATGGAAAAGTCATTATACGACCTTATGGTAAAGGGTATGTTACAACAATTTTTTATTTTCTTAATACTAGAAGCATAAGTATAGACACATATTATTTACTTAATACTTTATTTCTTCCATACATTAATTCAGACTCACTCCTAGCAACGTAGTTGCATGTGCCATTAGGTATGCCATACAAAAACCATTGTGTGAGCCTATCTATGGTTGGAGTGCAACCGCTGACATAATTAGACAAGATTGATTTGAAAAGTTTACGGTAAGCCGTTGAATATAATTATATGTTCAATTCATTTTTATAGAATATATAGGGAGAATTGTGTTATTTGTTTTGTTGATAGTAGTTAGTACATATATACTTTTTGTTATATCCAGGAGAAGGTGTCGTGGGATCCTTCTCATAATTATCTTTTGAAACGTCTATTTGAACAAAAAGCCGCTAAAAAGACTATCAGATATCCTTACAAAGGTGAGAAAGAAAGGGACTCGACCTAGTTGAATAGGTGTTGAAGCTTGGACTAGTCTTCAAGCATATTGGGAAGGTACATCATTCAAGAACATCTCCAACCAAAATAAGACCAATCGAGCTTCAGCAAGAGGCGGGGCTGTCCACACCTCAGGCCGCAAGGCTCATATTGATGTTACGATTGAGCTCGTATGTATTAAATTTACATTTACATAAAATTAATACAATTTAATTTTATGAATCTAATTCTAAGTTGTGATCCAATAATCTTGATTTTATTTGTAGAGCAATAACCTTCAAAGAGATTTACTTCCAGATGAGTTGTTTTTGACAACCCAACAATAGGAAAAATGGCACTTGGGTTGATAGTCTCGCAGACTCTACCTATGTATGTTCTTCATTTATGAAAATCCTTTATGCAAATTCTTTATATTACAAATCAACCAAAAAATAATATGATATCATTTATACCAACAGTCCTAGAAGAGCAATCTATTTATTATACATGTATTGGTGTAAGTTAGTATGTTATCTAAATCTTGATTTGTTTGTTTAATTTATTTTAGAAAGTTGATCATATATTACATTATTAATTTATTCCATTTATCAGGGAACATTTAAAAAAAAAAAAAAAATTGGACGAAGTACAAACACAACTTGACGAAACAAGTGAAGAAACTGTTAAAGTGGTAGGTGGAGGGACAATACTTAAGTTATGGACTGAATCTACAGGGGTGTGTATTGCTTACACAACATTCCCAGAATCCTTCTAATTCTATGATTTGGATGTCTTTAGAAGCGGAGAGGGCAGCTAAAATTAGACCTGAACAAATTGCTCAGGATGCAGTGGCTCAAGCTCAAGTGGCTACCGAGGTCAACGAAGAGGCTAGGGAGCGTTCAAAGATGTTAGAGAATGATTTTGATGCATTAAAGCAATTTTTTGGAGACAAATTGATGGTTTGCACCGTCAATCAGCTGGTGGATCATTTACTACGAGTCGTCCTCCTTCACAACCTCATTACGATCATAATTTGGACGACGTGTCGCTCGACGAGCCTTAACGTCATAGTTACGTTTACTTTTTGAAGTAATTGGTTGACAATTATGTATTAAGCAACTTTGTCGAAGTTGTTATTCGATACCATCTTGTTATTTTGTAGTTTAAAAACACATGATAATTTGTTAAGTGATTTAATACTCTGGTGCGTTTGTTTTGTTGACAATTCAATGACTTTTAATGTTTCTTAGCTTTCAATTATATTATAAAAAAAATAAAATTAAGCAGGGGCTAAAAAATTAAAAATAAAAACTAAATAAATTTGAATTTAGCGTCGACCACTCCGACGCTACATTATAAATAGATTTGACTCTTATTTTGATTTTAGCCTTAGTCAGCCGACGCTACATATTTTGTTGACTATTGTTTGTTGACGTTAGAGTCAACCCTCCGACGCAACTATTTTTCCCTAGTTGACATGTCAACCAGTATTTTTAGCGTCGGATGATTCAATTTTATAGATAGTGTCGGTGTAGCGTCGGCCTGGTTGACGCTAATATAGCGTCAAATGGTGTTTGGCAGACGCTAGTTATTAGCTTCGACTGTTTTAGCCTAGGCCCGATACCGACGCTAATTCGACGCTAAATCACCATTAGCGTTTACTTTTGGCCGACGCTATATTATGTTTTTCTAGTAGTGATAGCAACTATATAAAATTATAAGAAATCAATATTAAAATTACTAGTATCACAAAATAATTATTTGTAAAATAAATAATTAACATAAAATAACTCCCCCAAGGAAAGAAATGGAGCTTAAATTTGAGAGAAAAAGGGTTTGCTGCAAGTTGGTTGTGCATTAGTCTATTTTTTTGAAGGCAAATGGAGGGGTGCAGATAGCAGATATACATGTACAAGAGTAAAATAAGGTCTAGCACAATGTTGTCATGTCTGAAGCAGAAGTGGGGGTGTAATGAGCAACTATTTAGGAAAAAAAAAGTTACCGGCACTAATAGTCCAAATTAATATGAAGAAATAGAAAATAGTGGTATAGACAGTCGATCAAAAATTAATTTTCTACTATTTCTAAAAGACTTTAATAAATATATAATTTATTTTACTGATCCACACGAGAAACGTTTTCTACAAAATACTCATTTTAACTTAATATTATTTTTCCTTATCATAGATAAATCTAATTTTAATCAAAACTCTCATGCTCAAAATAATAACTATGATTATTACTATCTTTACAGAATAGTCGAAATGATAAAAAAAAATATAAAATCAATCATTTATATCAATTACTAAATCAATATAAATATGTTTAAAATCATAAAACCATAGCAACTATTACTTAAATTAAAGGAAATCAATATTAAGATTACTAATATCTCAAAATAATTATTTGTAAAATAAATAATGAACATAATATATATTTATCAATAATTAAATATAATTATGTGCACAGTAAACATCAGTCAAATATACAAGAAAATATCACATTAACTACGAACGCACATATACATGTAGAATCGCCTAAAGTCTTATTCTTTAAAATATGTACACTAAAATACTATTATTTATAGAAAAAATATATAAAACATATTATTTGTTATTTATATCACTTATTTAGTCAATAATATACAAGATTAGCGTATCATAGAAAACGCTCCTATAACGAAAACAAGTCACTAAATTTATCAAAATACGTTCAAAAATAATTTTCACAAAAATGGAGTTAAAACGACGAGTGAAAGTTGCATAAAAAGTCTCACCAACTCGTCGCAACACGGGAAGGGTCTGACGTCAACTTCAGCTAATAATACAAATGAGTAGTACATCTTGAAGATAAAAAATTGGTGCTAGTTTATTTGTAGATGACACACGTGGTGATTGGAATCGGCCTAAAATAACTCGGCCAAGGAAAGAAATGGAGCTTAAATTTGAGAGAAAAAGGGTTTGCTGCGAGTAGGCTGCGCATTAGTCTATTTTTTAAAAGACAAATTGTAAGACCCATAATTTTAAAGTGTACTTTACGTATTTTAGTGTATTTTTGGTATTGACATCGGAGGCTTTTTAGCCAAAGTTATTAATATGTTGGAGTTTATTTGACCAAAAAGATATTTTGATGTCCGATTAGAATTACTCGTCGATAAATAAATTAAATTAACTGCGGTGAATCCTTTATGAAAAATTTAATGCGTTATGGGTAAACTGGTAAATTTAATAAATATCTAGATTTGGAGATATTTGTTAAAAGTAATTAATATATATATATATATATATATATATATATATATATATAAAGAAAAGGAAAGAAAGGAATTATGAAGAAAAGAAATAGAAAGGAAAGAAAAAGGAAGAAAGGAAAGGAGAGAGAAAGAAACAAAGTATTTTCCCTTCTTCTTCCTCTGCCCGCGCGAACCCACCTTCTCCCTTTTTCTTCGTTCGTCGGTTTTGCTTCCTTTTTCGTTCTTTGACTTCAAGAATAGAAACCCAAGACTTGGTGGGTGATAGGACAAGGATTTCTCAACTTCACTCTTCCTCGTTGATTCGAAAACGAAGAAAAACGGTATTAGGGATTCAAACACAAACCTCCCCGTTTCACCTAGATCTAAGCTTTGTTTCAAGAAGTGATAGAAGGGAAGGTTGCTCACCTCCGTGCTACGGTGCTAGTGGACCAACTTTGGAAGCGGCGTTGCGAGCGGAAAATTTACCGGATTTACTCACGGTGCCGCAATCGCACGTTAAAGCTAAAGTGAAGGTAAGGGCTCCTTCCAAAATTTTAGTTTGCATTTAGGGACTTACCTGTGGTTGTGTGGAAAAGAATTTGGTTAGGGTTAAAGTAATGTTTCGTAGAAAATGAGTTTTAAACTCATTTATGTATGATTTGGAGTATATGAAACTTGTTGTGTTTGAGTGATGGATTGTATTGATTTGTGTCGTCGTATTCGGCGTGTTCATACTTGATGTTCGTTGATTGATGTGAGTTGGTGTGAAATATGGATTGAATTGGATATTATGTTTGAGTTTGTTTTGTGCGCAATTTAAAAACCATTAAGTTAAACGAGTATTAAGAATGGGGAATCTCTTAATGTCTTGTTACTTAATGTGTGTTTGTTTTGTGAAAATCGTTTAAGTTAAAAGAGTATTAAGAATGGGGAATCTCTTAATATTTCTGTTTGATTAATGTTTGTTTGAAAGTCGTTTAAGTTAAATGAGTATTAAGAATGGGGAATCTCTTAATATCTGCGTTTACTTAATGTCGTCGTGAAAATGAGTTTGTGGAGAAATGAATTGTTGTGCTTTGGTGTGAATTGTGTAATAAATTTGTGAATATGTTTGATTTTTGTCCGTGTTGGGATTGTCGAGTCAAGGTGATGCCATGTGATTTGTTGGTTCATCTTGTCTGTGTTAGGATTGTCGAGTCAAGGTGATGCCATGTTATTTGTTGGTTCATCTTGTTCGTGTTGGGATTGTCGAGCCAAGGTGATGCCATGTGATGTGTTGGTTCATCTTGTCTGCGTTGGGATTGTCGAGTCAAGGTGATGCCATGTGATTTGTTGGTTCATCTTGTCTGTGTTGGGATTATCGAGTCAAGGTGAAGCCATATGATTTGTTGGTTCATCTTGTCCGTGTTGGGATTGTCGAGTTAAGGTGATGCCATGTGATTTGTTGGTTCATCTTGTCCGTGTTGGGATTGTCGAGTCAAGGTGATACCATGTGATTTGTTGGTTCATCTTGTCTGTGTGGGTATTGCGTTGTAACCGTTAAGCGGTATGTTTTGAAATTGTGCGTAAGTGTGTTGGTTCAAGTTTATGATTGAGTGTTTTGAAACTTGAGATGTCATTGTGATTGTGTTGATTATGCTAAGTGTTACGTTTGGGAATTATGTGATAGCGTATTTGACTGCAAAACCATTTCGAAACTTAAGATGTCGTGGTAATTGTGTTATAATCGCTAAGTGTTTTGTTTTGGAGTTGTGTGTAAGTGTGATTGATTGCAAAACCATTTCGAAAACTCCAGATGTCGTGGTGATTGCGCTATAATTGCTAAGTTGATTGTTTGGATTTTGTGGGTAAGTGTTGATTGATTTTGAAACCCTTTGAAAAGCTGAAAAATGCTGAATTTTGTTGTTTTTCTGCTGTTGTCTGATGTGTATTCGAATACAGCAAGTTGTATTCGAATACAGACATGCTGTTTTTGCCACTGACTTACTGTGTAGTCGAATACAGACTGTTGTAGTCGAATACAGACATGCTGTTTTTTGCTGCTGAATGCTGAAATAGCCTTGTATTCGAATACAAAGATGCTGTAGTCGAATACAACAATGCTGTTTTGTTAAAAACTTCATTTTTCAACTTTGTTTATGCATGTTTGGCATATAGAAACCCTTTTAAGGTGCATGTTAAGTTGAAAGGTTATTTTGTGCATTTAAAAGCTTAAATGTTATGTGTTAACTGTTAATTTCGGTTGGTGACCCTTTACAACTATTGTGGAAATCTGGGCTTTGCCCTCAGATGAGAGCCAGGATGATCCTACCGGTTCGTACCCTACGGATGGAAATACTTTATTGGAGCTACGTTAGGAGGATCTCACGAGGCGCGTGGAGATCACTCAGGGTGTTTAGTTGTTTTGTCCAATGATCAGACTAGGTTGACAGAGGGAACAAATGTCTTTATTTGGGTTGCCTTTATTTTTAAACTGGAAGACTGTACCACTTTTGATATGTAAATATTTTGAATTCATATTTTGAGAACTTTTTCCGCTGCTTGTAAATGATAATGACTTAATTATTTATCCAATTGTATTACCTCATTTATTTCTCTGTTTTATTTTAATTTCTTTTGAAAAAAAAAAATACACCCTCGCTTTGAAAAACGGGGTGTTACACAAATGGAGGAGTGCAGATAACAGATGTACATGTACAAGAGTAAAATAAGGTCTAACACAATGTTGTCATGTCTGAAGTAGAAGTCAGGGTGTAATGAGCAACTATTTAGAAAAAAAAAGTTACAATCAGTAATAGTTCAAATTAATATGAAGAAATAGAAAATAGGGATATATAATTTATTAATTACAATCAGTAATAGTTCAAACTAATATTTCTAAAAGATTTTAATAGATATATAATTTATTTTACTGATCCACACGAGAAACGTTTTCTACAAAATACTCATTTTAACATAATATTATTTTTCCTTAACATAGATAAATATAATTTTTTTCAAAACTCTCACACTAAAAATAATAACTATAATTATTACTATAACATTTTTGAAAATAATCACATAAAAATACATTATCTTTACAGAATAGTCGAAATGATAAAAAAAATAATATCAATCATTTATATTAATTACTAAATCAAAATAAATATGTATAAAATCATAACACCATAGCAACTATATAAAATTAAAGAGAATCAATAATAAGATTACTAATATCTCAAAATAATTAACATAATATATATTTATGAATAGTTAAATATAATTATGTGCACAGTAAACATCAGTCAAATATACAAGAAAATATCACATTAACTACAAACGCAGATATACATGTAGAATCGCCTAAAATATTATTCTTTAAAATATGTAGACTAAAATACTATTATTTATAGAAAAAATTTATAAAACATATTATTTGTTATAGATATCACTTATTTAATCAATAATATACAAGATTATCATATCATACAAAACGCTCCTATAATGAAAAACTAGTCACTAAATTTATCAAATTACATTCTAAAATAATTTTCACAATAAATTAATTATTTAAAATTCCATTTCATTAATTGGGGTGTTACATACTCGATTTCTCAGGTGTGAGACATATGAAAGACACTAGACAACGAGTAAGGTGGGTTAAATGTCAATTGAGTGCAGGTGTGCTCTTGCTCGCATGGCTCATTCACTAATCCTTCATTGATGGTCTAAGAAGATATGGTAAATACAACCATAATTAATTAACATAAATTCAAATTTTTGAAACATACGTCAAACTTAACAATATCAATGTTTTCTAATTATGCTATGACTTAAAGACTCAATAAAACAATTTTAATCCTTGCACTTATGGTAATATATAACGGTTACGTTTCTCAATCAAAGTATAGCTATATAGAAAACAAAATTGTTACTACTAATATCATATAATCGCATCAATGGACAGCAATTGTTGTCCAGTCTGTTTTTTT
>JBBPBR010000001.1:23986522-23997435 GCA_037974775.1 Cicer pinnatifidum | reverse complement strand
TTGCATTGTTTTCTTTTTTTCCCTTTTTTGATTGTTGATGGGAATTACATAATTGTTAAAAATATTTTAAATAAAATGTAAAGTCGAAAAAAAGAAATTACATTAAATGTTGGTATCCTATTTATTATAAGGGGTACTAAATTTTATTTTTTTTAATAAATAAAATATTTGAAATGAAGGGTAAAATTAGAATAAAAATGCTACCCAAAAAGTTTGTATTCATTTTACGTATATAGTTATAGAAGTAAATTCTTTTATTAGTTTGACTGAATCATAATATCATAAATTATAAAGTTTAAATTTAGGGTACAAATCAAAGAAAAAAATACACTAAAAGGTAGTATTTATTTTATTTATAGTTTAAGAAGATATGCACTTGCCACTATTGGTTGATTATGCATTTGATGATCAAATATGTAATAAATTCCTTGTATAAAAACTGAAGCAAAAGTTTATAAACATTAAAAAAATATAAACCGGTTTGGTCAAACAAAAACGAATATTTCTATAGCAATTAAATAATTACAAACGAAATTGGTAATAAATATTTTAATTTAAATTCTTTGAAATGCCATTATTTAAATGCCGTTTCATTAGTCATTTTAAACATCTTATCACAAATTGTTTCTTGACAACCTTTCAAATCAGAATGGCAACACACATCCATCGTCTCCTATTTACCTTTTTAATTGTATGCCTTGCTTCAGTTATAGTATCAGGTAACAAACTAGTTCCTTACCTCAATAATGTTACATTTTGAAGAACATATATGGATTGCAAAAAATTAGAGTTGTGTTTCATTTGCCTTTTTATAATTTATGTTTTTGGATTTAATTTTTATATAAAAAAGTGTTTATGTTTGAAATGCAAACAAATTTTTTAGAATGTAATTATATTTCTAATGAAGCTTCATTTATTGTATTAGAAGCCGCAACTGTGAAAATTCCACCAGGCTGCTTTCTTTATGACCAGTGTGCAGATACTGATGTATTTTGTGACCATTTATGTCATATAACATTGGGCAGACCTAAAGGTGGTTATTGCAATCGAGACTTGGGCGTGTGTTGTTGTCGGTAGTAGAGGTTATAGAGACTTTTGTGTTATAACTCTACTTCCTTTATATATTTTACAAAATAAATCACTGGAAAGAGTCTTTATGATTAAATTCAACATTTGAGTTGTCCACGAGGTGTCGAGGGTTAGTGATAACAACTTCACTCTCAAAACTCGAAAAATAGAGTTCAAATCCAAAGATAGACAATTCTAAAACGGTCATTAGTAGCACCATTATTAATAATAATAGTTTTATTTCCTTTAATATTTTAAAATATTAACATTAGAGTTTTTTGATTTCTCAAATATTAAACACAAATTGCACAAATTTTTATATATTATTATAAATTACTCTCGCGTTACTAGACATATACAGTTATAAATTGATTACTAGAATCACTTTAATTAATTAAAGTTACTCTCTTATCAATTATTAAAAAAAATAATCGACTCTTTCCATTTTTAGAAATAATAAAATATTTGTGGTTCAAGTTTTAAGAATTAATTAAAATTTCATGAAGTGTTCGGTTCTTTGTTGATTTGCTACTTGAAGAAGGGAGTGTGAATATGGTGTATTTCTTCGGGTATTGAATCTCTTGAAATCCATAGTTTCCTATTTTTACCACTTCTAACCGTCTAGTCATAACATCAATTGAGAGAATGAAAGGCGAGAGATGCATGCAAAATTGTGTTGAGAGGTAGGAGAATTAATGTTTTCCTATGTCTCTCTATTTTTTATTGTATCAATGAGGAAGCGGAAAATAAAAAAAATTAGTTTTAACTTATTGACTTGGTATATAAATTGATGAGTTTTAGTGTTAAATTGTATAGTTTGTCCTGCAGTAATAATTATCCTCCCAACCTATCCTTTCTATTGTAAAATTTTTATAAGAATCTGTTTTATTAATTAAATATTGGTTTAGATAATTAATCTAATGTTACAATTATTTTATGATTAATTTTCTTTATATGTGTTTTCTATAATGTGTTAATCGATATCTATTTGAATAATTTAGTAATGTAAATAATAAATATTATAATTTATTATTTTATATATTTTTCTAAAAATAATAGTATTTTAGTGTAAATATTTTAGAGAATAAAATTTCGGCGATGGATATGTGAGTTGGTTTTTAATGTGATATTTTAGAGCTTGTGTTTACTATGTTCATGCTAAGTATTGGAATGCTTACCTATTATTCTTGTTAATTATTAACTACTTGCCTATTCTTGTTTGTGGATTAATTTGAATGGATGACATGATTGAGTTAATTATCTTTTGATTGGACTTTTGTTTCTAACTTTGATTATTTGATCTTTTGTTATATATATAATTAAGATTTTTTTTTTGATTGACCTCCTATACGTTTGAAATTATTAATTTAATCGAGTTAATACTAATCGACTAATAGACCTTGTCTTTAAGATCATTATTAAAGTTTTGATCTTGTTAATTAAATCAGTTTAGAACGTTAGTAGTAGTTTTGAAATATTAAGAAATTCATATTATTAATAATAATAATCCTTGAATATTAGAGATTGCTAGACCTTAGAATAATTATAAAAAAAATGACATTTTAAAGGAATTAATGTGTACATAGACTAATATTTATTTTACAGATTTTATTTCTTTATACAATTGCATTTTTATTAGGTACCCAATTTTTAAGATTAGGGTTTACGGTTTAAGGTATAAATTTTGTTACAAAAATGCTTAAAAGTGTACGTCCAGTGCCAACATGCTTTCCTGATAACTATTATCAAGCAACACAATTGGTATCAAAGTTAGGATTGAAGGTTGAGAAGATTGACTGTTGTAAGAAAGGATGTATGTTATATTACAAGGATGATAACAAGTTATTTGAGTGCAAAATTTTTCATTCTCCTAGTCTCCGAGTTTCATTCGACGTAGGACTGGTATGGGAAAATACAAAGATGTTCCAGCAAAAAGAATGTTTTATTTCCCTATCATTCCTAGATTACAAAGATTGTATCCATCAATAGAGTTTGCAGCTGAAATGAGATGGCATCACGAGAATAAAGAGTTCAAACGTCCTTTGCCATCCGCCTGATGGAAAAGAGGGGAAACATTTTGACGATGTATATCTTGACTTTGCTAGTGACCCCAGAAATGTATGGTTGGGTCTATGTTTAGATGAATATACTCCCTATATTCAAGCGTCTACTTCTCCATACTCTTGTTGGCCAGTTATACTCATTCCATACAATATTCCCCCTGAAATGTGCATGACCAAACCATACTTATTTTTGACTTGTATGGAAGACACAAAAGTTTTCACTTTGAAATATGGCGGTAAGAATTCTTGGTTTGATTGTCATCGTCGATTCTTGCTAGCTAATCACTCTTTTAGAAGAAGTAAAAGAAGTTTTACAAAAAATATGGATGAGAAAGACGGTCAACCTTACATTTACACAGGGCAAGAGGTTTTGGAGGTGGTGAGTAATTTTCCAAAAGTGACTGAAATTGGTTGGAAAAAGAAATTGAACGGGTATGGATGGATCATAATTGGAAAAAACGAACTATTTTTTTTGGATCTTCCATATTGGAAGGATATCTTGTTAAGGCACAACCTCGATGTGATACACATAGAGAAAAATGTCTTTGATACTATATTTAACACTGTTATGAATATTAAAGGTAAAACAAAGGATAATGAAAAGGCGAGGAAAGACTTGTCTTTATTATACTTTCGCGGGGACTTGGAGATGCAAGTCTTACCTAATGGAAAGATGGGTAAAGCAAAGGCAAACTACACTTTGACATCATCTGATGCCAAGTTGTTTTGTAAATGGCTTAAGGAATTGAGAATGCCTTATGGCTATGCTTTAAACCTTGCTAAGTATGCCGATGTTGAGAAGGGTACGATACATAGGATGAAGAGCCATGACTGTCATGTTTTCATGGAATGTTTACTCCCAATTGCATTTCATTCCTTGCTAGAATTTGTTTGGAAACCATTAATCGAGCTAAGTTGATTCTTCAAGGATCTTTGTTGCAATACATTGAGGTCGGACGACTTAGTTAAGTTGAATGATAACATTCCAATTATCTTATGCAAGTTAGAAAAGATTTTTCCACCAGGTTTCTTCGACTCAATGGAGCATCTTCCAATCCATCTTGCCAATGAAGCAATGTTAGGTGGTCCACTACATTACCGGTGGATGTATCCATTTGAAAGGTAACTTTTGTGGTTGATTTTTTAGCAAATTACATGTTTATTATAATTTACTAAAAAGACATTTAATGATTAAATGTGCAGATGTATGGGAGTCTTAAAGCAAGCAGTGAAAAACAAAGCTAGGGTTGAAGGCTCCATATGTGCCGACTATATACAACGTGAGACAACTTACTTTTGTTCTCATTATTTCAAGCCATTCAATTTGTTGCCAAGCACAAATTTAAGTAATAATCGTGATTTAGAATTTGGTGATTTTCAACCTTCACTATCCATCTTGTTGAAACGAGGTCGACCTAGTGGGAAGTCTGGAACACATTGTCTAACAGATAACGAATGGAAATCTGATCAAGTACACGTCTTGATTAATTGTGATGAAATCAAACCATATCTTGAGTAAGTGTTCATCATAACGCGTGGAAAATTATATTGACGCAAACCATAATACATATTTACTTATGAACTATGTGATTGTTGACAGCATATTCTTGGAGGATCACTCAATAATTGAAGAAGACGCATCTAGACGTATACATGCAGAGTTTCCCATACGGCTGAAAACATATGGAAATAAGGAGGCAAATGAAGTGACCAACAAAGACATAACAGCCCTATCTCGTGGTCCTTCATCAATGGAAATATCTTGGAACGTTTATTTTGTTAACGGGTACACGTTTCACACTAAGGCCTACAACATTAATAAAAAGACAATCAATAGTGGGGTGCATGTAAGGGGTCTTACTAAAGGAGGAGAAGATGATTACTATGGCACGATCAACTATATCATAGAACTAGATTACTTTGGTCTGAAGGGCAAGGTTGCATTAGTTTATTGTGAATGGTTTGATCCAAAAAAAAATAGGGGTACAAAGATTCATCCACAATATCAAATTGTTGATATTAAGAAGGATAAACGTTATCGTCTTTATGATCCTTTCATCCTGGTGCAAAAAGCAAGATAAGTGTATTATGTCCCCTATCCAGAAATGTGTAGAGATAAGCGTGGATAGTGTGTGGAAATTACCACAAAACCAAGGGGTCACGTGGAGATTGACAACACAAAGGATGAAATGCCTTATTAGTCTGATGGGATGTCACATGTTTTACCAATTGCAGAAATAGGAATCAATATCTTGTTTTCGTGAAAACTCACAAGTAGATGTGTTCAAAGAGATTTTTGATTGAAGATTGTAGTGAAGGGAGAAAGAATAATGATCGAACATATTACAATAGTATTTTGTATTGCACAATATTATAGTTTATTTTATGTATTTTGTATTGCACTGTTTATTTTGTACTTAAGCAACTTGTTGATTCTGATAAATTGTTTACTTTGTGTAATTTGTATTTTGATAAATTGTTTACTTAAGCAACTTGTATTTTGATAAATTGCATTATGTATTTTGTATTGCATTGTTCATTTGGTATTTAAGTGACATTTTATATTTACTCTTTTTTACTTTATGACAACAGATGACTAAAAAAGGTGGCGGTGATAAAGGAAAAGCCCATCCTACTAAGGGTAAACAAAAGATGTTGCGACCGGGTAAACTTAATGAGCAGCGGGATGTCATACGTCGCAACTTGTCTACCACTAGGCCACTTCATCGCACCTGACACCATCTCCCATCCATGCCTCAACCCCTAAAGTATTTGTCTTTATGCTGACTCTAGGTTTAAGTATTCATACCATGGGTGCCTCTTCACAACATTCACCACATGAGACTTTGATATAGAAGAATGTGAAACAAACTTCCGATGATCATGAGGATAGGGTGGAAATTGGGGACCACAACCAAGAGGATGAGGAGGTGGGTCAAGGGATCGTTCCTCCTATTGTGCCTGTGAGGGATGATAATGGAAAAGTCATTATACGACCTTATGGTAAAAAGTTACAACAATTTTTTATGTTCTTAATACTAGAAGCATAAGTATAGACACACATTATTTACTTAATACTTTATTTCTTCCATACATTAATTCAGACTCACTCCTAGCAACGTAGTTGCATGTGCCATTAGGTATGCCATACAAAAACAATTGCGTGAGCCTATCTATGGTTGGAGTGCAACCACTGACATAATTAGACAAGATGGGTTTGAAAAGTTTGCGGTAAGTCGTTGAATATAATTATATGTTCAATTCATTTTTATAGAATATATAGGGAGAATTGTGTAATCTGTTTTGTTGATAGTAGTTAGTACATATATACTTTTTGTTATATAAAGGAGAAGGTGTCGTGGGATCTTTGTCATAATTATCTTGTGAAACGTCTGTTTGAACAAAAAGCCACTAAAAGACTATCAGATATCCTTACAAAGGTGAGAAAGAAAGGGACTCGACCTAGTTGGATAGGTGTGGAAGCTTGGACTAATCTTCAAGCATATTGGGAAGGTACATCATTCAAGAATATCTCCAACCAAAGTAAGACCAATCGAGCTTCAGCAAGAGGCGGGGCTGTCCACACCTCAGGCCGCAAGGCTCATATTGATGTTACGATTGAGCTCGTATGTATTAAATTTACATTAACATAAAATTAATACAATTTAATGTTATGAATCTAATTCTGAGTTGTGATCCAATAATCTTGATTTTATTTGCAGAGCAATAACCTTCAAAGAGATTTACTTCCAGATGAGTTGTTTTTGACAACCCAACAATAGGAAAAATGGCACTTGGGTAGATAGTCTCGCAAACTCTACCTATGTATGTTCTTCATTTATGTAAATTCTTTATGCAAATTCTTTATATTACAAATCAACCAAAAAATAATATGATATCATTTATACCAACAGTCCTAGAAGAGCAATCTATTTATTATACATGTATTGGTGTAAGTTAGTATGTTATCTATATCTTGATTTGTTTGTTTAATTTATTTTAGAAAGTTGATCATATATTACATTATTAATTTATTCCATTTATCAGGGAACATTTAAAAAAAAAAAATTGGACGAAGTACAAACACAACTTGACGAAACAAGTGAAGAAACTGTTAAAGTGGTAGATGGAGGGACAATACTTAAGTTATGGACTGAATCTACAGGGGGTCGCACTCGTGGTCGATTTTATGGTACAAGAGACTTGTCTATTAAGGTCTGACAGGGGTGTGTATCGCTTACACAACATTCCCAGAATCCTTCTAATTCTATGATTGGGATGTCTTTAGAAGCGGAGAGGGCAGCTAAAATTAGAGCTGAACAAATTGCTCAGGACGCATTGCCTCAAGCTCAAGTGGCTACCAAGGTCGCCGAAGAGGCTAGGGAGCGTTCAAAGAAGTTAGAGAATGATTTTGATGCATTAAAGCAATGTTTTGGAGACAAATTGATGGTATGCACCGTCAATCAGCTGGTGGATCATTTACTGTGAGTCATCCTCATTCACAACCTCATTACGATCATAATTCGGACGACGTGTCGCTGGACGAGCCTTAATGTCATAGTTACGTTTTCTTTTTGAAGTAATAAATTTGTTATTCAATACTATCTTGTTATTTTGTAGTTTCAAAACACATTATAATTTGTTAAGTGATTTATTACTCTGGTGCGTTTGTTTTGTTGACAATTCAATGACTTTTAATGTTTCTTAGCCTTCAATTATATTAAAAAAAAAAATTAAGCAGGGGCTAAAAAATTAAAAATAAAAACTAAATAAATTTGAGCTTAGCGTCGACCATTCCGACGCTACATTATAAATAGATTTGACTCTTATTTTGATTTTAGCCTTAGTCAGCCGACGCTACATATTTTGTTGACTATTGTTTGTTGACGTTAGAGTCAACCCTCTGACGCAACTATTTTTCCCTAGTTGACGTGTCAACCAGCATTTTTAGTGTCAGATGATTCAATTTTATTGATAGTGTCGGTGTAGCGTCGGCCTGGCTGACGCTAAAATAGCGTCAAATGGTGTTTGGCAGACGCTAGTCATTAGCTTCGACTGCTTCAGCTTAGGCCCGACACCAACGCTAATTCGACACTAAATCACCATTAGCGTTTGCTTTTGGCCGACGCTATATTATGTTTTTCTAGTAGTGATAGCATCTATATAAAATTAAAAGAAATCAATATTAAAATTACTAATATCTCAAAATAATTATTTATAAAATAAATAATTAACATAAAATATCTCGCCCAAGGAAAGAAATGGAGCTTAAATTTTAGAGAAAAAGGGTTTGCTGCGAGTTGGCTGTGGATTAGTCTATTTTTTTAAAGGCAAATGGAGGGGTGCAGATAGCAGATGTACATGTACAAGAGTAAAATAAGGTCTAGCACAATGTTGTCATGTCTGAAGCAGAAGTGGGGGTATAATGAGCAACTATTTAGGAAAAAAAAAAGTTACCATCAGTAATAGTCCAAATTAATATGAAGAAATAGAAAATAATGGTATAGACAGTCGATCAAAAAATAATTTTCTACTATTTCTAAAAGACTTTAATAAATATATAATTTATTTTACTGATCCACACGAGAAACGTTTTCTACAAAATACTCATTTTAACATAATATTATTTTTCCTTATCATAGATAAATCTAATTTTAATCAAAACTCTAATGCTCAAAATAATAATTATAATTATTACTAAAACATTTTTGAAAATAATCACATAAAAATACATTATCTTTACACAATAGTCGAAATGATAAAAAAAATCAATATAAATATGTTTAAAATCATAAAACCATAGCAACTATTACTTAAATTAAAGAAAATAAATATTAAGATTACTAATATCTCAAAATAATTATTTGTAAAATAAATAATGAACATTATATATATTTATCAATAATTAAATTTAATTATGTGCACAGTAAACATCAATCAAATATACAAGAAAATATCACATTAACTACGAACGCACATATACATGTAGAATCGCATAAAGTCATATTCTTTTAAATATGTACACTAAAATACTATTATTTATAGCAAAAATATATAAAACATATTATTTGTTATTTATATCACTTATTTAGTCAATAATATACAAGATTAGCATATCATAGAAAACGATCCTATAACGAAAACAAGTCACTAAATTTATCAAAATACATTCTAAAATAATTTTCACAAAAATGGAGTTATAACGACGAGTGAAAGTTGCATAAAAAGTCTCACCAACTCGTCGCAGCACGGGAAGGGTCCGACGTCAACTTCAGCTAATAATACAAATGAGTAGTACATCTTGAAGATCAAAAATTGATGCTAGTTTATTTGTAGATAACACGTGTGGTGATTGGAATCGGCCTAAAATAACTCGGCCAACGAAAGAAATGGAGCTTAAATTTGAGAGAAAAAGGGTTTGCTGTGAGTAGGCTGCGCATTAGTCTATTTTTTAAAAGACAAATGGAGGAGTGCAGATAACAGATGTACATGTACAAGAGTAAAATAAGGTCTAACACAATGTTGTCATATCTGAAGCAGAAGTCGGGGTTTAATGAGCAACTATTTAGGGAAAAAAAAGTTACAATCAGTAATAGTTCAAATTAATATGAAGAAATAGAAAATAGGGGTATAGACAGTCGATCAAAACTTGATTTTCTAATATTTCTAAAAGATTTTAATAGATATATAATTTATTTTACTGATCCACACGAGAAACGTTTTCTACAAAATACTCATTTTATCATAATATTATTTTTCATTAACATAGATAAATCTAATTTTATTCAAAACTCTCACGCTCAAAATAATAACTATAATTATTACTATAACATTTTTGAAAATAATCACATAAAAATACATTATCTTTACAGAATAGTCAAAATGATAAAAAAAAAAATCAATCATTTATATTAATTACTAAATCAAAATAAATATGTATAAAATCATAACAGCATAGCAACTATATAAAATTAAAGAAAATCAATAATAAGATTACTAATATCTCAAAATAATTAACATAATATATATTTATCAATAGTTAAATATAATTATGTGCACAGTAAACATCAGTCAAATATACAAGAAAATATCACATTAACTAAAAACGCAGATATACATGTAGAATCGCCTAAAATATTATTCTTTAAAATATGTACACTAAAATACTATTATTTATAGAAAAAATATATAAAACATATTATTTGTTATTTATATCACTTATTTAGTCAATAATATACAAGATTAGCATATCATAGAAAACGCTCCTATAAAAAAAAAACTAGACACTAAATTTATCAAAATACATTCTAAAATAATTTTCACAATAAATTAATTATTTAAAATTCCATTTCATTAATTGGGGTGTTACATACTCGATTTCTCATGTGTGAGACATATGAAAGATAAGGTGGGTTAAATGTCAATTAAGTGCAGGTGTGCTCTTGCTTGCATGGCCCATTCACTAGTCCTTCATTTTTTGTCTAAGAAGATATGGTAAATACAACCATAATTAATTCATATAAATTTAAATTTTTGAAACTTACGTCAAACTTAACAATATCAATGTTTTTTAATTATGCTATGACATAAAGACTCAATAAAAGAATTTTAACCCTTGCACCTATGGTAATATATAACGGTTACGTTTCTCAATCAAATTATAGCTATATAGAAAATAAAATTGTTACTACTAATATCATATAATCGCATCAATTGACAGCAATTGTTGTCCAGTCTGTTTTTTTTTTTTAGCTTTGCATTGTTTCCTCTTTTTTCCACTCT
>JBBPBR010000001.1:23958268-23980819 GCA_037974775.1 Cicer pinnatifidum | reverse complement strand
TATTTGATCTTTTGTTATATATATAATTAAGATTTTTTTTTGATTGACCTCCTATATGTTTGAAATTATTAATTTAATCGAGTTAATACTAATCGACTGATAGACCTTGTCTTTAAGATCATTATTAAAGTTTTGATCTTGGTAATTAAATCAATTTAGAACGTTAGTAGTAGTTTTGAAATATTAAGAAATTTATATTATTAATAATAATAATAATTCTTGAATATTAGAGATTGCTAGACCTTAGAATAATTAAAAAAAAATGACATTTTGAAGGAATTAATGTTAACTTATTTTGTAAAATGAAAATAATTTTTGTTTGAATCACTCTTGATTATTTTAAAGAATTTAAACTGAGTTGAGTTTTTGTTGATTTATAAAATAACAATAATTCTACACCACTAATTTTATTTAATGTTTAAAATAGCTGAAAATTTTCACCATATTTTCTTATTTGTTGTTTATAAGAAAATCAACAAGAGTTCTTGTTATGTTGGTTTAGAGGAACTGGTGTGAGTATTGAATCGTGAGGGTGTTGGGTTATTTGTTTGAAATGATTGATTTTGATATTATGAACTCGTTAGAGTTTAGCTTGATGTTAGATTTTAAGAACTTATTACTGATTTATAAGTACTAATAATAAAAACGGGGTCAAGATAAAATTCTACTAATTGAGAAACAGAAAGATAACAGAAGAAGAAACAAAAAAAAAACAAAGTTTTCTCAAGAACTATCTCAATGGTGAAACTCTTTTTGAAAATTTATCTAAATTTTAGATTCTATAATCAATGTATTTTATGAGTATAATGTTTTTTTGAGCAGAATTGTAGTTGTCATATTACTATTGTCGAAATATATATTTGAGTTTCATATGAGATGGTGAAGTGTTGTTTGTACATCTTTACTGTTATATGAATTAACCTAACAAAATGATATGCATCACGTAGATTGATATGTGTAGAGTGCATCATGTAGATTAGTATGTGTACATAGACTAATATTTATTTTACAAATTTTATTTCTTTATACAATTGCATTTTTATTAGGTACCCAATTTTTAAGATTATGGTTTACGGTTTAAGGTATAAATTTTGTTACAAAAATGCTTAAAAGTGTATGTCCAGTGCCAACATGCTTTCCTGATAACTATTATCAAGCAACACAATTGGTATCAAAGTTAGGATTGAAGGTTGAGAAGATTGACTGTTGTAAGAAAGGATGTATGTTATATTACAAGGATGATAACAAGTTATCTGAGTGCAAAACTTTTCATTCTCCTAGTTGTTAGACATAAGTCAATTTTTGATATTATTGACAAACATACATCATGTGATAAATCTAACATTTTAAACTGAGAAAAATTTCAGGAACAACAACTCAACCCTACAAACTTGAGACAATAGCTTGGAACTCAAGGAATCAACAAAATTTGGAAAATTAACTGAGTAAATCGATTAGATAAATCGATTTTGTAATTGGGTTGTTTGTATTTGTAAAATCTGTGATTAGGAAATCGATTAGACAAATCGATTTGCACATTTACTGAAAATTAAGTGTGCAAGTCAGTAGCATGCCATTTTGCAGGCTAATCGATTTGGCAAATCGATTGTTCCAATCACAAGACTATTTTGTTTGTTTAAATCAATTGAAACAATCGATTGTGAAAGTTACATAGCCAAGCCATTTATTTACTAATCGATTAGGCAAATCGATTGCACAAAATAAGTTTCAAAATGAACTTGGTCTGGGACAAACACAATCGATTGACACAATCCATTGAACTATTCTTTTTGTAACAAGTTTGGCATCAATCGATTTGGTAAATCGATTGAATGACCCAACTGATAAACTGTTCTTCAGACTTAATCCCATAATCGATTAGGCACATCGATTAACTTGATTAAGCTAACTCTCTGTAATTAGCCAAATCGATTAGGCAAATCGATTGGGTGAAAATCACTGAGTCCCTGTGACTAGTGAAATCGATTGGCCAAATCGATTGGTACAAATGTTTTAGTAACAGAGAAGACTTAGCACATGGCCAAATCGATTATGTAAATATCTGAATCGACTGAGTAAATCGATTGTTTTGATCTCGTTGTTGGAATAAAACATCCCAAATCGATTATGCAAATCGATTCATATATGAACTGGTATTCATTTCTGAAGAATGCATTAAAATAATCGATTAGGTAAATCGATTAGTTTATGTAGTTTCAAGATTCAAGAAAAAGAAAATTCGCGAAATCGATTGGGTAAATCGATTGAGCTTGCTTTATAACTTTAATGAATCGATTGGGCAAATCGATTCATCTGATGGTTTTTCTGAAATTATATAAATTGTTTTCATTCTCTTCTTCTCATAACAACTAACACAATTGATACAACATTCTAATATCTCGTTCTCACATTGAAATAACATTTAACATTGCTTTTTCAGATTTGAACATTCATCCTTCGTGATCAACAAAGACTGAAAAAGATTGCAAAGAGAAAGACAATTAGAGAAGAAGCTTGCTCAAGAAATTTTGTATATTTCTGTTTTAGACATTCTATAAACAAATTCTGTAATCAAATAACATTGAGAAATCTAGTTGTAACTGGTAGTGATCTTCTGTGTTGAGGGATATCATCAAGAAGACACTTGACTGAAATCTTAGAAGAGTTTATAGGAGATAAACACTGGGATTTAGGGAGATAAGAATAGAATAGGAAGAGTGGTTTATGATTGATAAGCGAGGAGCTGGAACATCTGTAAATCGACTCTGCGATATTCTATTGGAAAAGGCTAAGATCGGATTTGATCTTAGGACTGGACGTAGGCCGTCTTGCAGGCGGCTGAACCAATATAAAAATTACTGTGTACATTTTCCTTCCCTTATCTCTTTTATTTCTGCATTGCTTATTTGATTGATCTTGATTGCATGCAATAATAAAATTCTGTGTTAAACGACATTACATGAATTGTTATTTTGGCATGCTTGTATATGAATCAATCTGTTGAACATTGATTGTTTCTGCTGCACTCTCTATTACACAATATCTGTTATTGTTAGTATTCTTGTAGGATTGATAATTGGGACCTTGGTTAATCTTGCGTTTGATAAATCTTTGAATTTAGCAAACTGTTTAGCATTTTGTTAGAGTAGGCATTATTCTGCATTATTCTGCAAAATCTGAGGTCATACCCCCCATCAATTGGTATCAGAGCCTACTTTTTTTTAGAGTAACTTTCATAAAAAGACCATGACCTCAGAATTCCTAGGAGAGGGTGCTTCATTGGCTAGGCCCCCTGCCTTTAACGGAGCCGCCTATATGTACTGGAAACATAGGATGTTGATTTTCCTAGAGGTTGCTAGCATAGACATATTAGATGCGGTTTTAGAAGGACCATATGTGCCAACAATAGCTGGCACTGGTGAAACTTCTATCTTGAAACCCAGATCAGACTGGTCTGATGATGATAAGAAGAAGGTAGGTTATAACGCTAAAGCCAAGAATTGAGATGGCATCACAAGAATAAAGAGTTCAAACGTCCTTTGCCATCCGTCTGATGGAAAAGCGTGGAAACATTTTGATGATGTATATCTTGACTTTGCTAGTGACCCCGAAATGTAAGGTTGGGTCTATGTTTAGATGAATATACTCCCTATATTCAAGCGTCTACTTCTCCATACTCTTGTTGGCCAGTTATACTCATTCCATACAATATTCCCCCTGAAATGTGCATGACCAAACCATACTTATTTTTTACTTGTCTCATACTTGAACCTTCTAATCCCAAACAAAATATAGATGTCTACTTGCAACCATTGATTGATGATTTGCAACGATTGTGGTCCAACGAAATTTTGACCAATGATATATCCACAAAACAAAATTTTATCATGAAAGCATGCTTGATGTGGAACACAAGGTAAGTTGGCAGGTCCTCAGGTAAGACACAAAAGTTTTCACTTTGAAATATGGCGGTAAGAATTCTTGGTTTGATTGTCATCGTCGATTCTTGCTAGCTAATCACTCTTTTAGAAGAAGTAAAATAAGTTTTACAAAAAATAGGGATGAGAAAGACGGTCAACCTTACATTTACACAGGGCAAGAGGTTTTGGAGGTGGTGAGTAATTTTCCAAAAGTGACTGAAATTGGTTGGAAAAAGAAATTGAACGGGTATGGATGGATCATAATTGGAAAAAACGAACTATTTTTTTTGGATCTTCCATATTGGAAAGATATCTTGTTAAGGCACAACCTCGATGTGATGCACATAGAGAAAATTTTTTTGATAATATATTTAACACTGTTATCAATATTAAAGGTAAAACAAAGGATAATGAAAAGGCGAGAAAAGACTTGTCTTTATTATACTTTCGCGGGGACTTGGAGATGCAAGTCTTACCTAACGGAAAGATGGGTAAAGCAAAGGCAAACTAAACTTTGACATCATCTAATGCCAAGTTGTTTTGTAAATGGCTTAAGGAATTGAGAATGCCTTATGGCTATGCTTTAAACCTTGCTAAGTGTGCCAATGTTGAGAAGGGTACGATACATAGGATGAAGAGCCATGACTGTCATGTTTTCATGGAATGTTTACTCTCAATTGCATTTCATTCCTTGCTAGAATTTGTTTAGAAACCATTAACCGAGCTAAGTCGATTCTTCAAGGATCTTTGTTGCAATACATTGAGGTCGGACGACTTAGTTAAGTTGAATGATAACATTCCAATTATCTTATGCAAGTTAGAAAAGATTTTTCCACCAGGTTTCTTCGACTCAATGGAGCATCTTCCAATCCATCTTTCCAATGAAGCAATGTTAGGTGGTCCACTACATTACCTGTGGATGTATCCATTTGAAAGGTAACTTTTGTGGTTGATTTTTTTAGCAAATTACATGTTTATTATAAGTTACTTAATAGACATTTAATGATTAAATATGCAGATGTATGGGAGTCTTAAAGCAAGCAGTGAAAAACAAAGCTAGGGTTGAAGGCTCCATATGTGCCGACTATATACAACGTGAGACAACTTATTTTTGTTCTCATTATTTCAAGTCATTCAATTTGTTGCTAAGCACAAATTTAAGTAATAATCGTGATTTAGAATTTGGTGATTTTCAACCTTCACTATCCATCTTGTTGAAACGAGGTCGACCAAGTGGGAAGTCTGGAACACATTATCTAACAGATAACGAATGGAAATCTGATCAAGTACACGTCTTGATTAATTGTGATGAAATCAAACCATATCTTGAGTAAGTGTTCATCATAACGCGTGGAAAATTATATTGATGCAAACCATAATACATATTTACTTATGAACTATGTGATTGTTGACAGCATATTCTTGGAGGATCAATCAATAATTGAAGAAAACGCATCTAGACGTATACATGTAGAGTTTCCCATACGACTGAAAACATATGGAAATAAGCAGGCAAAAATGAAGTGACCAACAAAGACATAACAGCCCTATCTCGTGGTCCTTCATCAATGGAAATATCTTGGAACATTTATTTTGTTAACGGGTACACGTTTCACACTAAGACCTACAACATTAATAAAAAGACAATCAATAGTGGGGTGCATGTAAGGGGTCTTACTAAAGGAGGAGAAGATGATTACTATGGCACGATCAACTATATCATAGAACTAGATTACTTTGGTCTGAAGGACAAGGTTGCATTAATTTATTGTGAATGGTTTGATCCAACAAAAAATAGGGGTACAAAGATTCATCCACAATATCAAATTGTTGATATTAAGATGGATAAGCGTTATCGTCTTTATGATCCTTTCATCCGGGTGCAAAAAGCAAGATAAGTGTATTATGTCCCCTATCCAGAAATGTGTAGAGATAAGCGTGGATGGTGTGTGGAAATTACCAGAAAACCAAGGGGTCACGTGGAGATAGACAACACAAAGGATGAAATGCCTTATCAGTCTGATGGGATGTCACATGTTTTACCAATTGCAGAAATATAATCAATATCTTGTTTCTGTGACAACTCACAAGTTGATGTGTTCGAAGAGATTTTTTATTGAAGATTATATTGAAGGGAGAAACGATAATGATCGAACATATTACAATAGTATTTTGTATTGCACAATATTATAGTTTATTTTATGTATTTTGTATTGCACTGTTTATTTTGTACTTAAGCAACTTGTTGATTTTGATAAATTGTTTACTTTGTGTATTTTGTATTTTGATAAATTGCATTATGTATTTTGTATTGCATTGTTCATTTGGTATTTAAGTGACATTTTATATTTACTCTTTTTTACTTTATGACAACAGATGACTAAAAAAGGTGGCGGTGATAAAGGAAAAGCCCATCCTACTAAGGGTAAACCAAAGATGTTGCGACCGTGTAAACTTAATGAGCAGCGGGATGTCATACGTCGCAACTTGTCTACCACTAGGCCACTTCATCGCACCTGACACCATCTCCCATCCATGCCTCAACCCCTAAACTATTTGTCTTTATGCTGACTCTAGGTTTAAGTATTCATACCATGGGTGCCTATTCACAACAATCACCACATGAGACTTTGGTAGAG
This sequence comes from Cicer pinnatifidum, assembly GCA_037974775.1. Classification (NCBI taxonomy): domain Eukaryota; kingdom Viridiplantae; phylum Streptophyta; class Magnoliopsida; order Fabales; family Fabaceae; genus Cicer; species Cicer pinnatifidum. The sequence continues at coordinate 23,974,260 of JBBPBR010000001.1, read as the reverse complement.
AAGAATGTGGAACAAACTTCCGATGATCATGAGGATAGGGTGGAAATTGGGGACCACAACCATGAGGATGAGGAGGTGGGTCAAGGGATCGTTCCTCCTATTGTGCCTGTGAGAGATGATAATGGAAAAGTCATTATACGACCTAATGGTAAAGGGTAAGTTACAACAATTTTTTATTTTTTTAATACTAGAAGCATAAGTATAGACACATATTATTTACTTAATATTTTATTTCTTCCATACATTAATTCAGACTCAATCCTAGCAACGTAGTTGCATGTGCCATTAGGTATGCCATACAAAAACAATTGCGTGAGCCTATCTATGGTTGGAGTGCAACCACTGACATAATTAGACAAGATGGGTTTGAAAAGTTTGCGGTAAGCCGTTGAATATAATTATATGTTCAATTCATTTTTATAGAATATATAGGGAGAATTGTGTTATCTGTTTTATTGATAGTAGTTAGTACATATATACTTTTTGTTATATCCAGGAGAAGGTGTCGTGGGATCCTTGTCATAATTATCTTGTGAAACGTCTATTTGAACAAAAAGCCGCTAAAAGACTATCAGATATCCTTACAAAGGTGAGAAAGAAAGGGACTCGACCTAGTTGGATAGGTGTGGAAGCTTGGACTAGTCTTCAAGCATATTGGGAACGTACATCATTCAAGAACATCTTCAACCAAAATAAGACCAATCGAGCTTCAGCAAGAGGCGGGGCTGTCAACACCTCAGGCCGCAAGGCTCATATTGATGTTGCGATTGAGCTTGTATGTATTAAATTTACATTTACATAAAATTAATACAATTTAATGTTATGAATCTAATTTTGAGTTGTGATCCAATAATCTTGATTTTATTTGTAGAGCAATAACCTTCAAAGAGATTTACTTCGAGATGAGTTGTTTTTGACAACCCAACAATAGGAAAAATGGCACTTGGGTTGATAGTCTCGCAGACTCTACCTATGTATGTTCTTCGTTTATGTAAATTCTTTATGCAAATTCTTTATATTACAAATCAACCAAAAAATAATATGATATCATTTATACCAACAGTCCTAGAAGAGCAATCTATTTATTATACATGTATTGGTGTAAGTTAGTATGTTATCTATATCTTGATTTGTTTGTTTAATTTATTTTAGAAAGTTGATCATATATTACATTATTAATTTATTCCATTTATCAGGGAACATTTAAAAAAAAATTGGACGAAGTACAAACACAACTTGACGAAACAAGTGAAGAAACTGTTAAAGAGGTAGATGGAGGGACAATACTTAAGTTATGGACTGAATCTACAGGGGGTCGCACTTGTGGTCGATTTTATGGTACAAGAGACTTGTCTATTAAGGTGTGACAGGGGTGTGTATCGCTTACACAACATTCCAATAATCCTTCTAATTATATGATTGAGATGTCTTTAGAAGAGGAGAGGGCAGCTAAAATTAGAGCTGAACCAATTGCTCAGGATGCAGTGGCTCAAGCTCAAGTGGCTACCAAGGTCGCCGAAGAGGCTAGGGAGCGTTCAAAGAAGTTAGAGAATGATTTTGATGCATTAAAGCAATTTTTTGGAGACAAATTGATGGTATGCACCGTAAATCAGCTGGTGGATCATTTACTGTGAGTCATCCTCCTTCACAACCTCATTACGATCATAATTTGGACGACGTGTTGCTGGACGAGCCTTAATGTCATAGTTACGTTTACTTTTTAAAGTAATTGGTTTACAATTATGTATTAAGTAACTTTGTTAAAGTTGTTATTCGATACTATCTTGTTATTTTGTAGTTTCAAAACACATGATAATTTGTTAAGTGATTTATTACTCTGGTGCGTTTGTTTTGTTGACAATTCAATGACTTTTAATGTTTCTTAGCTTTCAATTATATTGTAAAAAAAATAAAATTAAGAAGGGGCTAAAAAATTAAAAATAAAAACTAAATAAATTTGAACTTAGCGTCGACCACTCCGACGCTACATTATAAATAGATTTGACTCTTATTTTGATTTTAGCCTTAGTCAGCCGACGCTACATATTTTGTTGACTCTAAGACCCGTAATTTTAAATTACACCTTATGTATTTTAATGGATTTTGGTATTGAACTCAGGAGCTTTTAAGCCAAGTTATAAATATTTTGGAGTTTATATGACCAAAAAGATATTTTGATGCCTGATTAGAATTACTCGTCGATAAATAAATTAAATTAACTGCGGTGAATCTTTTGCGAAGAGTTTAATGCGTTATGGGTGAAAGGGTAATTTAATAAATATCTAAAGATTTGGAGATATTTGTTAATTATTATTAATATATATATATATATATATATATGTTTATATATAAAGAAAAGGAAAGAAAGGAAATAGAAAGAAAAGAAATAGAAAGGAAAGAAAGAGAAAGGAGAGAAAGCAAGAAATTTTCCATCTCCTTCCTCTGCTCGCGTTAATAACCCTTCCCCCTCTTCTTCCATTTTCGCTTTTCTTTGCTTCCTTTTACTCAATAATAGAAACCCAAGGCTTAGTGGGTGATATGACAAGGATTACTCAACTTCACTCTTCCTCTTTGATCCGAAAACGAAGAAAAACGGTTTAGGAATTTCAAAACCGTCAAACACAAACCTCGCCGTTTCTTCTAGATCCAAGCTTCGTTTCGCGAAGGGATAGAAGGGAAAGTTACTCACCACTACACTAAGGTGCTAGTGAGCTAACTTTGGAAGCGGTGTTGCGAGCGGAGATTTTACCGGATTTGCTCGCAGTACTATAATCGCACGTTAAAGCTAACGTGAAGGTAAGGGCTCCTTCCAAACTTTTAGTTTGCATTTAGGGCCTTATCTGTGGTTGTGTGGAAAAGAATTTTGTTAGGGTTGGAGTATTGATTTGGGGAAAATGAATCTAAGGTTTTATAGGTAAAATCTTAGAGTAGGTTTTGGTTATATTGATGAATGTTTCATGGAAAATGAATTTACCTCATGTATGTGTGATTTTGAATAAATGAAATTATTTTGTTGATTTGTGTTCAACGTACTTGGCGTGTTCATACTTGATGTTTGTTGATTGATGTGTTTTGGTGTGAATTATGGATTGAATGTGAAAGTATGTTTGAGTTTGTTTTGTGTGGAATTTGAAAACCATTAAGTTAAACGAGTATTAGGAATGGGGAATCTCTTAATGTCTTGTTTACTTAATGTGTGTTTGGGAAAAATCGTTTAAGTTAAATAAGTATTAAGAATGGGGAATCTCTTAATGTCTTGTTTACTTAACGTTTGTTTTAGTAAACTGTGCAGACCCGTGATAGGTGGCACCTTGGTAAACGGTACGGGCCCGTGATAGGCAGTACGTTTATGGTTTACGTTTTTGGTAAGTCGTGCTGACCCGTGATAGGTGCCACCTCGGTAAACAATACTAACCCGTGATAGGTGGTACGTTTACGACTTACGTTTTTGGTAAATTGTGTTTGTCCGTGAGAGACTGCACAGGTGTTTGTCCGTGAGAGACTACACCCTGGTAAAGTGTGTTCGCTTAATGTTTGTTTTGGAAAGTCGTTAAGTTAAACGAGAATTAAGAATGGGGAATCTCTTAATGTCTCGTTTACTTAATATTTGTTTTGAAAATCGTTTAAGTTAACTGGGCTTTAAGAATGGGGAATCTCTTAATGTCTTGGTTACTTAATGTTTTTTTTTGAAAATCGTTTCAGTAAATGAGTATTAAGAATGGGGAATCTCTTAATGACTTATTTACTTAATGTTGTTTTGAAAATCGTTTAAGTTATTTGGGCGTTAAGACTGGGGAATCTCTTAATGTCTTGGTTACTTAATGATTGTTTTAAAAATCGTTTAAGTTAAAAGATAATTAAGAATGGGGAATCTCTTAATGTCTCGTTTACTTAATATTTGTTTTGATAATCGTTTAAGTTAACTGGGCGTTAAGAATGGGGAATCTCTTAATGTCTTAGTTACTTAATGTTTGTTTTGGAAAATCGTTTAAGTTAAATGAGATTTAAGAATGGGGAATCTCTTAATGTCTCGTTTACTTAATATTTGTTTTGAAAGTCGTTTAAGTTAACTGGGCGTTAAGAATGAAGAATCTCTTAATGTCTTGGTTACTTAATGTTTGTTTTGAAAATCGCTTAAGTTAAATGAGTATTAAGAATGGGGAATCTCTTAATGTCTCGTTTACTTAATGTTTATTTTGAAAATCGTTTAAGTTAAATAAGTATTAAGAATGGGGAATCTCTTAATGTCTTGTTTACTTAATGTTTGTTTTAGTAAACCGTGCAGACCCGTGATAGGTGGCACCTTGGTAAACGGTACGGGCCCGTGATAGGCAGTACGTTTATGGTTTACGATTTTTTGTAAGTTGTTCAGACCCGTGATAGGTGGCACCTTGGTAAACGGTACGGGCCCGTGATAGGCAGTACGTTTACGACTTACGTTTCTTGGTGAATTTTGTTTGTCCGTGAGAGACTGCACAGGGGTTTGTCCGTGAGAGACTATGCCCTGGTAAATTGTGTTTGTCCGTGAGAGACTGCACAAAGGTTTGTCCGTGAGAGACTACGCCCTAGTAAATTGTCTTTGTCCATGAGAGACTACACCCTGTTAAATTGTGAATTGTTGGTTCATTTTGTCTTTGTAGTGATTGTGTTATAAGTGTTAAGTGTTATGTTTTGGAATTTGATGATAGCATGTTTGATTGCAATACTATTTTGAAACCCATGATGTTGTATTAATTGCGTTATGAGTGTTAAGTGTTATGTTTTGGAATTTGGTGATAGCATGTTTGATTGCAATACTATTTCGAAACTCATGATGTTGTAGTAATTGCGTTATAAGTGTTAAGTGTTATGTTTTGGAATTTGGTGATAGCATGTTTGATTGCAATACTATTTCGAAACTCATGATGTTGTAGTAATTGCGTTATAAGTGTTAAGTGTTATGTTTTGGAATTTGGTGATAGCATGTTGGATTGCAATACTATTTCGAAACTCATGATGTTGTAGTAATTGTGTTATAAGTGCTAAGTGTTAAGATTTGGGATTGAGTATGAATGTGATTGAGTTAGTTTATGTATTTTTGGAAGAATATGCAGGGAAATCGATTTCCCAATCGATTGGCATTAAGTCAGTGGCTCAGCTATGCTGTCAATCGATTGCCCAATCAATTTCCCATTCGATTGGCATTAAGTCAGTGGCTCAGCTATGCTATCAATTGATTGCCCAATCAATTGCCCAATCGATTGAATTAAGCCCAGAGTTCAAACTTCACTAAAAACCTTAAGGAAATTGTTTTGGAAATCGATTGGCTTTAATACAGGGGCTCAATTATCCATTTAATCGATTTCCCAATCGATTGGCTTAGTGGAAATTCTTATTTTGAGTTAGATAATCGATTGCTCAATTAATTTATCAATGTTTTGTTCAGTTGTGTATTACTTGATGGATTGAGAACTCTATTTGATTTCATTTACATTTGGCAAGCATTGTATGAACTTTTAGCATAACGAAAATCCTTCTAAGATGCATGATAAGTTGGAAAGGTTATTTGTGCATTGAAAAGTAAATGTTATGTGTTAACTGTTAATTTCGGTTGGTGACCCTTTACAACTATTGTGGAAATCTGGGTTTTGCCCTCAAAAGAGAGCCAGGATGATCCTACTGGTTCGTACCCTACGGATGGGAATGTAGATAGGGATGCTTGATTGGAGCTACGTTAGGAGGATCTCACGGGGCGCGTGGAGATCATTTAGGGTGTTTAGTTGTTTTGTAAAATGATCAGACTAGGTTGATACAGAGGGAACTTATGTCTTTCTTTTGGGTTGCCTTTATTTTTAAACTGGAAGACTGTACCACTTTTGATATGTAAATATTTTCAATTCATATTTTGAGAACTTTTTTCCGCTGCTTGTAAATTATAATGGCTTAATTATTTATCCAAATGTATTAGCTCATTTATTTCTCTGTTTTATTTTAATTTCTTTTGAAAAAAAATGCACCCTCGCTTCGAAAAACGGGGTGTTACATTGTGGTATCAGAGCTTTGGTTTCGTTTTCTTTGGGGGCTGTGGAACCTTAGGTTCTAGATTAGAGGTTAGGAGTTGTTGTCTGATCATGTGTCGGTGTCATACTTAGTGTTTAGGTTTGGTACTAGATGGATGTTCCGTACAAGGTGGAACATCAGCGACCTGCTGGGGTGTTGCGACCTTTAAATATATCTGAGTGGAAGTAGGACAGCATTTCCATGGATTTTATAACTGGATTGCCAAAGACAAGGAGAAAGAATGATTCAATATGGGTGATAGTGGATTGACTGACTAAATCCGCACACTTTTGCCAGTAAAGACCACCTATAAGGTAGATCAGCTAACAGAGGTCTACATTGTCGAAATTGTGAGATTACACAGAGTACCATCGAGTACTGTATCCTATCGTGATCTGAAGTTCACATCACATTTTTGGGGAGCATTGCATGAAGCGTTGGGAACGAAACCACGATTGAGTTCAGCTTACCATCCACAAACGGACGAACAGACTGAAAGGATCAATCAGTCCTTAGAGGATCTGTTGAGAGCATGTGTATTAGATGATACAGGAAGTTGGGAAGATGTACTTCCGTTGATTGAGTTAACCTACAAAAATAGTTCCCCGCAAGTATTGGAATGGCACCATATGAGGCTTTATATGGGCGCAAGTATCAAACGCCCTTGTGTTGGTATAAGGACGGTGAAAGTATGATTGTCGGACTAGAGATGGTGCAACAGACTACAGCTAAGGTAAGGAAGATCAAGGAGAAAATGAAGACTTCACAGGATCGTCAAAAGAGTTAGGCGGACAAGCGTCGCAGACTTTTAGAATTCGAACAGGGTGACCATGTATTTCTGAGAGTCACACCTACTACTGGAGTTGGTAGAGCATTGAAATCGAAGAAGTTGACTCTGAAATTCATTGGACTATGTCAGATTTCGGCACAAATTGGGCCTGTTGCTTATCGGATTGCATTGCCTCCAATACTTTCCAATATCCATGATGTGTTTCATGTATCGCAATTGAGGAAATATCTTGCAGATCCATCTCATGTGATCGAACCAGACACAATCCAGCTAAAGGATAACTTGTCGTTTGAAGTACCACCTGTGAGAATTGATGACATAAAGATTAAGCGATTGAGGACCAAGGATGTTTCGCTGGTCAAAGTGATTTAGAACCCAATTACTGGAGACGCGACCTGGGAACTGGAGAGCAAGATGAGAGAACAACACCCAGAATTATTTATCGACGCATAGTTTCGAGGACGAAACTAATTTTAGGGGGGTAGTAATGTAAGACCCGTAATTTTAAATTACACCTTATGTATTTTAATGGATTTTGGTATTGAACTCAGGGGCTTTTAAGCCAAGTTATTAATATTTTGGAGTTTATATGACCAAAAAGATATTTTGATGCCTGATTAGAATTACTCGACGATAAATAAATTAACTTAACTGCGGTGAATCTTTTGCGAAGAGTTTAATGCGTTATGGGTGAAAGGGTAATTTAATAAATATCTAATGATTTGGAGATATTTGTTAATTATTAATATATATATTTATATATATGTTTATATATAAAGAAAAGGAAAGAAAGGAAATAGAAAGAAAACAAATAGAAAGGAAAGAAAGAGAAAGGAGAGAAAGCAAGAAATTTTCCATCTCCTTCCTCTGCTCGCGTTAAACAACCCTTCCCCCTCTTCTTCCATTTTCGCTTTTCTTTGCTTCCTTTTACTCAAGAATAGAAACCCAAGGCTTAGTGGGTGATAGGACAAGGATTACTCAACTTCACTCTTCCTCTTTGATCCGAAAACGAAGAAAAACGGTTTAGGAATTTCAAAACCGTCAAACACAAACCTCGCCTTTTCTTCTAGATCCAAGCTTCGTTTCGCGAAGGGATAGAAAGGAAAGTTACTCACCACTACACTACGGTGCTAGTGAGCTAACTTTGGAAGCGGTGTTGCGAGCGGAGATTTTACCGGATTTGCTCGCGGTACTATAATCGCACGTTAAAGCTAACGTGAAGGTAAGGGCTCCTTCCAAACTTTTAGTTTGCATTTAGGGCCTTATCTGTGGTTGTGTGGAAAAGAATTTTGTTAGGGTTGGAGTATTGATTTGCGGAAAATGAATCTAAGGTTTTATAGGTAAAATCTTAGAGTAGGTTTTGGTTATATTGATGAATGTTTCATGGAAAATGAATTTACCTCATGTATGTGTGATTTTGAATAAATTAAATTATTGTGTTGATTTGTGTTCAACGTACTTGGCGTGTTCATACTTGATGTTTGTTGATTGATGTGTTTTGGTTTGAATTATGGATTGAATGTGAAAGTATGTTTGAGTTTGTTTTGTGTGCAATTTGAAAACCATTAAGTTAAACGAGTATTAAGAATGGGGAATCTCTTAATGTCTTGTTTACTTAATGTGTGTTTGGGAAAAATCGTTTAAGTTAAATAAGTATTAAGAATGGGGAATCTCTTAATGTCTTGTTTACTTAACGTTTGTTTTAGTAAACCGTGCAGACCCGTGATAGGTGGCACCTTGGTAAACGGTACGGGCCCGTGATAGGCAGTACGTTTATGGTTTACGTTTTTGGTAAGTCGTGCTGACCCGTGATAGGTGCCACCTCGGTAAACAGTACTGACCCGTGATAGGTGGTACGTTTACGACTTACGTTTTTGGTAAATTGTGTTTGTCCGTGAGAGACTGCACAGGTTTTTGTCCGTGAGAGACTGCACAGGTTTTTGTCCGTGAGAGACTACACCCTGGTAAAGTGTGTTCGCTTAATGTTTGTTTTGGAAAATCGTTAAGTTAAATGAGAATTAAGAATGGGGAATCTCTTAATGTCTCGTTTACTTAATATTTGTTTTGAAAATCGTTTAAGTTAACTGGGCGTTAAGAATGGGGAATCTCTTAATGTCTTGGTTACTTAATGTTTGTTTTTGAAAATCGTTTCAGTAAATGAGTATTAAGAATGGGGAATCTCTTAATGACTTATTTACTTAATGTTGTTTTGAAAATCGTTTAAGTTAACTGGGCGTTAAGAATGGGGAATCTCTTAATGTCTTGGTTACTTAATGTTTGTTTTGAAAATCGTTTAAGTTAAAAGAGAATTAAGAATGGGGAATCTCTTAATGTCTCGTTTATTTAATATTTGTTTTGAAAATCGTTTAAGTTAACTGGGCGTTAAGAATGGGGAATCTCTTAATGTCTTAGTTACTTAATGTTTGTTTACGAAAATCGTTTAAGTTAAATGAGAATTAAGAATGGGGAATCTCTTAATGTCTCGTTTACTTAATATTTGTTTTGAAAATCGTTTAAGTTAACTGGGCGTTAAGAATGGGGATTCTCTTAATGTCTTGGTTACTTAATGTTTGTTTTGAAAATCGCTTAAGTTAAATGAGTATTAAGAATGGGGAATCTCTTAATGTCTCGTTTACTTAATGTTTATTTTGAAAATCGTTTAAGTTAAATAAGTATTAAGAATGGGGAATCTCTTAATGTCTTGTTTACTTAATGTTTGTTTTAGTAAACCGTGCAGACCTGTGATAGGTGGCACTTTGGTAAACGGTACGGGCCCGTGATAGGCAGTACGTTTATGGTTTACGATTTTTGGTAAGTTGTGCAGACCCGTGATAGGTGGCACCTTGGTAAACAGTACGGGCCAGTGATAGGCAGTACGTTTACGACTTACGTTTCTTGGTGAATTGTGTTTGTCCGTGAGAGACTGCACAGAGGTTTGTCCGTGAGAGACTACGCCCTGGTAAATTGTGTTTGTCCGTGAGAGACTGCACAGGGGTTTTTCCGTGAGAGATTACGCCCTGGTAAATTGTGTTTGTCCGTGAGAGACTACACCCTGTTAAATTGTGAATTGTTGGTTCATTTTGTCTTTGTAGTAATTGTGTTATAAGTGTTAAGTGTTATGTTTTGGAATTTGATGATAGCATGTTTGATTGCAATACTATTTAGAAACCCATGATGTTGTAGTAATTCCGTTATAAGTGTTAAGTGTTATGTTTTGGAATTTGGTGATAGCATGTTTGATTGCAATACTATTTCGAAACTCATGATGTTGTAGTAATTGCGTTATAAGTGTTAAGTGTTATGTTTTGGAATTTGGTGATAGCATGTTTGAATGCAATACTATTTCGAAACTCATGATGTTGTAGTAATTGCGTTATAAGTGTTAAGTGTTATGTTTTGGAATTTGGTGATAGCATGTTTGATTGCAATACGATTTCGAAACTCATGATGTTGTAGTAATTGTGTTATAAGTGCTAAGTGTTAAGATTTGGGATTGAGTATGAATGTGATTGAGTTAGTTTATGTATTTTTGGAAGAATATGCAGGGAAATCAATTTCCCAATCGATTGGCATTAAGTCAGTGGCTCAGCTATGCTGTCAATCGATTGCCCAATCAATTTCCCAATCGATTGGCATTAAGTCAGTGGCTCAGCTATGCTGTCAATCGATTGCCCAATCAATTGCCCAATCGATTGAATTAAGCCCAGAGTTCAAACTTCACTAAAAACCTTAAGGAAATCGATTGGCTTTAATATAGGGGATCAATTATCCATTTAATCGATTTCCCAATCGATTGGCTTAGTGGAAATTCTTATTTTGAGTTAGATAATCGATTGCTCAATTAATTTATCAATGTTTTGTTCAGTTGTGTATTACTTGATGGATTGAGAACTCTATTTGATTTCATTTACATTTGGCAAGCATTGTATGAACTTTTAGTATAAGGAAAATCCTTCTAAGATGCATGATAAGTTGAAAAGGTTATTTGTGCATTGAAAAGTAAATGTTATGTGTTAACTGTTAATTTCGGTTGGTGACCCTTTACCACTATTGTGGAAATCTGGGCTTTGCCCTCAGAAGAGAGCCAGGATGATCCTACTGGTTCGTACCCTACGGATGGGAATGTAGATAGGGATGCTTGATTGGAGCTACGTTAGGAGGATCTCACGGGGCGCGTGGAGATCAGTCAGGGTGTTTAGTTGTTTTGTAAAATGATCAGACTAGGTTGATACAGAGGGAACTTATGTCTTTCTTTTGGGTTGCCTTTATTTTTAAATTGGAAGAATGTACCACTTTTGATATGTAAATATTTTGAATTCATATTTTGAGAACTTTTTTCCGCTGCTTGTAAATTATAATGGCTTAATTATTTATCCAAATGTATTACCTCATTTATTTCTCTGTTTTATTTTAATTTCTTTTGAAAAAAAAATACACCCTCGCTTTGAAAAACGGGGTGTTACATTGACTATTGTTTCTTGACGTTAGAGTCAACCCTCCGACACAACTATTTTTCCCTAGTTAACGTGTCAACCAACATTTTTAGCGTCGGATCATTCAATTTTATAGATAGTGTCGGTGTAGCGTCGGCCTAGCTGACGCTAAAATAGCGTCAAATGGTGTTTGGCAGACACTAGTCATTAGCTTCGACTGTTTTAGCCTAGGCCCGACACCGACTCTAATTCGACGCCAAATCGCCATTAGCGTTTGCTTTTGGCCGGCGCTATATTATGTTTTTCTTGTAGTGATAGCAACTATATAAAATTAAAAGAAATCAATATTAAAATTACTAATATCTCAAAATAATTATTTTAAAAATAAATAAATAACATAAAATAACTCGCCCAAGGAAAGAAATGGAGCTTAAATTTGAGAGAAAAAGGGTTTGCTGCGAGTTGGTTGTGCATTGGTCTATTTTTTTAAAGGCAAATGGAGGGGTGCAGATAGCAGATGTACATGTACAAGAGTAAAATAAGGTCTAGCACAATTTTGTGATGTCTGAAGCAAAAGTGTGGTTGTAATGAGCAACTATTTAGGAAAAAAAAAGTTACCATCAGTAATAGTCCAAATTAATATGAAGAAATAGAAAATAATGGTATAGACAGTCGATCAAAAATGAATTTTCTACTATTTCTAAAAGACTTTAATAAATATATAATTTATTTTACTGATCCACACGAGAAACGTTTTCTACAAAATACTCATTTTAACATAATATTATTTTTCCTTATCATAGATAAATCTAATTTTAATCAAAACTCTCATGCTCAAAATAATAACTATAATTATTACTATAACATTTTTGAAAATAATCACATAAAAATACATTATCTTTACACAAAATGATAAAAAAAAATATAATATCAATCATTTATATCAATTACTAAATCAATATAAATATGTTTAAAATCATAAAACCATAGCAACTATTACTTAAATTAAAGAAAATCAATATTAAGATTACTAATATCTCAAAACAATTATTTGTAAAATAAATAATGAACAAAATATATATTTATCAATAAATAAATTTAATTATGTGCACAATAAACATCAGTCAAATATACAAGAAAATATCACATTAACTACGAACGCACATATACATGTAGAATCGCATAAAGTCTTATTCTTTTAAATATGTACACTAAAATACTATTATTTATAGAAAAAATATATAAAACATATTATTTGTTATTTATATCACTTATTTAGTCAATAATATACAAGATTAGCATATCATAAAAAAGGCTCCTATAACGAAAACAAGTCACTAAATTTATCAAAATACATTCTAAAATAGTTTTCACAAAATGGAGTTAAAACGACGAGTGAAAGTTGCATAAAAAGTCTCACCAACTTGTCGCAGCACAAGAAGGGTCCGACGTCCACTTCAGCTAATAATACAAATGAGTAGTACATCTTGAAGATCAAAAATTGATGCTAGTTTATTTGTAGATGACACGCGTGGTGATTGGAATCGGCCTAAAATAACTCGGCCAAGGAAAGAAATGGAGCTTAAATTTGAGAGAAAAAGGGTTTGCTGCGAGTAGGCTATGCATTAGTCTATTTTTTAAAAGACAAATGGAGGAGTGCAGATAACAGATGTACATGTACAAGAGTAAAATAAGGTCTAAGACAATGTTGTCATATCTGAAGCAGAAGTCAGGGTGTAATGAGCAACTATTTAGGAAAAAAAAGTTACAATCAGTAATAGTTCAAATTAATATGAAGCAAAAGAAAATAGGGGTATAGACAGTCGATCAAAAATTGAATTTCTAATATTTCTAAAAGATTTTAATAGATATATAATTTATTTTACTGATCCACACGAGAAACGTTTTCTACAAAATACTCATTTTAACATAATATTATTTTTCCTTAACATAGATAAATCTAATTTTATTCAAAACTCTCACGCTCAAAATAATAACTATAATTATTACTATAACATTTTTGAAAATAATCACATAAAAATACATTATCTTTACAGAATAGTCGAAATGATAAATAAAAAAAAATATCAATCATTTATATTAATTACTAAATCAAAATAAATAGGTATATAATCATAACACCATAGCAACTATATAAAATTAAAGAAAATCAATAATAAGATTACTAATATCTCAAAATAATTAACATAATATATATTTATCAATAGTTAAATATAATTATGTGCACAGTAAACATCAGTCAAATATACAAGAAAATATCACATTAACTACAAACGCAGATATACATGTAGAATCGCTAAAATATTATTCTTTAAAATATGTACACTAAAATACTATTATTTATAGAAAAAATATATAAAATATATTATTTGTTATTTATATCACCTATTTAGTCAATAATATACAAGATTAACATATCATAGAAAACGCTCCTATAACGAAAAACTAGTCACTATGTTTATCAAAATACATTCTAAAATAATTTTCACAATAAATTTATTATTAAAAATTCCATTTCATTAATTGGGGTGTTACATATTCTCAGGTGTGAGACATATGAAAGATAAGATGGGTTAAATGTCAATTGAGTGCAGGTGTGCTCTTGCTTGCATGGCCCATTCACTAGTCCTTCATTTTTTGTCTAAGAAGATATGGTAAATACAACCATAATTAATTCACATAAATTCAAATTTTTGAAACTTACATCAAACATAACAATATCAATGTATTTTAATTATGCTATGACTTAAAGACTCAATAAAAGAATTTTAACCCTTGCACTTATGGTAATATATAGCGGTTACGTTTCTCAATCAAATTATAGCTATATAGAAAACAAAATTGTTACTACTAATATCATATAATCGCATCAATGGACAGCAATTGTTGTCCAGTCTGTTTTTTTTTTAGCTTTGCATTGTTTCCTCTTTTTTCCACCCTTAGATTGTTGATAAAAATGAAATAATTGTTAAAAATATTTTAAATGTAATGTAAAATCCAAAAACGAAATTACATTAAATGTTGGTATCCTATTTATTTTAAGGTATCCAGAATTATATTTATTTTTTTTTAATAAATTAAATATTTAAAATGAAGGGTAAAATTTAAATAAAAATGCTACCCAAAATATTGGTATTCATTTTACATATAATTAAAGAAGTAAATTCATTTATTATTTTGACATAATCGTAATATTATATATTATAAAGTTTAAATTGAGGATACAAATCCAAGAAAAAAATACACTAAAAGGTAGTATTGATTTTATGTACAGTGTAAGAAGCTATACACTTCCCACTATTGGTTGTTTTTGTATTTTTTATGATTAAATATGTAATAACTTCATAGTATAAAAACTGAAGTAAAAGTTTATAAACATTAAAGAATATAAATTGGTTTGGTCAAACATAAACTAACATTTCTATGACAAATAAATTATTACGAACGAAATTAGTAATAAATATTTTAAATTAAATTTACTGGAATGGCAGTATTTAAACACGGTTTCATTAGTCATTTTAAACATTCTATTACAAATTGTTTCTTGTCAACCTTTCAAAACAGAATGGCAACAAACATCCATCATCTCCTATTTACCTTTTTAATTATATGCCTTGCTTCAGTTATAGTATCAGGTAACAAACTAGTTCCCTACCTCAATAATGTTACATTTGCAAGAAAATATATGGATTGCAAAAAATTAGTGTAGTGTTTCATCTGCACTTTTATAATTTATGTTTTTGGATTTATTTTTTATATGAAAATGTGTTTATTATGTTTGAAATGCAAAAAGATTCTCTAAAATGTAAGGTTATATTTCTAATGGATCTTCATTTGTTATATCAGAAGCTGCAACTGTGAAAATTCCACCGGGCTGCTTTCTTTATGATCAGTGTGGAGATACTGATGTATTTTGTGACCATTTATGTCATATAACATTGGGTAAACCTAACGGTGGTTATTGCATGCGAGACTTGGGCGTATGTTGTTGTCGGTAGAAGAGATCATAGAGACTTTTGAGTTATAATTGCACTTTCTTTTATATTTGACAAAATATATCACTATGAAGAGTTTTTAAGATTTTAATAAAATAATTAGAAAAGTCATATTTTGTAATAGTTATTATATATTATGTAAAAATAAAAATAATGTCAACAATGATATTATAATGTTGATTGATAATTAATTTCTCGTTATAAATATATCTATTTATTTAATGTCTAACTATCAATATATCTATTTATTTAATGTCTAACTAGAAATAGGAATTATAGTAAACTAAGAATATCAATATTTTCTAATTAAGGTAGGACTTAAAGACTCAAAAAGACAATTTTAATCCTTGCACTTATAGTAATATATATTAGTTAAGTTTGTCAATAAAAATAGCAATATAGAAAACAAAAGTTTTACTACTAATATAATATAATTGCATCTATGCGACATCTATTGTTGTCCTTTTTTTTTCCGCTTTGCATTGTTTTCTTTTTTTTTCCCTTTTTTGATTGTTGATAGGAATTACATAATTGTTAAAAATATTTTAAATGAAATTTAAAGTCGGAAAAAAGAAACTACATTAAATGTTGGTATCCTATTTATTATAAGGTGTACTAAATTTTATTTTTTTTAATAAATAAAATATTTGAATTGAAGGGTAAAATTAGAATAAAAATGCTACTCAAAAAGTTAGTATTCATTTTACTTCTATA
>JBBPBR010000001.1:23938010-23948591 GCA_037974775.1 Cicer pinnatifidum | reverse complement strand
GTTAGTATTCATTTTAACTATATATTTATAAAAGTAAATTCATTTATTAGTTTGACCGAATCATAATATGATAAATTATAAAGTTTAAATTCAGGATACAAATAAAAGAAAAAGTACACTAAAAGGTAGTATTTATTTTATTTTTAGTTTAAGAATATATACCACTTGCCACTATTGGTTGATTATGTATTTAATGATCAAATATGTAATAAATTCCTTGTATAAAAACTGAACCAAAAGTTTATAAACATTAAAAAAATATAAACTGGTTTGGTCAAACAAAAACGAATATTTCTATAGCAATTAAATAATTACAAATGGAATTGGTAAAAATATTTTAATTTAAATTCTTTGAAATGCCATTATTTAAATGTCGTTTCATTAGTTATTTTAAACATCTTATCACAAATTGTTTCTTGACAACCTTTCAAATCAGAATGGCAACACACATCCATCGTCTCCTATTTACCTTTTTAATTATATGTTCTACTTCAGTCACGCTATCAGGTAATAAACTAGTTCCTTACCTCAATAATGTTACATTTTCAAGAACATATATATGGATTGCAAAAAATTAGAGTTGTGTTTCATATGCTCTTTTATAATTTATGTTTTTGGATTTATTTTTTATATAAAAATGTGTTTATATTTGAAATGCAAAAAAATTCTCTAGAATGTGATTATATTTCTAATGGATCTTCATTTGTTGTATCAGAAGCTGCAACTGTGAAAATTCCACCAGGCTGCTTTCTTTATGATCAGTGTGCAGATACTGATGTATTTTGTGACCATTTATGTCATATAACATTGGGCAGACCTAATGGTGGTTATTGCAATCGAGACTTGGGCGTGTGTTGTTGCCGGTAGTAGAGGTTATAGAGACTTTTGTGTAATAATTCTACTTCCTTTATATATTTTACAAAATAAATCACCGGAAAGAGTCTTTATGATTTTAATAAAATAATTAGAAAAGTCATATTTTTTTTAATTGTTATAAATAATGTCAAAAATGATATTATAATGTTGATTGATAATTAATTTCTCGTGATAAATTAATCTATTTATTTATGGTCTAACTATCAATAGACTCACATGAAGGTATTGAGAGTGTGAAAACATAGGAAAAATAGTAAATTTTAACCGATAAAGTGATATGAATATCAAAGTTCTTTCAAAACAATAATATGATTAAATTCAACATTTGAGTTGTCCATGAGGTGTCGAGGGTTAGTGATAACAACTTCACTCTCAAAACTCGGAAAATAGAGTTCAAATCCAAAGATAGACAATTCTAAAACGGTCATTAGTAGCACCATTATTAATAATAATAGTTTTATTCCCTTTAATATTTTTAAAATATTAACATTAGAGTTTTTTTAACTTCTCAAATATTAAACACAAGTTGCACAAATTTTATATATTATTATAAATTACTCTCTCGTTACTAGACATATACAGTTATAAATTGATTACTAGAATCACTTTAATTAATTAAAGTTACTCTCTTATCAATTATTAAAAAAAAATCGACTCTTTTCATTTTAGAAATAATAAAATATTTGTGGTTCAAGTTTTAAGAATTAATTCAAATTTCATGATATCAATAATATTGAAAATATTCAAATCACCTCATAAACGCAACAATATATGTTGATAATAGTTTATTCAAATAATTTTCTTTTAATAATTCCCAAATCAAAAGAATATGTCCCATTGGTTATATGTTTTGGGTTAGCAATATTTATGAATATATGTCAAATAAACAAAAAATTAGGTGTTAAAGTTTTTCACATAATCAAGGTGATGGAGAACTAATCTATCTGTTAACATATTTGTCATCGTTAGTTCTTTTTCTTATTTCACTCTTATATAATTATATCTTATTTTTCAAACTTTATAAAGTAGGTTTTAAATAAAGATATAGCTAACATTTTTTCTAATTTTAAAATTCATTAAAGTAAAGTAAGTTGTGAAGCTTTAAAAAATGAAAACGCCATTCAATTGATAGTAATTTTTTACTATTAATATAGCAAAAGGTCATTTAAAATCAATAAATATATTGACACAAATGATTATAACACATATATAACAACAAATTCATGAAAATGGAAAAAATCATGAGACAAAAACTCTGATTGTTGTTTGCAATATAACCCAAATTGCATGTAGTGTTCGGTTCTTTGTTGATTTGCTACTTGAAGAAGGGAGTGTGAATATGGTGTATTTCTTCAGGTATTGAATCTCTTGAAATCCATAGTTTCCTATTTTTACCTCTTCTAACCGTCTAGTCATAACATCAATTGAGAGAATGAAAGGCGAGAGATGCATGCAAAATTGTGTTGAGAGGTAGGAGAATTAATGGTTTTCTATTTCTCTCTATTTTTTATCGTATCAAAGAGGAAGCGGAAAATAAAAAATCAGTTTTAACTTATTGACTTGGTATATAAATTGACGAGTTTTAGTGTTAAATTGTATAGTTTGTCGTGCAGTAATAATTATCTTCCCAACCTATCCTTTCTATTGTAACAATTTTATAAGAATCTATTTTATTAATTAAATATTGGTTTAGATAATTAATCTGATGTTAAAATTATTTTATGATTAATTTTCTTTATATGTGTGTTTTTTATAATGTGTTAATCGATACCTATTTGAATAATTTAGTAATGTAAATAATAAATATTATAATTTATTATTTTATAGACTTTTCTAAAAAATAATAGTATTTTAGTGTAAATATTTTAGAGAATAAAATTTAGGCGATGGATATGTGAGTTGGTTTTTAATGTGATATTTTAGAGCTTGTGTTTACTATGTTCATGCTAAGTATTGGAATGCTTACCTATTATTCTTGAGCTAAGTGCATGTATTTTTCTATTACAATACATGATTTATGAATGATGATTGTTAATTATTAACTACTTGCCTATTCTTGTTTGTGGATTAATTTGAACTGATGACATGATTAAGTTAATTACCTTTTGATTGGACTTTTGTTTCTAACTTTGATTATTTAATCCTTTGTTATATGTATAATTAAGATTTTTTTTGATTGACCTCCTATATGTTTGAAATTATTAATTTAATCGAGTTAATAATAATCGACTGATAGACCTTGTCTTTAGGATCATTATTAAAGTTTTGATCTTGTTAATTAAATCAATTTAGAACGTTAGTAGTAGTTACGAAATATTAAGAAATTCATATTATTAATAATAATAATTCTTGAATATTAGAGATTGCTAGACCTTAGAATAATTATAAAAAATGACATTTTGAAGGAATTAATGTTAACTTATTTTTTAAAATGAAAATAATTTTTGTTTGAATCACTCGTGATTATTTTAAAGAATTTAAACTGAGTTGATTTTTTGTTGATTTATAAAATAACAATAATTCTATACCACTAATTTTATTTAATGTTTAAAATAGCTGAAAATTTATACCATATTTTATTATTTGTTGTTTATAAGAAAATCAACAAGAGTTCTTGTTATATTGGTTTAGAGGGACTGGTGTGAATATTGAATCGTTAGGGTGTTGGGTTATTTGTTTGAAATGATTGATTTTGATATTATGAACTCGTTAGAGTTTAGCTTGATGTTAGATTTTAAGAACTTATTACTGATTTATAAGTACTAAAAATAAAAAAGGGGTCAAGATAAAATTCTACTTATTGAGAAACAGAAAGATAATAGAATAAGAAAAAAAAAAACAAAGTTTTTTAAAGAACTATCTCAATAGTGAAACTCTTTTTGAAAAGTTATCTAAATTTTAGATTCTATAATCAATGTATTTTATGAGTATAATATTTTTTTGAGTAGAATTGTAGTTGTCATATTACTATTGTCGAAATATATATTTGAGTTTCATATGAGATGGTGAAGTGTTGTTTGTACATCTTTACTGTTATATGAATTAACCTAACATAATGATATGCATCATGTAGATTGGCTTGTGTAGAGTGCATCATGTACATTAGTATGTGTACATAGACTAATATTTATTTTACCAATTTTATTTCTTTATACAATTGCATTTTTATTAGGTACCCAATTTTTAAGATTAGGGTTTAGGGTTTAAGGTATAGATTTTGTTACAAAAATGCTTAAAAGTGTATGTCCAGTGCCAACATGCTTTCCGGATAACTATTATCAAACTACATAATTGGTATCAAAGTTAGGATTGAAGGTTGAGAAGATTGACTGTTGTAAGAAAGGATGTATGTTATATTACAAGGATGATAACAAGTTATCTGAGTGCAAAATTTTTCATTCTTCTAGTCTCCTAGTTTCGTTCGACGTAGGACTGGTATGGGAAAATACAAAGATGTACCAACAAAAAGAATATTTTATTTCCTTATCATTCCTAGATTACAAAGATTGTATTCATCAACAGAGTTTGCAGTTGAAATGAGATGGCATCACGAGAATAAAGAGTTCAAACGTGATGGAAAAGCGCGGAAACATTTTGACGATGTATATCTTGACTTTGCTAGTGACCCCAGAAATGTAAGGTTGGGTCTATGTTTAGATGGATTTACTCCCTATATTCAAGCGTTTGCTTCTTCATACTCTTGTTGGCCAGTTATACTCACTCCATACAATATTCCCCCTGAAATGTGCATGACCAAACCATACTTATTTTTGACTTGTCTAATAACTGGACCTTCTAATCCCAAACAAAATATAGATGTCTACTTGCAACCATTGATTGATGATTTGCAACGATTGTGGTCCAATGAAATTTTGACCAATGATATATCCACAAAACAAAATTTTATCATGAAAGCATGCTTGATGTGGACAATTAATGATTTTCCCGCCTATGATATGTTATCTAGATGGGGAACACAAGGTAAGTTGGCATGTCCTCATTGTCTGGAAGACACAAAAGTTTTCACTTTGAAACATGGCGGTAAGAATTCTTGGTTTGATAGTCATCGTCGATTCTTGCTAGCTAATCACTCTTTTAGAAGAAGTAAAAGAAGTTTTACAAAAAATAGGGATGAGAAAGACGGTCAACCTTACATTTACACAAGGCAAGATGTTTTGGAGGTGGTGAGTAATTTTCCAAAAGTGACTGAAATTGGTTGGAAAAAGAAATTGAACGGGTATGGAGTGGGTCATAATTGGAAAAAATGAAATATTTTTTTTTTGGATCTTCCATATTGGAAGGATAACTTGTTAAGGCACAACCTCGATGTGATGCACATAGAGAAAAATGTCTTTGATAATATATTTAACACTGTTATGAATATTAAAGGTAAAACAAATCATAATGAAAAGGCGAGCAAAGACTTGTCTTTATTATGATTTCACGATGACTTGGAGATGCAAGTCTTACCTAACGGAAAGATGGGTAAAGCAAAGGCAAATTACACTTTGACATCATCCGATGCCAAGTTGTTTTGTAAATGGCTTAAGGAATTGAGAATGCCTTATGGCTATGCTTTAAACCTTGCTAAATGTGCCGATGTTGAGAAGGGTACGATACATAGGATGAAGAGCCATGACTGTCATGCTTTCATGGAATATTTACTTCCAATTGCATTTCATTCCTTGCCAGAATTTGTTTGGAAACCATTAACCAAGCTAAGTCGATTCTTCAAGGATCTTTGTTGCAATACATTGAGGTTAGACGACTTAGTTAAGTTGAATGATAACATTCCAATTATCATATGCAAGTTTGAAAGGATTTTTCCACCAGGTTTCTTCGACTCAATGGAGCATCTTCCAATCCATCTTGCCAATGAAGCAATGTTAGGTGGTCCACTATATTACCGGTGGATGTATCCATTTGAAAGGTAACTTTTGTGGTTGATTTTTTAACAAATTATATGTTTATTATAAGTTACTTAATAGACATTTAATGATTAAATGTGCAGATGTATGGGAGTCTTAAAGCGAGCAGTGACAAACAAAGCTAGGGTTGAAGGCTCCATATGTGCCGACCATATACAACGTGAGACAAGTTATTTTTGTTCTCATAATTTCAAGTCATTCAATTTGTTGCCAAGCACAAATTTAAGTAATAATCGTGATTTAGAATGTGGTGATTTTCAACCTTCACTATCCATCTTGTTGAAACGAGGTCGACCTAGTGGGAAGTCTGGAACACATTATCTAACAGATAACGAATGGAAATCTGCTCAAGTACACGTCTTGATTAATTGTGATGAAATCAAACCATAACTTGAGTAAGTGTTCATCATAATGCGTGGAAAATTATATTGATGCAAACCATAATACATATTTACTTATGAACTATGTGATTGTTGACAGCATATTCTTGGAGAATCACTCAATCAATGAAGAAGATGCATCTAGGCGTATACATGCAGAGTTTCCCATACGGCTGAAAACCTAAGGAAATAAGGAGGCAAATGAAGTGACCAACAAATACATAATAGCCCTATCTCGTGGTCCTTCATCAATGGAAATATCTTGGAACATTTATTTTATTAACGGGTACACGTTTCACACTAAGGCCTACAACATTAATAAAAAGACAATCAATAGTTGGAGGCATGTAAGGGGTCTTACTGAAGGAGGAGAAGATGATTACTATGGCATGATCAACTATATCATAGAACTAGATTACTTTGGTCTGAAGGACAAGGTTGCATTATTTTACTGTGAATGGTTTGACCCAACAAAAAATAGGGGTACAAAGATTCATCCACAATATTAAATTGTTGATATTAAGATGGATAAACGTTATCGTCTTTATGATCCTTTCATCCTGGTGCAAAAAGAAAGACAAGTGTATTATGTCCCCTATCCATAAATGTATAGAGATAAGCGTGGATGGTGTGTGGCAATTACCACAAACCAAGGGGTCACGTGGAGATTGACAACACAAAGGATGAAATGCCTTATCAGTCTGATGGGATGTCACATGTTCTACCAAATGCAGAAATAGAATCAATATCTTGTTTTCGTGACAACTCACAAGTAGATGTGTTCGAAGAGATTTTTGATTGAAGATTGTAGTGAAGGGAGAAAGGATAATGATCGAACATATTACAATAGTATTTTGTATTGCACAATATTATAGTTTATTTTATGTATTTTGTATTGCACGGTTTATTTTGTACTTAAGCAACTTGTTGATTCTGATAAATTGTTTACTTTGTGTATTTTGTATTTTGATAAATTATTTACTTAAGCAACTTGTATTTTGATAAATTGTATTATGTATTTTGTATTGCACTATTCATTTGTTATTTAAGTGACATTTTTTATTTACTCTTTTTTACTTTATGACAACAGATGACTAACAAAGGTGGCAGTGATAAAGGAAATGCCCATCCTACTAAGGGTAAACCAAAGATGTTGCGACCGGGTAAACTTAATGAGCAGCGGGATATCATACGTCGCAACGTGTCTACCACTAGGCCACTTCATCGTTCATCTCCATCCCCGTCTCAGCCTCCAACATCAACTGAGATTGTAGCACCTGCTCATACTATAAAACCACCATCCCACCCGAAAACATCTCCCATCCATGCCTCAACCCCTGAGGTATTTGTCTTTATGCTGACTCTAGATTTACGTATTCATACCATGGGTGCCTCTTCACAATATTCACCACATGAGACTTTGGTAGAGAAGAATGTGGATCAAACTTCCGATGATCATGAGGATAGGGTGGAAATTGGGGACCACAACCAAGAGGATGAGGAGGTGGGTCAAGGGATCGTTCCTCCTATTGTGCTTGTGAGAGATGATAATGTAAAAGTCATTATACGACCTTATGGTAAAGGGTAAGTTACAACAATTTTTTATTTTCTTAATACTAGAAGCATAAGTATAGACACATATTATTTACTTAATACTTTATTTCTTCCATACATTAATTCAGACTCACTCCTAGCAACGTAGTTGCATGTGCCATTAGGTATGCCATGCAAAAACAATTGCGTGAGCCTATCTATGGTTAGAGTGCAACCACTGACATAATTAGACAAGATTGGTTTGAAAAGTTTGCGGTAAGCCTTTGAATATAATTATATGTTCAAATCATTTTTATAGAATATATAGGGAGAATTGTGTTATCTGTTTTGTTGATAGTAGTTAGTACATATATACTTTTTGTTACATCCAGGAGAAGGTGTCGTGGGATCCTTGTCATTATTATCTTGTGAAATGTCTGTTTGAACAAAAAGCCACTAAAAGACTATCAGATATGCTTACAAAGGTGAGAAAGAAAGGGACTCGACCTAGTTAGATAGGTGAGGAAGCTTGGACTAGTCTTCAAACATATTGGGAAGGTACATCATTCAAGAACATCTCCAACCAAAATAAGACCAATCGAGCTTCAGCAAGAGGCGGGGCTGTCCACACCTCAGGCCGCAAGGCTCATATTGATGTTACGATTGAGCTTGTATGTATTAAATTTACATTTACCTAAAATTAATACAATTTAATGTTATGATATCTAATTCTGAGTTGTGTTCCAATAATCTGAATTTTATTTGTAGAGCAATAACCTTCAAAGAGATTTACTTCAAGATGAGTTGTTTTTGACAACCCACAAGAGGAAAAATGGCACTTGGTTTGATACTCTCGCATACTCTACCTATGTATGTTCTACATTTATGTAAATTCTTTATGCAAATTCTTTATATTACAAATCAACCAAAAAATAATATGATATCATTTATACCAACAGTCCTAGAAGAGCAATCTATTTATTATACACGTATTGGTGTAAGTTAGTATGTTATCTATATCTTGATTTGTTTGTTTAATTTATTTTAAAAATTTGATCATATATTACATTATTAATTTATTCCATTTATCAGGGAACATTTAAAAAAAAATTGGACGAAGTACAAACACAACTTGGCGAAACAAGTGAAGAAACTGTTAATGAGGTAGATGGAGGGACAATACTTAAGTTATGGACTGAATCTGCAGGGGGTCACACTCGTGGTCGATTTTATGGTACGAGAGACTTGTCTATTAACGTTTGACAGGGGTGTGTATCGCTTACACAACATTCCCAGAATCCTTCTAATTCTATGATTGGGATGTCTTTAGAAGCGGAGGGGGCAGCTAGAATTAGAGCTGAACAAATTGCTCAGGATGCAGTGGCTCAAGCTCAAGTGGCTACCAAGATCGCCGAAGAGGCTAGGGAGCGTTCAAAGAAGTTAGAGAATGATTTTGATGTATTAAAGCAATTTTTTGGAGACAAATTGATGGTATGCACCGTCAATCAGCTGGTGGATCATCTACTAGGAGTCATCCTCCTTCACAACCTCATTACGATCATAATTTGGACTACATGTCGCTGGACGAGCCTTAATGTCATAGTTACGTTTACTTTTTGTAGTAATTGGTTGACAATTATGTATTAAGTAACTTTGTTAAAGTTGTTATTCGATACTATCTTGTTATTTTGTAGATTCAAAACACATGATAATTTGTTAAGTGATTTAATACGCTGGTGCGTTTGTTTTGTTGAAAATGCAATGACTTTTAATGTTTTTTAGCTTTCAATTATATTATAAACATAAATAAAATTAAGCAGGGGCTAAAAAATTAAAAATAAAAAACTAAATAACTTTGAACTTAGTGTCGACCACTCCGACGCTACATTATAAATAGATTTGACTCTTATTTTGACTTTAGCATCAGTCAGCCGACGCTACATATTTTGTTGACTATTGTTTATTGACGTTAGATTCAGCCCTCCGACGCAACTATTTTTCCCCAGCTGACGTGTCAACCTGCATTTTTAGCGTTGGATGATTTAATTTTATAGATAGTGTCAGTGTAGCGTCGGCCTGGCTGACGCTAATATAGCGTCAGATGGTGTTTGGCAGACGTTAGTCATTAGGTTCGACTGTTTTAGCCTAGGCCCGACACCGACACTAAATCACCATTAGCGTTTGCTTTTGGCCGACACTATATTTTGTTTTTCTAGTAGTGATAGCAATTATATAAAATTAAAAGAAATCAATATTAAAATTACTAATATCTCAAAATAATTATGTGTAAAATAAATAATTAACATAAAATAACTAACCCAATGAAAGAAATGGAGTTTAAATTTGAGAGAAAAAGAGTTTGGTGCATGTTGGTTGTGCATTAGTCTATTTATTAAAAGGCAAATGGAGGGGTGCAGATAGCAGATGTACATGTACAAGAGTAAAATAAGGTCTAGCACAATGTTGTCATGTCTGAAGCAGAAGTGGGGGTGTAATGAGCAACTATTTAGGAAAAAAAAGTTACAATTAGTAATAGTCCAAATTAATATGAAGAAATTGAAAATAGGGGTATAGACAGTCGATCAAAAATTAATTTTCTAATATTTCTAAAAAACTTTAATAATTATATAATTTATTTTATTGATCCACACGAGAAACGTTTTCTACAAAATATTCATTTTAACATAATATTATTTTTCCTTAACATAATATTATTTTTCCTTAACATAGATAAATATAATTTTAATCAAAACTCTCATGCTGAAAATAATAACTATAATTGTTACTATAACATTTTTTAAAATAATCACATAAAAATACATTATCTTTATCGAATAGTCCAAATGATAAAAAAAAAATATATA
>JBBPBR010000001.1:23900963-23920111 GCA_037974775.1 Cicer pinnatifidum | reverse complement strand
TTAAATATACATTTATTTTTTTATAAAATAGCCCATAAAATAGTTAACTACCATTTTTGTAAATACATCATCACATTCTAAATTACAAAAATCTAATGAAATAAAGAAATAGTCCTTTTTTAGGTTAAGTACATGAATTAATAATTGAATTTTGAATACATTATTCATTTCACAAAAATTCATTTAAAATTAATTTTACACGAAAATATTAATAACATTTGTATAAAATCCACATTGCATATGTGAGTGCATCATCTTATAACTCTGATGATCCTAAAAATACAAAATAATTCATTGTAAATAGCTAAAATTCAATGATATTATCTTAGCGTGCACACCTTATCACAAAAAAATTGAAAAAAGTAAATAAATGGTCTATTTCTTTTGGTGGCCAAATATGCATTAGCATAAATCATCTGCATTTTGCATAAACAAAAAATAAATGTAATTGTTATTTAATAACTTCCATTCTCACTCATTTAGCATGTTAACACATTATCTTCAAGTAGTTATTTATTTATCATGCATGATCGTCATCATATTTTCTTGTTTCATTTTTTATCCTAGATAAAATAAACCAAAAGAAAGATGAGGTTGTGCAGGCATTATATGGTCCAAAAAAAGTGTTTGTGTGGTAAACCCTCTTGAAATGATCATTCTTCCTAAGAAAGGTTATTTTATTGAATCACCAACAAACTCATACACTTGCAAACTCAAGATATGGAATAATCAAAATTGTGGGGTACCAAGAAGTAGAGCCACGAGGTGAACAATTTGAGGGCGTCGTGCCCTTTGAAGTGTTAGGTATTGGACTATCTTTCGATATGGAGAAATGTCTAAATATTGTAGTCCATGCGTCTCACATATTTAAGTGAAGATGGGTCTTATTAGGGTTGAAAACATAGAGAGTATTTTATAAGAAAAGACCGCCACCAAAAGAGAAAAGAGAAGAGTAACCATATTTTTGATTTTTTTTACATTAGTCTCAGAAAAACAACGATTGCACATTCGTTAATCGTTGGATCGTAATGAATTTTCGACAGCAGGTTTGCAAAATATAGGTCTTCTTTTTCAACGGTTGGATCAGTGAAACGGTATCTGGAGATAGAGGAATCGTACTCGCCCAACAGCAGGTTTTTTGTGTATTTTTCTTCTTCTTGGCTTTCATTTGTAGGTTGTATTGCTTTGCTATTTTGGCTGGTTTTAGGTACAATTTGAGTATCTTTTGAGACTCTCTTATACCCTTATTTGATTATAGTGAAGCTACTTCTTTGGTCTGGATGACCCGTCGTTTTTACCCTTGCATTGAGGGATTTTCCACGTTAAAATATTGGTATTATTTATCTGTTTTTATTCGATTAATTTGCTACCATATATTTGTTGTTTCTCCTCAAGGGTTCTTGCAAGTTAGGGGAATTTTATTTCCATCGTTGTTACTTGTAATTGTGTTTATGTGTTTATTCCCCATCAGAGTGACGTCAAAGCTCTTGGTTAAAGGGCTATTTGACTTGCTTGAA
Organism: Cicer pinnatifidum; assembly: GCA_037974775.1. Lineage (NCBI taxonomy): Eukaryota > Viridiplantae > Streptophyta > Magnoliopsida > Fabales > Fabaceae > Cicer > Cicer pinnatifidum. The sequence continues at coordinate 23,918,594 of JBBPBR010000001.1, read as the reverse complement.
GGATGGAGGCAAATATGAAGATATAAAGATGGTATGCTTGAATGGTACTAATTATCATTTGTGGAAGGGAAAAATGAAAGCAAGAAAGGTAAAGGCAAGAAAGGTAAGCAGAAACAAAGAGGTCATGAAGATGATAGTGATGATGACCGTGTTTCTATTGCTTGGAATGACCTTGTTATTCCTCCGTGACTATGAGTCAATTAATCATGTATCTAATAAAAACATGTGGATAATTGATAGTGGTGCTACACTATATATTACACAGAGGAATGAGTTCTTTTCATCTTATACTTCAGGTGACTTTTGAGTTTTGAAGATGGGTAATGATGGTGCATCTAAGGTAATTGGTGTTGGTGATATATACTTGCAAACCAACATGGGAATGCAATTGTTGCTTAAAGGAGTCAAACATGCTCTAGATGTTTGCTTCAATTTGATTTCTGTGCATATGCTTGATGAAAATGATTTTGATAATCATTTTGCTTATGAAAAGTGGAAACTCAATAAAGGTAACTTGGTTGTGGTTATAGGGGAGAAAATTAATAAATTGTATTGAACAAAAGCTTTGGTTGCTAAAGATAATGTGAATATTGTGGATATGGAATCATCTCTATGGCACCAATGGCTTAGCCATATCAATGAAAAAGGCTAAATTGTTTAGCCAGAAAAGATGTGCTTTCATGATTGAAGAATGTAGATTTGGAGAAATATTCTCACTAGATGATTGGTAAACAAACTTGAGTGTCCTTCAAAAGGCATCATTCCTCTAGAAAGTCAGAGTTGCTTAAGTTGATGCATTCTAACATTTGTGGTCCTTTAAAGGTAAAATCATTTAGTGGTGCACTTTATTTTGTTGCTTTTATTGACGACTATTCTAGGAAACTATGGGTTTATGTTTTGTAGATGAAAGACCAAGTGTTGGAGAAATTCAAACAATTTCATGTTTTGGTTGAGAGGCAGACAAGCAAGAAGCTGAAGCGTGTTTGTACTAACAACAATGGTGAGTATTTTGGATCATTTGATGTGTATTGCAAACAACATGGTATATCACATGAAAATACTCATCATAAAACTCATCAGCTGAATGGTTTAGTAGAGAGGATGAATCAAACACTTGTTGAGAGTGTGAGGTGTATGCTTTCTGAAGCTAAGTTGCCAAAACATTATTGGGGAGAGGCACTATACACAATGATGCATGTTATTCAGCTTACTCCTATTATTGCTTTGAATAGTGAGGTACCAGACAAGGTATGGTTTGGCAAGAATGTCTAGTATGATCATTTGAGAGTCTTTAGTTGCAAGGCTTTCGTTCATGTTCTTAAGGATGAAAGATCCAAGTTCGATGCAAAGTCAAGGAAGTGTATCTTCACTAGTTATGGTGAGGATGAGTTTGGCTACAAGTTGTATGATCCTATAAACAAAAATGTTATTAGAAGTCATGATGTCATGTTCATGGAAGACGAAACTATTGAAGACATTGATAAGGTGGATAAGACTACACATGAAAGAGATAACATCTTAGCTGACAGTGATCCAGTTTGATCAGTTGTTCCTGATTTTGATACTATCGGTGGTAATGCTCAGAATGGTGAGCCACATGGTTGTGTTGATGATCATCAGCTTAGAGATGAGGTCAATATTGCAAAAAGTGAAGATCATGAGTTGTCACACGATAAGAATCTTAGTGATGCTTCTGAATCATCTCTAAGCCAACTTAGGAGGTCTAAGAGGAAGAGACAACCATCTACAAGGTATATTTTTTATGAGCATGTGAATTTGACTGAAGAAGGAGACTTAATTATTTTTGAGAGGCCATGGAGAGTGAAGGAAATCAAAAGTGGTTAGACGCAATGCATGATTAGATGAAATCCTTGCATGATAATCACACTTATGATTTGGTGAAGTTGCCAAAAGGCAAAAGGGCTTTGGAAAATAGGTGGATCTATAGAGTGAAACTTGAGAGTAACTCAAAGTCTTCAAGTTATAAAGTCATATTAGGGGTGAAAGGTTTTTGTCAAAGAAAGGGTGTTGATTTTAATAAATTTTTCTCACAAGTGGTATAAATGTCATCAATTAGAACCATGTTCAGTTTGGCAACTACTATTGACTTAGAGGTAGAGAAAATGGATGTAAAAATGACTTTTCTTCATGGTGATTTGGAGGTAGAGATTTACATGAAGCAACTTGATAGTTTTTTTGTTGAAGGCAAGGAAGACTGTGTGTAGACTGAGAAAAAGTCTATACGATTTTGAGCAAGCTCCAAGGCAGTGGTACAAAATGTTTGAGTCTGGTATGTGTGACCAAGGATACTTGAAGGCTACTTCAGACCATTTTGTATTTGTTAGAACTCTAAGAATGTTAGTACTCCTCTAGCTACTCATTTTAAGTTGGGTTCTAATTAAAGTCATTCTCGTGAAGATGAGAAAAGACACATGGAACGAGTTCCTTATGCTTCTATTGTGGGTAGTTTGATGTATGCAATGGTGTGTACAAGACCAAATATTGCGTATGTTGTTGGTACAGTTGGTAGATTCTTGTCAAATCCAAGTAGAGAGCATTGCAATGCTGTAAAATGGATTTTGAGGTATCTTTACGGTACTTCATTATGAGGCTTTGTTTTGGTGGTTACAAACCTATTTTGGAGGATTATACCATGCACCCCCACATCTAAACCTGCCACCCTCTCAAGATGCATGAAAATATAATTTTACCCTTTTAACTATTTATAATAAGTTTCAAAATTGATAGTTTTAGAAGTTTTAAATTTTTGGAAACTTTCAAAAGTTTCAAATTTTCCAAATAAGAATTACATTTCAAAAATTTGGAAAGTTAATTTAAAATTGAAGGTTAATTTAAGGAGTTATTTGATATATTTTGTTGATTCTAGTTCATGGATTTAATAAAAATCTTATGTTCTTATTTCTTTGATTAAGTAGAAATTTTTCGTAGTTTTGCATCGTTTCTTTGTTTTAGTGTAGTGCTGAATTTTGCTAAGAAATCAACACGGCCTATGTGGAATATTTCACCCATATCTGGAGTTTTAGATGTCTAATGGGAGTCAAACCAAGTTCATATGAAAGCTAAGATCTATAGCTTTACCTTTCGTGAAGACACTAAAAAAATTGGACGAAGTACAAACACAACTTGGCGAAACAAGTGAAGAAACTGTTAATGAGGTAGATGGAGGGACAATACTTAAGTTATGGACTGAATCTGCAGGGGGTCGCATTCGTGGTCGATTTTATGGTACGAGAGACTTGTCTATTAACGTTTGACAGGGGTGTGTATCGCTTACACAACATTCCCAGAATCCTTCTAATTCTATGATTGGGATGTCTTTAGAAGCGGAGAGGGCAACTAGAATTAGAGCTGAACAAATTGCTCAGGATGCAGTGGCTCATGCTCAAGTGGCTACCAAGATCGCCGAAGAGGCTAGGGAGCGTTCAAAGAAGTTAGAGAATATTTTGATGCATTAAAGCAATTTTTTGGAGACAAATTGATGGTATGCACCGTCAATCAGCTGGTGGATCATCTACTGGGAGTCATCCTCCTTCACAACCTCATTACGATCACAATTTGGACGACATATCGCTGGACGAGCCTTAATGTCATAGTTACGTTTACTTTTTGTAGTAATTGGTTGACAATTATGTATTAAGTAACTTTGTTAAAGTTGTTATTCGATATTATCTTGTTATTTTGTAGTTTCAAAACACATGATAATTTGTTAAGTGATTTAATACTCTGGTGCGTTTGTTTTGTTGAAAATGCAATGACTTTTAATGTTTTTTAGCTTTCAATTATATTATAAAAATAAATAAAATTAAGCAGGGGCTAAAAAATTAAAAATAAAAAACTAAATAAATTTGAACTTAGTGTCGACCACTCCGACGCTACATTATAAATAGATTTGACTCTTATTTTGACTTTAGCATCAGTCAGCCGACGCTACATATTTTGTTGACTATTGTTTATTGACGTTAGATTCAGCCCTCCGACGCAACTATTTTTCCCCAGCTGACGTGTCAACCAGCATTTTTAGCGTTGGATGATTTAATTTTATAGATAGTGTTCGTGTAGCGTTGACCTGACTGACGCTAATATAGCGTCAGATGGTGTTTGGCAGACGCTAGTCATTAGGTTCGACTGTTTTAGCCTAGGCCCGACACCGACGCTAAATCACCATTAGCGTTTGCTTTTGGCCGACACTATATTTTGTTTTTCTAGTAGTGATAGCAATTATATAAAATTAAAAGAAATCAATATTAAAATTACTAATATCTCAAAATAATTATTTGTAAAATAAATAATTAACATAAAATAACTCACCCAATGAAAGAAATGGAGCTTAAATTTGAGAGAAAAAGGGTTTGCTGCATGTTGGTTGTGCATTAGTCTATTATTTAAAAGGCCAATGGAGGGGTGCAGATAGCAGATGTACATGTACAAGAGTAAAATAAGGTCTAGCACAATGTTGTCATGTCTGAAACAAAAGTGGGGGTGTAATGAGCAACTATTTAGGAAAAAAAAAGTTACAATTAGTAATAGTCCAAATTAATATGAAGAAATTGAAAATAGGGGTATAGACAGTCGATCAAAAATTAATTTTCTAATATTTCTAAAAGACTTTAATAAATATATAATTTATTTTATTGATCCACACGAGAAACGTTTTCTACAAAATACTCATTTTAACATAATATTATTTTTCCTTAACATAGATAAATCTAATTTTAATCAAAATTCTCATGCTGAAAATATTAACTATAATTGTTACTATAACATTTTTTAAAATAATCACATAAAAATACATTTTCTTTATAGAATAGTCGAAATGATAAAAAAGAAAATATAATATCAATCATTTATATTAATTACTAAATCAAAATAAATATGTATAAAATCATAACACCATAGCAACTATATAAAAATTAAAGAAAATCAATATTAAGGTTACTAATATCTCAAAATAATTATTTGTAAAATAAATAATTAACATTATATATATTTATCAATAATTAAATATAATTATGTGCACAGTAAACATCAGTCAAATATACCAAAAAATATCACATTAACTACGAACACACATATACATGTAGAATCGCCTAAAATCTTATTCTTTAAAATATGTACACTAAAATACTATTATTTATAGAAAAAATATATAAAATATATTATTTGTTATTTATATCACTTATTTAGTCAATAATATACAAGAATAGCATATCATAGAAAACGCTCCTATAACGAAAACAAGCCACTAAATTTATCAAAATACATTCAAAAATAATTTTCACAATAAATTAATTATTTAAAATTCCATTTCATTAATTGGGGTGTTACATATTCTCAGGTGTGAGACATACACTAGACAACGAGTAAGGTGGGTTAAATGTCAATTGAGTGCAGGTGTGCTCTTGCTTGCATCCCATTCACTAGTCCTTCATTTTTTGTCTAAGAAGATATGATAAATACAATCATAATTAATTCACATAAATTCAAATTTTCGAAACATACATCAAAGTTAACGATATCAATGTTTTCTAATTATGCTATGACTTAAAGACTCAATAAAACAATTTTAATCCTTGCACTTATGGTAATATATATCGGTTACATTTCTCAATCAAATTGTAGCTATATAGAAAAGAAAACAATTTAAGAAGATATACACTTCCCACTATTGGTTGTGTTTTGTATTTTTGATGATCAAATATGTAATAACTTCATAGTATAAAAACTGAAGTAAAAGTTTATAAACATTAAAGAATATAAATTGGTTTGGTCAAACATAAACTAACATTTCTATGACAAATAAATTATTACGAACGAAATTAGTAATAAATATTTTAAATTAAATTTACTGGAATGGTAGTATTTAAACACGGCTTCATTAGTCCTTTTAAACATTCTATTACAAATGGTTTCTTTTTAATTATATGCCTTGCTTCAGTTATAGTATCAGGTAACAAACTAGTTCCCTACCTCAATAATGTTACATTTGCAAGAAAATATATGGATTGCAAAAAATTAGAGTAGTGTTTCATGTGCACTTTTATAATTTATGTTTTTGGATTTATTTTTTATATGAAAATGTGTTTATTATGTTTGAAATGCAAAAAGATTCTCTAAAATGTAAGATTATATTTCTAATGGATCTTAATTTGTTGTATCTGCAACTGTGAAAATTCCACCGGGCTGCTTTCTTTATGATCAATGAGGAGATACTGATGTATTTTGTGACCATTTATGTCATATAACATTGGGCAAACCTAACGGTGGTTATTGCATCCGAGACTTGGACGTATGTTGTTGTCGGTAGCAGAGATCATAGAGACTTTTGAGTTATAATTGCACTTTCTTTTATATTTGACAAAATATATCACTATGAAGAGTTTTTAAGATTTTAATAAAATAATTAGAAAAGTCATATTTTGTAATAGTTATTATATATTATATCAAAATAAAAATAATGTCAAAATGATATTATAATGTTGACTGATAATTAATTTCTCGTTATAAATATATCTATTTATTTATCAATAGATTGACATGAAGGTGTTGAGAGTGTAAAAACATAGAAATAGGAATTATAGTAAACTAAGAATATCAATATTTTCTAATTAAGGTAGGACTTAAAGACTCAAAAAAAAAATTTAATCCTTGCACTTATAGTAATATATATTAGTTAAGTTTCTCAATAAAAATAGCAATATTGAAAACAAAAATTTTACTACTAATATAATATAATTGCATCTATGCGACATCTATTGTTGTCCTTTTTTTTTCCGATTTGCATTGTTTCCTTTTTTTTTCTTCCCTTTTTTGATTGTCGATAAGAATTACATAATTGTTAAAAATATTTTAAATGAAATGAAAAGTCGGAAAAAAAAATTACATTAAAAGTTTGTATCCTATTCATTATAAGGTGTTCTTAATTTTATTTTTTTTATTAAATAAATTTTTTGAAATGCAGGGTAAAATTATAATAAAAATGCTACTCAAAAAGTTAGTATTCATTTTAACTATATATTTATAAAAGTAAATTCATTTATTAGTTTGACCGAATCATAATATGATAAATTATAAAGTTTAAATTCAGGATACAAATCAAAGAAAAAAGTACACTAAAAGGTAGTATTTATTTTATTTTTAGTTTAAGAATATATACCACTTGCCACTATTGGTTGATTATGTATTTGATGATCAAATATGTAATAAATTCCTTGTATAAAAACTGAACCAAAAGTTTATAAACATTAAAAAAATATAAACTGGTTTGGTCAAACAAAAACGAATATTTCTATAGCAATTAAATAATTACAAATGGAATTGGTAAAAATATTTTAATTTAAATTCTTTGAAATGCCATTATTTAAATGTCGTTTCATTAGTTATTTTAAACATCTTATCACAAATTGTTTCTTGACAACCTTTCAAATCAGAATGGCAACACACATCCATCGTCTCCTATTTACCTTTTTAATTATATGTTCTACTTCAGTCATGCTATCAGGTAATAAACTAGTTCCTTACCTCAATAATGTTACATTTTCAAGAACATATATATGGATTGCAAAAAATTAGAGTTGTGTTTCATATGCCCTTTTATAATTTATGTTTTTGGATTTATTTTTTTATATAAAAATGTGTTTATGTTTGAAATGCAAACAAATTCTCTAGAATGTGATTATATTTCTAATGGATCTTCATTTGTTGTATCAGAAGCTGCAACTGTGAAAATTCCACCAGGCTGCTTTCTTTATGATCAGTGTGCAGATACTGATGTATTTTGTGACCATTTATGTCATATAACATTGGGCAGACCTAATGGTGGTTATTGCAATCGAGACTTGGGCGTGTGTTGTTGCCGGTAGTAGAGGTTATAGAGACTTTTGTGTAATAATTCTACTTCCTTTATATATTTTACAAAATAAATCACCGGAAAGAGTCTTTATGATTTTAATAAAATAATTAGAAAAGTCATATTTTTTTTAATAGTTATAAATAATGTCAAAAATGATATTATAATGTTGATTGATAATTAATTTCTCGTGATAAATTAATCTATTTATTTATGGTCTAACTATCAATAAACTGACATGAAGGTATTGAGAGTGTGAAAACATAGGAAAAATAGTAAATTTTAACCGATAAAGTGATATGAATATCAAAGTTCTTTCAAAACAATAATATGATTAAATTCAACATTTGAATTGTCCATGAGGTGTCGAGGGTTATTGATAACAACTTCACTCTCAAAACTCGGAAAATAGAGTTCAAATCCAAAGATAGACAATTCTAATACGGTCATTAGTAGCACCATTATTAATAATAATAGTTTTATTCCCTTTAATATTTTTAAAATATTAACATTAGAGTTTTTTAACTTCTCAAATATTAAACACAAGTTGCACAAATTTTATATATTATTATAAATTACTCTCTCGTTACTAGACATATACAGTTATAAATTGATTACTAGAATCACTTTAATTAATTAAAGTTACTCTCTTATCAATTATTAAAAAAAAAAACGACTCTTTTCATTTTAGAAATAATAAAATATTTGTGGTTCAAGTTTTAAGAATTAATTAAAATTTCATGATATCAATAATATTGAAAATATTCAAATCACCTCATAAACGCAACAATATATGTTGATAATAGTTTATTCAAATAATTTTCTTTTAATAATTCCCAAATCAAAAGAATATGTCCCATTGGTTATATGTTTTGGGTTAGCAATATTTATGAATATATGTCAAATAAACAAAAAATTAGGTTTTAAAGTTTTTCACATAATCAAGGTGATGGAGAACTAATCTATCTGTTAACATATTTGTCATCGTTAGTTCTTTTTCTTATTTCACTCTTATATAATTATATCTTATTTTTCAAACTTTATAAAGTATGTTTTAAATAAAGATATAGCTAACATTTTTTCTAATTTTAAAATTCATTAAAGTAAAGTAAGTTGTGAAGCTTTAAAAAATGGAAACGCCATTCAATTGATAGTAATTTTTTACTATTAATATAGCAAAAGGTCATTTAAAATCAATAAATATATTGACACAAATGATTATAACACATATATAACAACAAATTCATGAAAATGGAAAAAATCATGAGACAAAAACTCTGATTTGTTGATTTGCTACTTGAAGAAGGGAGTGTGAATATGGTGTATTTCTTCAGGTATTGAATCTCTTGAAATCCATAGTTTCCTATTTTTACCTCTTCTAACCGTCTAGTCATAACATCAATTGAGAGAATGAAAGGCGAGAGATGCATGCAAAATTGTGTTGAGAGGTAGGAGAATTAATGTTTTTCTATTTCTCTCTATTTTTTATCGTATCAAAGAGGAAGCGGAAAATAAAAAATCAGTTTTAACTTATTGACTTGGTATATAAATTGACGAGTTTTAGTGTTAAATTGTATAGTTTGTCCTGCAGTAATAATTATCTTCCCAACCTATCCTTTCTATTGTAACAATTTTATAAGAATCTATTTTATTAATTAAATATTGGTTTAGATAATTAATCTGATGTTAAAATTATTTTATGATTAATTTTCTTTATATGTGTGTTTTTTATAATGTGTTAATCGATACCTATTTGAATAATTTAGTAATGTAAATAATAAATATTATAATTTATTATTTTATAGACTTTTCTAAAAATAATAGTATTTTAGTGTAAATATTTTAGAGAATAAAATTTAGGCGATGGATATGTGAGTTGGTTTTTAATGTGATATTTTAGAGCTTGTGTTTACTATGTTCATGCTAAGTATTGGAATGCTTACCTATTATTCTTGAGCTAAGTGCATGTATTTTTCTATTACAATACATGATTTATGAATGATGATTGTTAATTATTAACTACTTGCCTATTCTTGTTTGTGGATTAATTTGAACTGATGACATGATTAAGTTAATTACCTTTTGATTGGACTTTTGTTTCTAACTTTGATTATTTAATCCTTTGTTATATGTATAATTAAGATTTTTTTTGATTGACCTCCTATATGTTTGAAATTATTAATTTAATCGAGTTAATAATAATCGACTGATAGACCTTGTCTTTAGGATCATTATTAAAGTTTTGATCTTGTTAATTAAATCAATTTAGAACGTTAGTAGTAGTTACGAAATATTAAGAAATTCATATTATTAATAATAATAATTCTTGAATATTAGAGATTGCTAGACCTTAGAATAATTATAAAAAATGACATTTTGAAGGAATTAATGTTAACTTATTTTGTAAAATGAAAATAATTTTTGTTTGAATCACTCTTGATTATTTTAAAGAATTTAAATTGAGTTGATTTTTTGTTGATTTATAAAATAACAATAATTCTATACCACTAATTTTATTTAATGTTTAAAATAGCTGAAAATTTATACCATATTTTATTATTTGTTGTTTATAAGAAAATCAACAAGAGTTCTTGTTATATTGGTTTAGAGGGAATGGTGTGAATATTGAATCGTTAGGGTGTTGGGTTATTTGTTTGAAATGATTGATTTTGATATTATGAACTCGTTAGAGTTTAGCTTGATGTTAGATTTTAAGAACTTATTACTGATTTATAAGTACTAAAAATAAAAAAGGGGTCAAGATAAAATTCTACTTATTGAGAAACAGAAAGATAATAGAATAAGAAAAAAAAAAACAAAGTTTTTTAAAGAACTATCTCAATAGTGAAACTCTTTTTGAAAAGTTATCTAAATTTTAGATTCTATAATCAATGTATTTTATGAGTATAATATTTTTTTGAGTAGAATTGTAGTTGTCATATTACTATTGTCGAAATATATATTTGAGTTTCATATGAGATGGTGAAGTGTTGTTTGTACATCTTTACTGTTATATGAATTAACCTAACATAATGATATGCATCATGTAGATTGGCTTGTGTAGAGTGCATCATGTACATTAGTATGTGTACATAGACTAATATTTATTTTACCAATTTTATTTCTTTATACAATTGCATTTTTATTAGGTACCCAATTTTTAAGATTAGGGTTTAGGGTTTAAGGTATAGATTTTGTTACAAAAGTGCTTAAAAGTGTATGTCCAGTGCCAACATGCTTTCCCGATAACTATTATGAAACTACATAATTGGTATCAAAGTTAGGATTGAAGGTTGAGAAGATTGACTGTTGTAAGAAAGGATGTATGTTATATTACAAGGATGATAACAAGTTATCTGAGTGCAAAATTTTTCATTCTTCTAGTCTCCTAGTTTCGTTCGACGTAGGACTGGTATGGGAAAATACAAAGATGTACCAACAAAAAGAATATTTTATTTCCTTATCATTCCTAGATTACAAAGATTGTATTCATCAACAGAGTTTGCAGTTGAAATGAGATGGCATCACGAGAATAAAGAGTTCAAACGTGATGGAAAAGCGTGGAAACATTTTGACGATGTATATCTTGACTTTGCTAGTGACCCCAGAAATATAAGGTTGGGTCTATGTTTAGATGGATTTACTCCCTATATTCAAGCATCTGCTTCTTCATACTCTTGTTGGCCAGTTATACTCACTCCATACAATATTCCCCCTGAAATGTGCATGACCAAACCATACTTATTTTTGACTTGTCTAATAACTGGACCTTCTAATCCCAAACAAAATATAGATGTCTACTTGCAACCATTGATTGATGATTTGCAACGATTGTGGTCCAATGAAATTTTGACCAATGATATATCCACAAAACAAAATTTTATCATGAAAGCATGCTTGATGTGGACAATTAATGATTTTCCCGCCTATGATATGTTATCTAGATGGGGAACACAAGGTAAGTTGGCATGTCCTCATTGTCTGGAAGACACAAAAGTTTTCACTTTGAAATATGGCGGTAAGAATTCTTGGTTTGATAGTCATCGTCGATTCTTGCTAGCTAATCACTCTTTTAGAAGAAGTAAAAGAAGTTTTACAAAAAATAGGGATGAGAAAGACGGTCAACCTTACATTTACACAAGGCAAGATGTTTTGGAGGTGGTGAGTAATTTTCCAAAAGTGACTGAAATTGGTTGGAAAAAGAAATTGAACGGGTATGGAGTGGGTCATAATTGGAAAAAATGAAGTATTTTTTTTTTGGATCTTCCATATTGGAAGGATAACTTGTTAAGGCACAACCTCGATGTGATGCACATAGAGAAAAATATCTTTGATAATATATTTAACACTGTTATGAATATTAAAGGTAAAACAAATCATAATGAAAAGGCGAGCAAAGACTTGTCTTTATTATGATTTCACGATGACTTGGAGATGCAAGTCTTACCTAACGGAAAGATGGGTAAAGCAAAGGCAAATTACACTTTGACATCATCCGATGCCAAGTTGTTTTGTAAATGGCTTAAGGAATTGAGAATGCCTTATGGCTATGCTTTAAACCTTGCTAAATGTGCCGATGTTGAGAAGGGTACGATACATAGGATGAAGAGCCATGACTGTCATGTTTTCATGGAATATTTACTTCCAATTGAATTTCATTCCTTGCCAGAATTTGTTTGGAAACCATTAACCAAGCTAAGTCGATTCTTCAAGGATCTTTGTTGCAATACATTGAGGTTAGACGACTTAGTTAAGTTGAATGATAACATTCCAATTATCATATGCAAGTTTGAAAGGATTTTTCCACCAGGTTTCTTCGACTCAATGGAGCATCTTCGAATCCATCTTGCCAATGAAGCAATGTTAGGTGGTCCACTATATTACCGGTGGATGTATCCATTTGAAAGGTAACTTTTGTGGTTGATTTTTTTAGCAAATTATATGTTTATTATAAGTTACTTAATAGACATTTAATGATTAAATGTGCAGATGTATGGGAGTCTTAAAGCGAGCAGTGACAAACAAAGCTAGGGTTGAAGGCTCCATATGTGCCAACTATATACAACGTGAGACAAGTTATTTTTGTTCTCATAATTTCAAGTCATTCAATTTGTTGCCAAGCACAAATTTAAGTAATAATCGTGATTTAGAATGTGGTGATTTTCAACCTTCACTATCCATCTTGTTGAAACGAGGTCGACCTAGTGGGAAATCTGGAACACATTATCTAACAGATAACGAATGGAAATCTGCTCAAGTACACGTCTTGATTAATTGTGATGAAATCAAACCATAACTAGAGTAAGTGTTCATCATAATGCGTGGAAAATTATATTGATGCAAACCATAATACATATTTACTTATGAACTATGTGATTGTTGACAGCATATTCTTGGAGAATCACTCAATCAATGAAGAAGATGCATCTAGGCGTATACATGCAGAGTTTCCCATACGGCTGAAAACCTATGGAAATAAGGAGGCAAATGAAGTGACCAACAAATACATAATAGCCCTATCTCGTGGTCCTTCATCAATGGAAATATCTTGGAACATTTATTTTATTAACGGGTACACGTTTCACACTAAGGCCTACAACATTAATAAAAAGACAATCAATAGTGGGAGGCATGTAAGGGGTCTTACTGAAGGAGGAGAAGATGATTACTATGGCATGATCAACTATATCATAGAACTAGATTACTTTGGTCTGAAGGACAAGGTTGCATTATTTTACTGTGAATGGTTTGACCCAACAAAAAATAGGGGTACAAAGATTCATCCACAATATTAAATTGTTGATATTAAGATGGATAAACGTTATCGTCTTTATGATCCTTTCATCCTGGTGCAAAAAGAAAGACAAGTGTATTATGTCCCCTATCCATAAATGTATAGAGATAAGCGTGGATGGTGTGTGGCAATTACCACAAACCAAGGGGTCACGTGGAGATTGACAACACAAAGGATGAAATGCCTTATCAGTCTGATGGGATGTCACATGTTCTACCAATTGCAGAAATAGAATCAATATCTTGTTTTCGTGACAACTCACAAGTAGATGTGTTCGAAGAGATTTTTGATTGAAGATTGTAGTGAAGGGAGAAAGGATAATGATCGAACATATTACAATAGTATTTTGTATTGCACAATATTATAGTTTATTTTATGTATTTTGTATTGCACTGTTTATTTTGTACTTAAGCAACTTGTTGATTCTGATAAATTGTTTACTTTGTGTATTTTGTATTTTGATAAATTATTTACTTAAGCAACTTGTATTTTGATAAATTGTATTATGTATTTTGTATTGCACTATTCATTTGTTATTTAAGTGACATTTTTTATTTACTCTTTTTTACTTTATGACAACAGATGACTAACAAAGGTAGCAGTGATAAAGGAAATGCCCATCCTACTAAGGGTAAACCAAAGATGTTGCGACCGGGTAAACTTAATGAGCAGCGGGATGTCATACGTCGCAACGTGTCTACCACTAGGCCACTTCATCGTTCATCTCCATCCCCGTCTCAGCCTCCAACATCAACTGAGATTGTAGCACCTGCTCATACTATAAAACCACCATCCCACCCGAAAACATCTCCCATCCATGCCTCAACCCCTGAGGTATTTGTCTTTATGCTGACTCTAGATTTAAGTATTCATACCATGGGTGCCTCTTCACAACATTCACCACATGAGACTTTGGTAGAGAAGAATGTGGAACAAACTTCCGATGATCATGAGGATAGGGTGGAAATTGGGGACCACAACCAAGAGGATGAGGAGGTGGGTCTAGGGATCGTTCCTCCTATTGTGCTTGTGAGAGATGATAATGTAAAAGTCATTATACGACCTTATGGTAAAGGGTAAGTTACAACAATTTTTTATTTTCTTAATACTAGAAGCATAAGTATAAACACATATTATTTACTTAATACTTTATTTCTTCCATAGATTAATTCAGACTCACTCCTAGCAACGTAGTTGCATGTGCCATTAGGTATGCCATGCAAAAACAATTGCGTGAGCCTATCTATGGTTGGAGTGCAACCACTGACATAATTAGACAAGATTGGTTTGAAAAGTTTGCGGTAAGCCTTTGAATATAATTATATGTTCAAATCATTTTTATAGAATATATAGGGAGAATTGTGTTATCTGTTTTATTGATAGTAGTTAGTACATATATACTTTTTGTTACATCCAGGAGAAGGTGTCGTGGGATCCTTGTCATTATTATCTTGTGAAACGTCTGTTTGAACAAAAAGCCACTAAAAGACTATCAGATATGCTTACAAAGGTGAGAAAGAAAGGGACTCGACCTAGTTAGATAGGTGAGGAAGCTTGGACTAGTCTTCAAACATATTGGGAAGGTACATCATTCAAGAACATCTCCAACCAAAATAAGACCAATCGAGCTTCAGCAAGAGGCGGGGCTGTCCACACCTCAGGCCGCAAGGCTCATATTGATGTTACGATTGAGCTTGTATGTATTAAATTTACATTTACCTAAAATTAATACAATTTAATGTTATGATATCTAATTCTGAGTTGTGTTCCAATAATCTGGATTTTATTTGTAGAGCAATAATAACCTTCAAAGAGATTTACTTCAAGATGAGTTGTTTTTGACAACCCACAAGAGGAAAAATGGCACTTGGTTTGATACTCTCGCATACTCTACCTATGTATGTTCTACATTTATGTAAATTCTTTATGCAAATTCTTTATATTACAAATCAACCAAAAAATAATATGATATCATTTATACCAACAGTCCTAGAAGAGCAATCTATTTATTATACACGTATTGGTGTAAGTTAGTATGTTATCTATATCTTGATTTGTTTGTTTAATTTATTTTAAAAATTTGATCATATATTACATTATTAATTTATTCCATTTATCAGGGAACATTAAAAAAAAAAATTGGACGAAGTACAAACACAACTTGGCGAAACAAGTGAAGAAACTGTTAATGAGGTAGATGGAGGGACAATACTTAAGTTATGGACTGAATCTGCAGGGGGTCACACTCGTGGTCGATTTTATGGTACGAGAGACTTGTCTATTAACGTTTGACAGGGGTGTGTATCGCTTACACAACATTCCCAGAATCCTTCTAATTCTATGATTGGGATGTCTTTAGAAGCGGAGGGGGCAGCTAGAATTAGAGCTGAACAAATTACGAGAGACTTGTCTATTTTGTTTTTCTAGTAGTGATAACAATTATATAAAATTAAAAGAAATCAATATTAAAATTACTAATATCTCAAAATAATTATTTGTAAAATAAATAATTAACATAAAATAACTCACCCAATGAAAGAAATGGAGCTTAAATTTGAGAGAAAAAGGGTTTGCTGCATGTTGGTTGTGCATTAGTCTATTATTTAAAAGGCAAATGGAGGGGTGCAGATAGCAGATGTACATGTACAAGAGTAAAATAAGGTCTAGCACAATGTTGTCATGTCTGAAACAAAAGTGGGGGTGTAATGAGCAACTATTTAGGAAAAAAAAAGTTACAATTAGTAATAGTCCAAATTAATATGAAGAAATTGAAAATAGGGGTATAGACAGTCGATCAAAAATTAATTTTCTAATATTTCTAAAAGACTTTAATAATTATATAATTTATTTTATTGATCCACACGAGAAACGTTTTCTACAAAATATTCATTTTAACATAATATTATTTTTCCTTAACATAATATTATTTTTCCTTAACATAGATAAATATAATTTTAATCAAAACTCTCATGCTGAAAATAATAACTATAATTGTTACTATAACATTTTTTAAAATAATCACATAAAAATACATTATCTTTATCGAATAGTCCAAATGATAAAAAAAAAATATATAGTATCAATCATTTATATTAATTACTAAATCAAAATAAATATGTATAAAATCATAACATCTTAGCAACTATATAAAAATTAAAGAAAATCAATATTAAGTTTACTAATATCTCAAAATAATTATTTGTAAAATAAATAATTAACATAATTTATATTTATCAATAATTAAATATAATTATGTGCACAGTAAACATCAGTCAAATATACCAAAATATATCACATTAACTACGAACGCACATATACATGTAGAATCGCCTAAAATCTTATTCTTTAAAATATGTACACTAAAATACTATTATTTATAGAAAAAATATATAAAACATATTATTTGTTATTTATATCACTTATTTAGTCAATAATATACAAGATTAGCATATAATAGAAAACGCTCCTATAACGAAAACAAGTCACTAAATTTATCAAAATACATTCTAAAATAATTTTCACAATAAATTAATTATTTAAAATTTCATTTCATTAATTGGGGTGTTACATATTCTCAAGTGTGAGACATATGAAAGACACTAGACAATGAGTAAGGTGGGTTAAATGTCAATTGAGTGCAGGTGTGCTCTTGCTTGCATCCCATTCACTAGTCCTTCATTTTTTGTCTAAGAAGATACGGTAAATACAATCATAATTAATTCACATAAATTCAAATTTTTGAAACATACATCAAAGTTAACGCTATCAATGTTTTCTAATTATGCTATGACTTAAAGACTCAATAAAACAATTTTAATCCTTGCTATTATGGTAATATATATCGGTTACATTTCTCAATCAAATTATAGCAAATAGAAAAGAAAATTGTTACTACTAATATCATATAATCGCATCAATGGACAGCAATTGTTGTCCAGTCTTTTTTTTTTTTTTTAGCTTTGCATTGTTT